>CM073772.1:86559554-87038929 GCA_037158775.1 Hetaerina titia
TTTAGTATTATTCAAATAATGACATTGATTAACAAGTAAATATATTCCACAAATTGAAGAAAAATATAAGACTTGTTTGAAACTACTTAATTGGTAACAATTCATCGATATCAGATCAAATCATAAAACTAGCAATACAGAATCTTCGTGTTTTTCTAGCCGACTTGGTGTTATGACGACTTCAATCAAGCTTAAAAATTGAGAGTTGGCATGTAGTATGTCAACCTGACTGGAAAATTTGTAAAATTTGAAAGTATTTATATTCCTCTTTAACTTAAGGTATTTTTTTTCGGTCTCTGGTTAGTCACATTTTAGCTTCGTAAGAAAATCATTGAATGCAGTGCCGATGTTTCCTTGTAAGCGTTTTTAAATTACTTGTATTCGAGGTATGACAGTGAGGCTTGGACTAAGATATTTGTTTGGTAATTTCATATCTTATTGCGTTGCCATGTCTTTGAATTTCACTCCAAAAGTGGAATAAATTCGTCTCAAGAGACATTTTAAAAAGATTTTTAGTGTTTTTGTTAGTTAGTTTACACATATCTCTTTCGAATAAGAAAATGACTTACGAATTAATAAATTTTGAAAAAGCTTCAATTACGTGGTTTCAAGTTTAATGCGTTGGTCCATTCTTAGGTCTTTATCGTATTTAAATATTTTATTTTCAAAAGTGACACACCTGTTTTTTCCTTTGCGTTTTTTTTCCAGTTATCATTGACGGATTATATGCACTGGTATAAAAATAGTTTGAGGAAAGGATCTCTGATATAATTAGATTAAGACGAAAATCCGATGTTTATTTTTTTCAGTAAAAAATATCTTCAATAAAGGTTAAAAATGTAAATCGCTGTTGATACATTTTGAATTAAGCGATTGATATGATGTTTTTGTTAGTATTTAAGAATGACGTATTACATTGTAGGTATTTCATTACAAATATTCGTTCTTAACGCTCCTACACTTTATTTCAATAATTTACCGAATAGGGGACACGATAAGCCATCATGATTTTTTTTACTCTCGATCCAGCACCCACACACTCCTCGGGCTACCCGTAGAACGTCTCTCGTCCTATTTTCTTGAAGCGACCTCACAGCGCCCGGGTGAATGGGAGAGCAGGATGGGAGGGGGGGTAGGTGTGTTGGGAATCGTGAGGTTGGACGCGGATGGATTCCATTTTTTTCCACCGCGCCTCTTCCTCACTCAAACCCCAAAGAGCATTTGAGGAACAAAATCGCATCGACGACATGTTCAGCGGAGCGCTTGAAGGGCCATGGCCGTGTTGGCCGAGAGATTGACTTTGGCTCCCCTTTGCCATTTCGGAGTCTTCCCTTAAAAGATCCTCCTCTATTTCATTCCGTTCTCTCCCCAAACCAGCGCACTTTATCATCGCCATTCTTTGTCCCTCATCTTCATCGATTTTAATGTGTGCGCTCCCTCTACAGTGTCGCCCCCTTCCACTCCTTCCGTCGCGTCGATAGAGGAGGGATGGAAGGGACGAGAGATGTGCTTTGTACGCAGTCGACTCCTCGGGCATTGCGGTAGACTCATTCCATTTTCCTTTTCGTCTCTGTCGCTCTCCGTCTCTCCCTCCCTATCTCCCATCCCACACCTTTGGTACTTCCGAATTCTTTTCTCCCACTCACAGCAAACACTTCCGCGAGAGCTAGGATTTGATGAGGAAGAGCGATCAATGATGCTTGGGATGGAAAATAAAATTCCGGTCCCGATAAAATGAAATATTTTCCATCTGTGCTCTTTTTTTCCCATTGCGGACGAAATTATATCCCATTAGCGAAATTTATCGGTTAATCAAGCGGTGCTTCACTTAAAAATGAATAGGAGCATCATAGTATGAGGGAGTTGAAACGTTTGTGTTGTCAATACGCGTATATATTTAATGAATTCGAATGTGCTTTCTTGAAATTTGAACATGCTCTCCTTCAAATGTTTGTATATTTAATATGAGTTTGTGTGCATATATATATACACACATACAATCATATGAAATATTATATATACTCATATTAAATAATTCTAGCGGATTCATCTTATTATTTCGGTTCATGCAGTGTTTAATACGAGAATAATCCCAGAAATACCCGAGGGAAGAAAGAAAAACAAAAAAGTTGGAAAAAATGTATGTATTTTTCAACATAATCTCCTTTCAGCTCTATACACTTATCCCAGCGATTTCCAATAAGTTCGATACCCTTTTATTATAAATAAGAACTGTCTTGCTCCTCAAAATATCCATCAACTGGCGACATCGCTTCTTCACGGTTGGAAAATCTTTGACCACCGAGCCATTTATTCAAGTTTGAGAACAGAAAATAATCCGAGGGGGCTAAATCTAACGAGTAGGGTGCATGACGTAGCAATTCAAACTTTAATTAATGAATTTTGGCCATTGCAATAACGGATTTTTGAGCTGGTGCATTGTCATGATGAAACAAACTTTATTCTTAGCCAAATGCGGCCGCTTCTACTTGATTTCCTCGCTCAAACGTTGCAATAAGTTCGCATAATACTTGCCGTTGGTAGATTTTCCTTTTCCAAGATAGTCAATAAAAATTATCCCACGTGCATCCCAAAAAACTGACCCCATGAACTTGCCTGTTGATGAAACGGTCTTCGCCTTCTTTGGAGCCGATTCTCCCTTTGTTATCCATTGTTTTGATTGTTCTTTTGTCTCAGGTGTGAAGTAATGGACCCTTGTTTCATCCATGGTTATGACTTGGCGCAAAAATTCTGCTTTGTTGCTGTGAAACTTTGCTAAACACTCAACTGAAACATCTTCACGACACTGATTTTGCTCGAGTGTGAGCAATCGCGGCACCCATCTTGCACACTGCTTTCTTATGTTCAAATTTTCAGTTAAAATGCAATATACCACACTTATGAAATGCCTACTATGTCTGATAGCTCGCGCACTTTCAGTTGACGATCATCTAATATCACTTTGTGATTATCTTCACCCTTTCTGGAGTCGTCACCTCATTTGGTCGACCAATGCGATGCTCGTCTTGACAGCTCATACGACCTCATTTAAATCCTGCTACTCAATAATTTACTGTTGTAAACGAAGGAACGAACTTACCCAGTGTAGAATTCGGTTCAACTTTTATATTGTTTATACTAATAAAAGTATCACTACGTTGACCAATTTTCTTCAATATATATATAAAATAACTCATGTGAAACTCTCACGGATGTAAATAATAATGTATATCAAGTTAGTACTAGCGAACAAAAACACAGAAACAACCAAAAAAGAGTGAGTGAAAAGAAAATCACTAAATTGAGTTTTTTTCTTTTTTTTTGTTTCTGTGTTTTTGGTCGCTATTGCTAACTTGATATAGAACATATTTCTAATAAACCTTGATAAAAAATGAATATACTAAAGAATAAAAAAGTGTTATCAAACTTTATATAAGATGAATATAAGAACGGTATCTATTAATTTAGTCATTTTATATTTTAATAAAATTACCGTCGTAATTGCTCTGTGAAAAGTTTTGATGCTGAATTCAATTTCGAATTTCATCTTGAGGAACTGATATTCTTTCGTTATTTTTTGAAGTCATTTTTAATATTTTTTACAGAATAATTACCATTATATATTCTTAACTGCCAATAGTTACTGAAATCCTGGAGTATAAGTGGTAATTATTTTGGACAGATAAATGACTACGCTAGATATCATTTCTCATATGATAACTAATTGAACCGATGAATAATTTATTTTTTCATTAAAACCATATTAATTGGGCTTACCTTTTATGGCTTGACAGGCCTTTACATCCGTTCAAATATTTCTTCTTTTTTTTCAGCTTTCGTCCCCAAAATATTTACTTCTAATTTCACTCATCTTTTAATTTTTGTGCGAGGCGAAGGTTTCATGGAAAATTTTAGTAGTCACATATATACATTAAAGTTTTATGCGTTTGCGAAGAGAGATAGGACGTAAAACCTAGTTGAAGCAGAGGAACCCGAAAGGGGATTTGAAAGGAGAAGGGAACATTTTGCCAGGCAACCGACGCTGCGCGGAACTTCACAAAAGGCTCTTCAGAATTCTTTCTGAGACCTTTTATCCTCTTAAAACCCTTTGCATAATCTGAGGTCTAGAAAATAGAACGGTGGATGCTCCGATTAATGTTGAATATACCCTAGGGGACGCTTGTGCTTTGCAGTGACGGTCGTGACGTTTCGTGAGATCATTGATCGTGAAATCGTTTTACTTTTAATGATATCCGCCTCAGTGTGGTAATATTTTCTCCGATAAATTCTGCATATGTATGCTCCTTCATGTCCTGCAGGGGCACATGATAGCAACGAATCATTATTAAGGCTCGAGGGAAAACAATGGGAAATAAATTGTTACGTTCACGTGATTATATATTTCCTACCTACATAAAGTGTGAACTGTGCTGTATGAATACATCGAAGAATGAGTTGGCGCATTTGGAAATATTGTGTGCGCATATAGTATAACAAGTTATGTTGAGCACCGAATAATGTGTACGTTTTTAAACTATGAATTTCATATCAATGAACCAATTACCTGGGAAAATTAATACAGCTGCTACGATTTGATCGGCCGTCCACCCAGTCGTGATATAAGGGTTAATCATTGATTCATATCTTCCTTTTGATTAGGCGAGTATTTTATAATGGAATATTGGGTCTTTTAAAAATCTACTAAATATCCCTGTTAAAATACTATTATCTAGGGTATTCTGTATTGATTTAGTGGCTATATCGAGGTATATTATGTATGAGGCTAAAACATTTTACTCGTGGCTTTTCTTTTATTTATTTCAATACCTTTATTTCAACATTTCGAAAGTGCTCTTTATTAATGTACACTAGCGGATGGCTTCTTGAAATTAACTGTGGCGGCATCTTCCCCATTTGTTAAGTTATTTCAATAGCGGCAGAAAGATGGGCCCAATAAAGCTATCGGAAAAAACATAACTTAATAACTGAAAAATATTTTGTATTGAAAGTCACCAGAAAGAGATTTTTTACTGCCAATGAAGTATTTTACAAGCCTGCAAATTTTAAATTTTGTGGAATTATGTGGAATTAGATAAATTATTTTTACCAGTAATTATCAACCATGAAAAAAGTGAGATTCGATATTATAAAATGGATCTTTACGCGGTATGGTTGTTTTTCACGAAGCAACTAATATTTTATCAGAAAAGTTAAACATTTTGTGGTACCATAGTTGTTTTGCTATTTTTATTTGAATTGATTAAAAATATAGTCATATACATACTTTATTTTTTTCCTATTTATAGAAAGATTGAAGTTTCATATATATCATCAATGTAATATTTAGCTTTGTTAGGATGTTATGGTGTCTTTATCGATATTGCTATTGAAATAAATATCTATTATATGGATAAGGAATAACCCTAATAATGAATTGTAAAAATTCCTTTTCTCATTCTTATTGTTCATACTCACTAGTTTGTATAACTCAGTTAAAGTGAAATTGCAAAACACTAGTTTAATGCAAGTGTCATTTAAATTTCTAAATTTCATAACCTTGTTAAAATATTATAAAATATAATGCATATCTACAACATTCATTTTCTGCCTCATATGCTTAAAAATGTTCTTTTATCTTTTCAGGTGAGTTACATGCGGATTGGAGGTACCCGCGTTATATGTCATTGGACTTTTAGTGAGTAAAACTTTCTAATATGTTAATCGAGGCCATTATGACTTTGTTCTAAAGCGGAGCGTTACTCTTAAATTTGAGTACATACGATGAGCGTTGCGGCGTATTAAGTGATACTCAACTAATAAAACTTGCTAATGCTTCAATGAAAAGGGGCATCCGTTGCTGTATATAATTTTATAATTAAATATACTTAAATCTCAAGAATTTAAATCATTGATGCGCATTTATTTAACTTGCTAAATTAATTTCTTTTGCATAATTTTTTAGTTAACTATTGCGGAGGTTACTGGGTGCTCTAGGCATCTGCTCTCGTAGGGTTTAATACTGAATCAAAAATAATTGAGTAACTTTGCCATACCAGGAAATTCCGACATACAGCGAACAAATATTCATTCACAAGGAAATAGATATAAGGAAAAGGGATAGGGAAACATATAGGGAAGCTGTGGCCAATGTGGCTCGTCTCTACCACAGTGTGTGCCACAAAACGCACTGTTGCCAACCTTTATGATTTTGTATGACTGCCGACCTGCTGTCGTCTATTTCTCCAATGGTGGGTGAAAAGCTCCCTAACACCAATTCTTGGCCAAATAATCGGGACAATTGTTTGCATAGCCCACCCGCAGATTTCGGTGTAAATTACGTTTCCTCGATAGCTCAAGTGGTTAGAGCATCGGCCCGGAAATTTGAAATATCTGATGTTCAAGTCCCAGTCAAGGAATTATTTTTGCACTTGTGATCTGCTCGATTTTGCCTTCCTTACCTCTTCAGTATTCATCCTTGATATGTGTTCCTGTTCCTTTACCTTATATCTATTTCCATGTGAATGAATTTTTTTATATTATTTTTAATTAATGATTATTATTATTAATTGATGTACCAATTAAGGTAGGTTTTGGACGGACAGAACTACTAAATATTTTGTTACTCCTAACAAAACACAATCCAGCAATCTACCGAATATCAAGTCGTCCTTCATCTCTGTGTATTACCTCTCTCTCTTCATTCCGTCCAACACCCCTATCCTGTTCCTGCCTTTTTTTCTTTTGCCTTACATTTTCCCCCTGTATTATAGTCTTCAACATCCCACTGCTGATCATTACGCCCTTCATCCATTTTTCCTGCCTCCTTAGAATTTCTCCCAAAAATCCCTTCTCCTCGCTCACCATACCTTAATCTTCCTCATTTGTTTTTTTCTCGGTCCATTTCACCTTCTCCATCCTTCTCCACACCCACATTTCAAAAGCCTCCAATCTACGTCTATCCTCCTACTTCATTGACCACGTTTCCGTGTCGTGCATAGCTACGCTCCATAGCAGAGTTTTTACGAGTCTTGTCTTAACATCCCTACTCAACGTCCCCGTCATCAACTCCCTCCTCCTTGAGAAAGCCTCCTTGCCTAGCGCAATTCTTCTCCTTACGTCCCTACCACTTTGACCGTGTTGGTCCAAAACACTTCCGAGATATGTAAACTGCTCTACCTGCTCTATTTTTTCCCCGTCTATTTTAATATTTAGCTTAGCCTTTTTTCTTTCTGGAAAATCGCATAACCTTTGTTTTATTAATATTGATTCTCATCCCGTATGTATCGCACTGAATTTCCAATTCACTCAGCAACCCCTTGGATGACTGACAAACTAGAGCTTGGTCATCAGCAAACCTAACCAATTTTACGAATTCCTCTCCGAATTTCATTCGTGCCTCCAGTTCTTCCCATGCCTCTTTAATCATTTCCTCCACGTATTAGTTTAACAGCACCTGTGATAATGTGCAACCCTACCTTGCACCTCTTTCTAACACTGCTCATTTGGACTTACCGTCCCCCACACGCACCTGAGCAGTCTGAGATATGTACAGGTGCGGATTGGCCTTCTGTCCCTCCAATGTATTCTAATTATTTGCAGTATACGTATTAGTTTTTTCCCAATCCACTCTATCAAACACCTTTTCAAAATCTACAAAACAGGCAAATACGTCCAGATTGTATTCTATATTCCTCACGATTAGTGATCTCATTACTGCAATGGCATCGCGCGTGCCTCTCCATTTCCTAAACCCAAACTGATCCTCCGCCAAGTAATCATTTGCCTTGCTCGCCATCCTTTTGTTGATGATCCTGAGAACAACTGAGAAAGTGTAGGCTTCACGCTTGAATTGAACGTTTTAAATATTGAATATGATTCGTAATATCTGTTTTAAATAGTTGAAATGTTCGAAGAGTGCACCTTTTCGTGAAGACTTTTCGTCTTTCCACGAACACACTTACGTACCTTTTCACTCAGGAGTGCCGTTAGCAAACGTTCTTTGTGCCGTCAAAGTTTGAATGCAAATGCGAATTGCGAGAAAATGAAAATCGCTCGGAGTTGAGTCATTTGAGAAATTCCTTTTCAAAACTTCGTCCCCAGAAGTCATTTTGTGCAGTCACTCAGCATCGTGATGGAGGATGATGTGTTCTCTCTAGCCGCCGCGACGCGTAGCCTTGGGACTTGAAATGCCTTATCATCCTCGTCGAATGATTCGGGGGGAAGGCTGCAGTGTGTCCTCGAGCGTAGTGTTTTTGACTGGAAGAGGGAAAACGATTTCTTTCAACATTGTTATTATTATTTTGGGTGGTGCTTATGCTCTGCGAGTGCAGGGTTTCGCTGCTTCATTGGTCGCGTGTCGCCGTTGCCTCTGAAGAAAACTGCGACGAATGGATGAAAAAATTGAAGAATGACTTTCCTTTCATTGACTTTCGGGGATTCTTATCCAGACTTCAAACGCCAAACTCCCAAAATGTAGGTCAATTCACTACCTTAACAACGAAATCAAGAAAAAATTAACTGCATCGTACCAACGCTTTTCTATCCCCTGCTATTCTTCTTGATTTATTCTTGATACTTGTTGACGTTGCCAAAAACTATACAGCAATGTAATGTAAAGGTTTTGGTTTTTTTTTCCCACTTTCCTCGATCTTGTTCTCGTATTATACTGGCGACATATGACGGCTCAATCCTAGAGTTGAAGGAGTTGTGTTTGAAGCGAATAATTTTTATTTAGTTTCCAGTTATTTCATATCTTACGAGATATATAATTGTTTGTGTTTCAATCTCATCATAGAATGCTTTACCTACGTATCAAATTAAATTGTTTTCAGAGTTGACGTATTCAGGAGTTTTCAGGATTTCATTTATTCTTAAATGATCTGCTCCTAATTAACAACTTGAGGAAGCCACACTGCTTTGGAAAATGTATTTGCATTGTTCAGTACTTGTCGTTAGAAAATCAGTCCAGTATTTGGACGAACTATTCCATCAATCTGCAACGTTTTTCCCAATTTATTTTGGAGTCATCGGAAAAAATGCTCACAATCAATTCTGAATTTAAATAAACCCCTTGCTAATATTGGATTCCACCTCAGATGTTATTGGGATGTCACTGGGTATGTTTGCTAGCAGACGACTAGCTGATCGCTAATTTAAGCAGGAGCGAACTTGATTTCATTTCTGCCTAGTCGTCTGGTTCGCATCCTCTTCATTGGGCCCGTCCTGCTTCGGGAACTTTTCAACGGACTGAAATTGATGGAAGGCGAACTCTGGGGATATGGGCGTAGAATTACGTGAACCACCAATTCAAAAGGTCCCCTCGAGAATAGGTAAGGGAGAGAAAAAGGTGAACGAAAAAGTAAGGAGAGCAAAGGCCATAAAGTGGTGGACATCGTGGATGACTGGGGGGTCAAGGTGAACTGAAAAGAAAATAGTCAATAACGTTCAAGAAGCATTTCGGGAAAGAACTCCGCACCTTACTTCTTATGAGCCGGAAGGTTACGGAGAGTTATTCCTTGGGTCACACAGATTGCGCGGTGAGGAGGAAGGAATGGTGATAATGTTTAAATGAAGGTGATCAGAAACAAATTTATGTCATTCTTATTCATTCTACCCACTGCGAAGTTTAGCGAAAGTATTCTATTGTTTCAGGCTTCACTTCGTGGAAGTATTTAATATCCGTACCAAAAAAGAAAGAAAGATTTGTACTTTTCCACAGATTTTATTAGATGGTACCTGATGATGCCGCAAGTCGGTGAAACGCGTTGTACCATCTAATAAAATCTGTGGAAAAGTACAAATCTTTATTTCTTTTTTGGTATGGATGTTAGCGAAAGTTTTTGATCGGTTTACCCCATCTAACTCATCGCGAATATATGCAGTGTCCGATAAATAAACCCTGGAATCATTCCAGTTCTCTTTTAATGCTGAAAAGTGTCGTTCAGGCTGATGGGTGTGGCCAAATAGGGGCGGAGACTGATGAGCGAAAGTTGCAATTAAAATTTAATCACTTGCTTGGCAATAGGAATGAATTTAAAATTGTCGTAATGCATGAGAATTTCAGAATGGAAGAGAATAGCTTACTTCATTCCGATAGAATTTACCGCTGGTAGGCCTTTTATCTACGAAAAAAAAGAGTTACTTATTTCTATTCTTTTGAATGACAAAAGCGCTTTTATGAAACTCTCTGCATGATTCTTAGAAATAGTATAATTTAATTAGAGATCGTAAAATGAAAAACAATATTATGAGGCAGAACTTCCTGAAGAGTTAAATCAAATACTAAGGTAATTAAATACTTAATATGAATATTTATTAAAATGTTATAAGTTGGAGTTAAAAGGAGGTAATTTAGAAGAAGGGCGTGTAATATCTGATTTATCCTCTTTTCAAAAGAACAAAGTAGCAAAAAGGGCAAATTGCATTACACCTTAGTAAGATTTTGAGGACCTAGTGAAAGACGAATCATACGAATACAAGTAATTAGAATCTCCCCAGTGTGGAGTATTGCAGCTGAGAATGCGGACATCAGTTCACGAGTCTGGCTACCTGGTTTTCTCAGCAGTGTCATTGAACCGGATGATAATATTAGGAATTTTCTACTTTACGAAAAGCGTAAACAAAGCTGAACTTCGCTTGGTTCATTTTTTATGCAAATACAGAAAGGTACTTTAAGGTTTTGATCGCATGGTTCATTGGAAGCCTGAATAAATATCTGTCAATTTGCTTTGGCGTTAATCTGTGTGCTCTCAATCATGAGTCATGCGTTCGGTTCCGAATTTCCTTTTTCGCAATAATCGCCTGGTTATATTTTTTAAGTGGCGAATGCATTCCACAGTATGCCTTATGGAGAGTGAGCCGCGTGAATGAATGGGATGATTGAATCATCCTCTGAGGAAATAGCGCAGGGAGCATCGAAACCGGAGGATGCAGAAGGGAGAGAAAACATTGGGGAGTTCGAAGGGGGAATGGGGTGAGATGGGGGAATGGAACGGAGATGGAAACGTCAAACGCAGCGTGGAACGGAGAAAAGATCGAGAAATACATTGAGACCTTCTGGTAAGGAAATCCGTCTTCTAAGTTATCGGCAGGGAGGACCTCCATTTGCGAGCACGGGTGAGAGGGGTGAGGGCTGATGAATTTCCCCCTTCTGTATCTCTCTCTCTCAATTCCGATACCGTTCCGAAGAGTAAAGCAGCGGCGGAGGACGGAGTGGAGGAAGTGGAGAGAGGGGAAAGGAGAAGGAGGATGAGCACCAGCTATCAGGCAACTGCCCCGCCCATGCCCGACCTCCCGCCGATCCAATGACCTCTCTAAAACTTCCACATTTTGCCTTCGGGGGGCCACTCAAATAGTGCACTAGGTTCATGTCCATCTCCTCTCCCCCACTTAACAATTCTCTCCAACCCTTTATCTGCATCTCTGCCCGCAATTCCTCAAATACCTACTTCCTCTCCAAGGGTGATTATTCCGCTTGTCATATCTCTTATTGATCATGGGCGCCTTTAAAAATGTTTCCTAAATACTTTCATTTTTCTCTCCACCCACTCCTACCTCTCCTGCTATTATTTCATTACCATGGATATTACTTAACGGGATTTCTTCCTATTGTTTCTCATTTATTTAGTCGTTAAACCGGTGTATAACGAACCTAAACCTTTGCTTATTATATCTATAGGTTCTTCTATTTAGGGGGAGACATTTCTCCCGCTATGAACACTCTTGATGCCACCGTAAGAAATTTTAATATTAATTGGCCTTCGGAAAAGTTGGAAGCTTGGAAAATCTCAAGCGTAGAGAAATTAATCTACAGTTAATTAAGGCGTATATTTAGGGAGTTTGATCCTCCATAATTTGGATTGTTTTGAGCATACAATTTCCAGCACCGTCCAATTTCCCGTGTGTTTACATTTGTTCTCTTATTTATCTTCCTTGTCAAGCTTTAAGTCTGGGTCTTTTTCGACTCAGTGATGGTTCAGTTGATTGCTAATAGGCAAGGAATGAGCTGACGAAATCTTTCTGTAAACGAAATCAATATTTAATACCTAATAGTTAATTTGGTCGAAGTCACTTACTTACTTTCGGCTCTGCTAAATCATTACAATTTAATATTTTTGGAATATTGTGGTCAGGATCATTTTATGATATGGTATATTCAGTTTCATTTTAGTTTACTTTTTACTAATCTCTCGAAAATCTTCCGCTAATTCCCCCTTTTGGAACATTTCTTGGATATATGGACTATGCTGTCTGCCGTTATGACCGAGGTTAGGCCATTTGCAGGTTAAATGCCATCAAAAGAGGACCATGATTCTATGTCCGAAATAATCTTTGCAAACTGGAAGAAACTATTTTTTAAATAGGAGGAGGGTTTTTTAAATTATCAGCGATAATAGTTCTTAATGGACACCCTGCGAAATTTGGATTAATATTTTAATCCTTAAATATATTTTTCCTGAAAATGTTCTCCAATATTTGTGTCCAAGGCATTTGAAGCTCGTTAAAACTTCACGATTAACATGATATTCTAGGCATTAAAATGCATTCTCTAAGTTAAGTAATCTTCCTTCTACTGTACACTATCAGATCGTATCCCATGCGTCCTATATTTTTCTTATCAAGCCTTTACATATGTGTTCGCCAGAAAACTCTCCTCTTCCCTTTAGAGCTTTTCCCACCCACTATGTAGACTCGACCTCGCATGCCCCAGAAATGGTCAGGCTTAATCGAGAGGGCAGGGAAATGGGGGGCATGGATTGCTGAGGGCATCGCGAGGGGAGGGAGAGAGAGGGGCCAATTTCCCCCTCGGTGAACGCGTCTCCGCTTAGCGTTTTTCGTCATGCTCGTATAACGAGGGGGAGAGAGGGGAAGAGTTTGGAGGACGGAATGGGCAGAGTTTCCCCGAGAGGCTTTAATAGCGGATTCAAACATATTTAAGCCGAATGGAATTAGATGTGTGGAGGGTCTGGCAGATACGAGGGGTCATTTCGCGAGAGCAAGAGAGAGAGAGTTGGTGCGTTGTCATGAAATTTATCCTCGGCGGGAGATCCCGGAATCCCTGTGAGTGTCTCTTTGTAAGTTCGGCAGGCCACCCCAGAGATGAATTTTAGTCCAGAGCTTCCCCACTTTGAAGGTCGCGGAACGTCGACCATCTAATGCAGACAAGAGCCTCTAAGAGACAATTGGAGCCATGTCATGTTGACTCCCGTCGCCGTTAGAATTTTGTGGCTGAAGAGAAGAAAATATCCGACTTCGTGACAAATCTTGTAAACTGCGGCCCGACGAAAGTGGAGTTGTAATGAGGATGAGCTACATATGTGTCTTAGAAAGCCAACGGAGTAGAATTCCATTTTATTCACGATTTTAAATGGAATTTCAGCAATTATTACTTCCGGGACGGATTGAATTTTCGATTACTTTTTCTTCAGTCTTTATTTTATTAAAAACTTTGATGAGTAGTATGTATACATCCATCAAAGTAATTTTGTGTGAAAGATGTTTTTTTCGCGGATGAGCGAAAGAGTGGTAGAAAGAAAGAAAAGAACCTCATTAAGTTCACAGAAGAAAATATTTTACAATCATTATCAAGGGCAATGGAGTCACCTCGGTAGTCATTTTGTAGTGACTGAAACCCAGAACTGGAAATAAAAGCCCTTTGTGTGAAATATACCTAGCCCCTCTCGCTCTTAGTTTTCGACGTAAAGCTGTACAAGTTACGGCAGAGGATATGAAGGAAAGGATTTATTTTTTCTTCATTGATCGATTGACGTGAACTTGATAGTTATATTAAATTTTATCTCGAAACGCGCTGCTTACCTTCCATTCATCTCTATGGCTTTAGAAAAACTCTCAAAAAAAGTCTGCACCATCATCCTTGTTGTGCTAATGGAATGCCAAAGCGCTGTACTACATTTATTTTTGCGATGGCTTTAGCTAAAGAAGCACTAGCGGCGTTTTCGTTTCGTTAATTTTAACGCGGGGAAACGTTCGCCACCGAGCTAATGTGTTTTCCTGGTCACATGCTTCGAGGCGGATAAAACGAACATTTTGAGCTGTCGCTAAACCGCGTAGCGTTCCGAGATCCGGCGACCAAAAATGATGCACGGGTTGGCCCGGTTAATTTTTATTGAAAACAGAACAGAGAGTATCAGTGGTCATCCCCCAAGGCTGAATGATACTAATGCTTAAGTGTAGAATGTTGGGTGAGGAAGGAAGAGGGAACATTTTAGGCATTGCGTGAATGGAGGAAAAGGTATGTGGGTCTGGAAAACAGTTTGTTGTGATGCATGTTACTAAGGTTTTCAGTGCCCTGTCAGGCGAGACTGAGTAATTTAGCAATGCTCTAGTCACTGGAGCCTCCAGAAAATTGCTGGACAGGTAAGTAAGTCTAAGGCTCAAAAATTAGAATTGGCTGCCAGAATTGAACAGCTCACACATTTTCATGTATTACGTACTCAAAGAATTTTTTCATTAATATCAAAACTCGCTGGAAAACTCCAACGCGGAATCAGAGTAAAAGCCTTCAATTTTGGTGTATAGCAATATAAGATAAAATATCTAATATCTGGGAATCTTAGATGCAGGTGTAGAAATATAAAGGTGATAAAGTTAGCCCTCAGTTAAAGTGGCTTTAACTTTTGGACACTTTCAAGCAAAAATTATTGATCTATTATGATGTCGATGCACAATTTAAAGTAATAAACATGGCATTCAGGTAATATTTTCTTTGGAAATTAATATTGATGGTATGCGAACCATTATTTAGGTTTAAATGAGGTTTATATTTAAAATTCTTGTATTCCACTCATACACCTTCACTGTAGATGAGGGAAATTGAGTTTGAGGCTATTGCGGGAGGGTTTTTGGAGTTACTTGAAACTGGCTCGGTAATATTACTCCTTACTCTGAAAGTGGGATCATTCCTTGCTGAAAAACGTTATCTTCCAAGTGAAGTTGGTGAACGTGGAGCGTTTATCCGCATAGTTTGGAGGCTATAATACTTGAAGATTCACGATGTGCAGCTCTCCATATTTTCTCCGCTGCCCTCCTTAGGGATTCTGCGCACCATCTACTTGCATGCTCCACTGCGTAACATCTTTCCCAATAATCTTCACCGAAGCCTCGTTTCCCCTTAGGAAACTTGACATACCAGGGTTCAGTCCTGCGCTACGAGATGAGTGCTTGCCCCACATTCTTTTCATGCCTTATCATTTCTGGTATACCCTATTTTAGAACATCATAACTTTTACTTATGCCTCTCAATGTGAAGTTTCAAAAATCACAATGTCATTGTTTTTGTATAAACGGCGTAGTGTTTCAATTTAATGCCTTCCATTGCCAGTGATGCGATAGATATTTGTGTAAGGGAGCATCACAGCAAATGAAATATTTCTTCAGTTTTCTCAGAACATTGTGAGTGCTTAATTTTTTACGTATGTGATTATTTCCCAATTGTCTGAATAAGTCTTGATGTCTTAATTTGACTCGAGACATTTCCGATCCAAATTTTACCATGGTTGTAGAATAGAAATCACTTCGGAATATTTGCTCTATAACCTTCGTATGAAGTTCAAGTTTATTCAAATCACCAGTCATTATAGAACTTTTACAAAGAGGGTCGATGAAATCATGATAGACAAAGGAAATTCCTCTTGAATTCCTCTACCCCATTTAAACACTTTATATTCCAAATTTACTTTTTTCAAATGATTATGAAGATATAACCCAAGAAATATCGTCAGATAGATTGAAGCTTTTTGTATGACTATAATCCCTGTTTACAATCTTTTACGGCTATATCTGAAATTGTATATTTAAACTGAAAAACAGACTGAGAAAGGTCACCTGTGTAATAAATATCAAATTCTCTAAATTAAAGACAAAATAAATTGTAATTGTTAGATGGGTTTTCGAAAAACCGGTTTATAAATCGTCGAATACCATCTCGGTAATAACTAGAGAAATATTCCTTCGTCGCGAAGACTTCAATCGTACGAGAGTTGTTAGGTTTCTCTGTGGCAGTATCAAGCTTCTTGCTTTGTAGGAGGATTTGTTCAATCCTTTTAAACTAGCAGTTAGTCTTTTAATTAAAGATTTTACTCGTATGGTGTAATAGCAAACATGGTGAAATGTTTTTGCTCAAATGAGATAGCGCTCTGGTAACCTAGTGAGTAGAGAATTTGGCCTACCGAACGGACCTTCATCCGAGTTCATATCTAGTTGCTGTCTCTGTGCACTCCGAGCGAAATAAATGCAAATTTTGCAATTTTCTGGATAATATAGCCTTGGAGGAACTCTACGATACGCGTATCAAGGTGAAAGGAAATGGCCCCTTGATCTGAATGCATTTCTCACGCGAAGGGCTTCGTACGATGTGGCCTTTACCTTCACATGCCTGAGTCAACCTTCTACTGTGGTGGCTGCTGTAAAAGAGTTCGACAGGTAGCGGCAAATAGTAGTACACAAATTTGCTTTGACAGGTAATCTCATTTTCATGCTTCTTTTTCTCCCAAGCACTTGAATTTGAAAGCTTCCCTGATGAGTAAACTCTGTCTTATTCTAAATGAAACGAACTCTATCCCACGATCAAGTGTGCTAAAGATGTATAGATAACCTCTGTGTGCCGTAGGAATTCGCTTGTTCGTTCGGTCATTTGCCGGAAAAGATAGAGCGGTGGTGCCTCCCCATTTATTACCCTTCGCTTTCCTTCTCTTTCTTGTTGATGATGTCATTCATATGACTCACTCGACTGATGGTTGTGTTAGAGATCAACGAAACTCTTCGAGTTTCAAATCGAACTCTTCCCATTCCTACGTCATTCCTGTCCAATAAACACGGGAACTGAGGCCATAAAAAACTTTATTTTGCCAAATTTAGTCTACATCGATTTTGTTTCCTTCAAAGTACTCTTCATTTGTTGCTATGCACGTATTCCTTCTTGCTTTCCATCCACTGTTTAAATCACTCTTTGAAGTCCTCGGCAGTTTTTTTTGAAGCAGCGACTTTTTAGTTTTCTCGTCGTTTCTTGCTTCATTGTGTCCATATCTTCCCAGTTATGCCCCCTCATCATATTTTTGCATTTTTGGAATAGGAAAAAGTCGTAGGGGGCGAGATCTGGCGAATAAGGAGGATGATCAAGGATGGTGATTGAATTTTTTGTCAGAAACTACCGAACAATGAATGCTGAATGTGCAGGTGCATTGTCATGGTGAAGGATCATCCATTATGTTCGGTTAAAATAGTGTGCACTGTTGATTTTCGCAAATTCAGTACATCAGCTGTTATTTGGATAGTTTTTCGACGATCGGTAAGGACAAGGGACCGCACTCGGTCAATGTTTTCGTCGACACAGGTGATTAAAGGTCGTCCCGGCATTACATCATCCGTGGCGTCTTGTCGGCCATCTTTAAAACGCTTAATCTACTTAAAAACGGATGTTTTCTTCAAAGCATTACCACCGTACATAGCTGTCAATATTTCATTAATTACTTGATAACTTTTACCGCACTTCACCAAAAAACTTAATGTTAATTCGTTGCTCCGTGACTTTGTTAATTTCCATTTTCGACAAACAGTACAAACAAGGGCAACAGGAACTAACATAACTGGCACCATACGCACAGCTCGACGATCCGCCAGGCACAGACGGCTCACTGGATCTCGGTCAACTAGCGCCGTTAGAAGGCGAGGCTATAGTTTGCGTCATGACCGCCAGATTGCACCAGTTCGCGTATATTTTGGGCTGATGCATGTGTCTTGTTGCTGCTGTTTTGGTAATTTTTACCGTTTCACAATGCGAATTTCAATCGTAATCTACGGAACTATGTTTCTCGGATGTGCTTTGCGTTTTGATCGGGTGAGCTCATGACCCACCGTTTAATGCACCTCCAGTTTCATTTATACTTTGAACCTTTTCGTTTTGAAAAATAATAATTTGGTGTAATGGTTTGTATAGAAATCCTTCAAAAGAGCTTTACATTGCTTCCAGCGAAAAAAAATGTGAGAAACTGATGGGGGGATCAAGTGAAACTGTTTTCTTAAGAACGTCAAAATTACGATTTGTCTTGTATGTAGAAGGGTTTCAGTGATTGAAAATTTCAAGTGTTTACGTGTGAATTATATATGCCTTTGATAGGGTGAAAAATTAAAGAGTTGACAAAGGTTAAACACTTGAAAGAGCTCTCCTTGTTGAGCTAGCTGTCAGCCTGCTCACATCTTACGACCTCAAGAGCGGGTCAGGGGCTACCTTGTCCTTCGTGACACCGGAAATCCCTAATTTACACGCCACCATCGCTCCTGTCACGCATACAACCTATAATTTGACCCTTGAGGGAATGCTCTAATTTTCATTCATACAGGACCACTTACGACTCACCATAAATATAACCTTCAATTTGCTTAATTCCGCACATTGATCCCAGCGACGAAAATACCAAAAAGAGTCATTGTAAGTATTTTACAAGAACAATGTTTGATGCAGTGAGAAATATCAATGTTTTGTTAAATTTCAACTCTTATATTTTGGTGTGCTTGATTGCTTAATTTTTTTAGATTTCTTTTAAAATTAGTTTTACCAACCTTAATATCATGAGCATGTTGCCAGTGTTTTTCGTCCAAGCACCCAGTCGTTTGTAATGATTATTTGGCAGTGAAATAATAATTGTTTAAAAAATTAATGTAAATGACTAGTTTTAAGGTGCGCTCAGGAAAACAATTAATGGATAGTTCTTCCACAGCATATGTGAATTCATAATTGGGGTAAGCAGATACGAATCCAACGTTGCCATCCAAAATATGTTGTAACATACTTGTCATCGAGGGCAAACTATTCCGTGGAGTTTAATACATCGTATACATCATTTTGGCTGTTACATCAGCAATTTATCGCCTCTCAGAAATACTGGCTTTCCAAGCCAACTTTATCAGTACGTTGGTTTTAAAAAATGATTAAAATAACCGTGTAGTGATGGCCCTCCACATTTTGAAGCTCTTTATATGAAATTCTGGATACATAAACCAATCTGTACACCTAGTGTCCCCATTGTATTAATACCGAAAATTCATATATTCTTTCCATTTTTACTGCTATGGCTGTTGCTTTTGACAGCGACAATTTGAAGCATGTCGGTAAGGAACTATAAAAAAATACTTTCAATCATTTTAACGATGTATGACGGATTATCTCCGACATAATACTCTCCTTCTCTCACGACCGTATTGCGTGCACCCATAATCGCGTTTATCATTTCATTTTTATTTTGAGCAGGAAACTTATGATTCATTTGTTAAAATGTGGTTCTTTTTAGTGTTGAAATTCATCTTAGGGACAAGGTGTTATGGGCGAGCTAAGCCCTAGTGATACGACTTGTTTAGTGCTTCCTGGTGTTCCCTCTTCAAACCGGCTCTCATAACTCCCATCATTTTCTCCTCCTCCCTGCGCACCAGCCACCTATCCGGCCCCTTTCTCCATTCCTTCCATCTAACAACCCTCAACCATTGCTTCCATTTTATGGGCCGGCATCCTGGTCATTCCATGCCACCCTAACCCTTCAATCTCTTCCTGCACCACCCTCTACCCTATTCCTCCCTTGGGCGTCCTAACTCCCCCTATTTCTTTGGTTTATCTTATTCCTTGCGCAATTATCTGATCTGCTTTTATTTTCTCCTCCTCACACTTGTAATTTCCATGCTTCTGTCACGTCCGTGTCTTTATAGCGTTTTCTATCGTCTTCCCTGTCCCCGTGTATCGTTTTCTCTACTATTTGTGTCTATGTGCATTAAACTAATAAACTACGTCACTATTTTCCATGTACTTTGATGATTTATTGAGAGATTTTAACTTATTACCTTGTGTGAATAACCAATTACGCCCTTTTTGAATTTCTTTGTCAAATTGATTTCGTGATGTATCAAACGCTACGAAACACCGGTAAAGTGAGGGTGTATTTATTTATTTATCCGTTTTCGGCCTTATGTTGATCCCAGTTGTGGTTTCTCGGGGTAATAATTTTGGGAAATTCTTGCATCGCGTATTATAGGGCTGGCGAGTTGAGTAACTCATATAATCCTAAGAATGGATTGTTTTTTTGTTGATCCTGGCTCCCCTCCCATTTTCCCTGCTTTCAGCATCATATCTCACTCTCTTTTTTTTAATCGTTCTAATAATCTATAAATCACTGCTCATATTTCAGTACTTGCCTAGGTTTATATCTGCCGGCGGAGGGGGCGTTTTGCTGATTGTTATCGCTTTCATGGCGCTCGAGTAAAATCGCTTATTTTGACCCTCCTCCAAATCTTCTCCTCTCTCCCCCTTCGTTCTCCTTCGTTCGCCCTTTTCCATTTTATTCTGGCTCCTCCTCCTCCTTTCTTCCTTCATCATCTTCCGCCGCAATGACCAATGGTAAGCCCTGCTCGTGTCCCTTCCCGCCTACTGCTTCACTCTCTCAACCTTCTTCCTCCCTCTTTCGCACACCCTTTACTTTTGTCTCCCTCACCTCTCCTTCAACCATCCCTCATTCCCTGTCCCTCCTCTCCTTCTCCAAACCTGCCTCCTCAGCTTAGATCCCCCAGCCCTCATCTCTCCTCCCGCCCTCCACCTACATAATTGATGATTTTGGGTCGGCTGGATGCGGAGAGCGGCGAAGGGAAAAGGACCGGAGAGGAGGGTGGGTTGTGGCCGTAGTAGTGAGGGTCTAGCTGGATCGGATGAGGGAGCCGTTGGAGTTACGTCATTCCGTGGCTCTAAGCCCGCCGTCGCCGCCGTCGACTGCTGGAGTACTTGCGGGGGGGGGTGCGCACACGGACACGGGGCTGGTGCTACGGAGGAAGGGAAGGCTCCCAGCCCCAGGGGTTTCCTGAGATGTCAGGGGGGGAAGGGAGTGTGTGCGGTCGCAAGGAGAGAGGTGGTGGCCGAAAGGGAGCTCTCTGTGCGCCTTATGAGGGTTAGAATGAAGCGGTATGCGGGGCAGGCGATAGTCGCGGTGAGGAAGGGTGGGGGACACGGACGGTTGGCTTTAAGTGTTCGTTAAGGAGTGGAGAGGTAGGCGGAGATTCTGGGACTTATAAGTTCGGCTAGATATATGAGAAAGCTGCCAGCTGAAGGTGCAAAAGATTCCGGGCGGTGGAGGTTGTTATTAAACAGGTGGGTGGAGAGAGACTGAAAGAGTGGTCGTCAGTATTTTCTTCTTGGTTGCCGCTTCAAATGTCAGCGCAAAGTACTTTGGCATCCCTCGTGAACTTGCCCTGCATTCCCTAACCCGACTACAATACTAGTTTGGATATTCGCATTGGAACGAATGAACAACCCCAGTAATCAATTGTTTAATATATCCTCTTATAAGAGGAAAAGCGGTGGATGAACTCATTTCATTAAAAAAAAATATTTTTTCTTGCCTATGTCCATGAAATATTTTCTATATGGATTTCATAAATAAATAAATTACGAAGCCTAGGATGGTTTTTTATTCGTATTATATGAATGCCAATTTCTTTTTGGTAAATCCCTTGCCCTTGTAGTAGAATGCACAGGAAAGTAAACGTTGCTAGCACTTTAGGGGAATACTTTTGCACCCTCATGTTTGAACATTAAGAAGGGATACTTATTATTTATATTAGTTATTTTCAAATTTAAAGTTTCTTCTCGAATCATTGCCAAATAGAAGTAGGTACCATAAAATATTTTACGATGATTATTTTTTCATTGCATTTAGTGGGCGTGTACTTTGCTTTTTATATTTACAACGAGTGTACGTGGAAAAATAATCTATAAATATTATAATGATCTAGATAGCTCGCGAAATATTCTTCCAGAAGAGGGTACAAATGAGTAATTCCTTCGAAATGGACCAAAACGAGAAAGAGCTGATAACTGACGAGAAAGATTAAACATACCATTTTATGCGTAAATTGTGAAAAATAAATAAAACAGAACGTAAAAGTGAATTTAGGTAACTTGTTGAAAAAATACAAAGGATGGCATGATTCAGATACTTAAACCACTAGCCAGTGTAATATGTATGTGGTTGATGATATAGGCCGATACATTGCGGAAGTACATAAGGGTGTAATCATCTTAGGAAATAAGAATAGCGTTACATTGTAAAGCTATTTGTTTATTTGAATCATCCTGCACTGCAATGCAGCATTTGGGTGTTGAGGTACCTGAAGATGTTAAATTGTAGTGGGACATGTTGTAAATAAAACATAAAACTTCATAATGAAACGCAATTGTTCTTTCCTAAGATTCTTTTTTTGTGTTATTCCTTATACGAGTTTATTTGGCTTGTATATACCTCGTCTTTTATGTAAGGGGATACTTATTCAACGGCATGGGATTCAGTAGCACATACTAAACTGTTGATAGTTTAATTTACCACTGTGAAATGTTCTGACAATCTGTAAAATCCTTTCCTAATTTTCCAAATTTACAATTATCCTTACTAATTCCAGGACAGGGGGATTTAGGTTAGCACCCTGCATTGATAAATAAATCATATTGGAGGAAAATACGTGGCCCGAGGTCACTGCGATTTAGCCTTGCCCAATGTCCGCGGTCCATATTAAGGGATGGACCATGGGGGAGGGTTGGTGATGCGGGAGAGTGAGTTCCTGGAGGTGGGGAAAGGATGAGAATTCATTCGGAATGAGTTCTTGTTTACAGGGGTGGTTTTGGTGGCCGAGGCGTCGGAATGAATAAACCCGTGAGCTCCCTAGGGGAGAGGGTTGGTTGGCTGTGAGCGTTGCCCGTCGACCTCTTCCTTCCCCCGCCCACCCCACCTCCCTCCCCCACAAGGCCCCCCCGCGGTTGAGAACAGCATCATCCCCCTTGCACCCCCTTGTATATTATCTTCACTTCCCCCTTTGCCCTTCCCCTGCCCTCTCTCCGCGCCGTAACCCTAGAACTCATTCCTTCATTAACTCCCATTCCACCACCCTCCTCCCCAGCTCCCTCTCCCGCCCTCAAATCCGCTGTATTCCATCCTTCCCAAGGTTACGCGCATGCCCGGGAACCTTTATCCTTTCTCTCATTCTCTCTCACGAACAGCCTTTCTCCTCTCATTTCCTCCGCAAGTCTCCCTCCCTCCCTATTTCGTCAGCTTCCCGACTTTCAGCGGACCCATCACCTCGCCATCCGATATTGCCCGAGCCACACTCTTTATTCCCCGCTCCCTCGTCACACCCTTTTCCCTCGGGAGTAGGTGCCTTTTATGTGTTCTGCAAGATCGCACCGGAGTGACGACTTCCTCAAACCTTATATGGGTGTTACTTATTTCTTCACCCGCGCGAAAAGTGAGGTTGCATTTAGGTTTTTTTTCGTCTCGACTGTTCGCCACGCAGATAAGATCGATAAATTACTCTCGATGCAATGAAATGCAATATCTTCCGGGAAGAACGACGCGTTTCATTTCCTAATTAAGGCGCAGCGACTGAATTAGGGCGGATGAGGGAACGTTTTATTCGGGTGGGGACAGAAAGGGAATGTTCATTTGGAATTGTGTTCACTTTGTGTAGAGTTTGAAATAGAAGATTTTCGTAGAGACATAATTTGAGCGCATTTAGTGTTAAATTCATTACGTTTTTGTTTTTATTTGCAATGTATATTTACGGTTTTTAAAATCAAGTTTAATTTTTGTAGAGCTATATGGAGAGATAGCGTTTCTGATTTTAATATACTATATAGTTTAGTTTTTCCCAACCTTGGTTAACTGATGAACTCCCAGGAACCCTACCCTCCTGCTCTTGATTGGAAACTTATTGTTTTGCAATCATTAAGGGTTAATTATAAAAGGCTGGCCATATTGACTCCATTCCTCGTATTCTGCGGGTCTTTCTGGCATACCCCGGCTGAGAAAATACTCGGGCCATCACGTCCATTTTTCTCGGTGAGTTTTGCGTTTTCACTTGGTCCTGAATAAAGACTAAGAACCAAGTTCTGAAGACTTGGTACTCGAATCCTCAGGAAAGAATATTTTTGTTTCATATTCTAAAGAGTTTTCTTTACATCTTACTTATGGTACTTGGGACTCCAAGCTCTATGTATTCTAATACTCCAAATAGTATGCAATTAAATAAGCACTCTTTTCGGTATTTTAGGGTGTATTGGAGGTTCATCGCATGTAGCCAATTCGGAGAATCATAGTTGTAATTTTCTTCTCATCTCATGACCCACCATTTCTGTCAAAATTGTTGTTGTGACGTTTCCCTGACGACTGGGACAGCCTTGCGTGCTAAGCACCGGCATTCTTTTCCCAAGCCTCCTGGTTCGAGTCCCGTCGTGGGCATGATTATTGGGCAAATTCCGATGACTCGGGTCTCTGGAAACATGATAACAAGCGAAGGCTCTACAGGGACGCACGTACCACACGAACCTTTTAGCTCCTGATAAAATGTGTCGTAAAACGTCATCCTCCTGGATCCCTGTCGTATGAGCCCTTTAGTCAGCCTTTATGGTGTTACTGTAGAATCCCCTCACATATACCACCGCACCGGAGCCCGCTAGCATTATTCTACCTTGTGACGTACATAAGTCGGTGATTTTTCTCTGCCAGTGGCACCTGACAGAAAATCACTCTTGCCATCTCCGAGGGGTTTTGACGGCGCGCATGAAGATGCGCCTACCGGCGATGGATGTTCCCAGAAACGATGTTTTTCAAAGAGCTCGCCCGCCTTTCTTCTTTTATCTTCCGTCTCCTTCAAAGGTTGACCTTTCTTTCTTTTTCTCTCTCTCTTTGTGTCCTCTGCTTGCTATGCTTCTACCAACCATTGCCACCCTCTCGTCTCCATGTACTCGTTTGCTGATAATTCGTGTCCCTGAGAGCAGTTGAAACATTAGACTTCTATTTTTTTCGGTAAGAATCGTTTAAGTGGTAATAATCGTAAACCCATATCCTATCTCCCTACCCCTTTGGCATTGTCTGTAAGTGACGTATCGCAGTTATGGAAAAGGGGCAGATTTTACTCTCCACCATGCCACGGTAGGTACAACTAAAATGAACAAATCATGGGTGTTCTTTCTTTTCCTAGCTAGCTCACACATTAACGGTGTCAATTTGCAACTGGTGTAATAAAAGTTCGCATTGCAGAAAGGGGATGCGTGCTTTGTTTTCCTACTCCGGGCCTCAATTCTGCTCTTTGAGAATTTTTGGTTTTTTTTATGTTGTTTTCTGCGTTCAGTCGACTCGACACTTCGCTGCTCGCAACGGAATGGCAACCTTGGGGGGTCTCGAGAGTGTGTGGCATCGCCCTTCGGTAAAAATATCCTGCAGAATTATTAACAAGGTCCTGCGAGGGAGGGGGGGGGTCAAATGAAGCGTGACGTCATTTTGGCAGGGCTGGCTTCAACGTGAGGGGGGCGGGAGTTTTTAAATGGCCAAACAGCGTGCCGTCATTATGAGAAAATTCTTTGCGTATTTTATGTCTTTTCATGCTGGATAACTTAATTTTAGCTTCCCACTTTCACATCCACATTTGATAAATTTTATTCTCCGTTATGGCATGCGGTATTTAATCAGGACTGGTGAACACAAAGGCTTGAAATATCATTATTTAAAGGAAATAGTGTGCCAATGATGCATCCCAGTAATGTATTTGTTCCCATTTTATTTGTCACCTTGTTGAAGAATTATTTTATCGTTAATATGGGCACACTGAGGGAAGTTTGTCATTTAAATGTTTCCATTTTAATGTATGTTATTTATAAAGGTTCGAATATGAATAAACTTTTGGAAAAATAAATCTAAACAAACATGAAATTTTACCATTACCAAAAAAGTAATCTTTCATTGTTTCTTAATGCGTTGGTTACTGTTGCAAATAACCGTTTTCTTGTTGAATGATAATACGAACCTTCCGTGGACACCGTTGAAGTTTAAACCGCAGTTTGAAACCTATGTTCATCTTGTGTCCAATTATTCTATACTCACATTTACTCATATTTTGATACCTACCGTGTTAAGATTTAAATTTGTGACTAATACCCCAATATCAGCGATGACCGTTGGTTATTAGCTTTATCATCTATTAACTATAGCTTTGGTTTGTGACAGTCGTGTAGAAGGTTCAATAAAATAAGAACAAGGTTACAATTACGGCTCATACAAAACTTCCCATACTCCATTGCAATGAAATTACCTAAACGATGGTCAAATACAAAGGTTTTTCGTAATAACTGGTGGAGCTAGAAGTCCGTTATTGGAGTAATAATCATTACATTTTGGATGTTTAGTAATAAATTCCTCAAATGAAAGTATTTATGTTGCCAGCCGAGAGATTCTGTTTGATGGTACTTTATCCAGGCTAAATATTTTCGCAAGAGCGAGATATGTTACAGCTAAATGTGTCGTGGCAGTTTGATTGATGACAAACTAGGAGTCCTGGAAAACAACGGTGAGATTAATTCTCTTCTTTCGACGCAAACAACGTCGCATCTACACGAAGATAAATGTGTTCATATTGAATATTTTCCCACGGTTTGAGGACCCATAATTAAATGAACGTTGTTTCTGCTTGAAAATTGGACAAAGACGAGGACGAAGATTTATCTCTCTGGGGAATAATGTGATCTTTTATAAGCACAGCTTGTAATATTTCACAATTCAATTCTTCTTCGCCATTAACCCCTGTCCGATTCCTAATTACATTTTCTTATTCCCACTTCATTCATGAGGTAGGTGTGAAGGAAGGCCAAATTCTCTGCCAAAGGTTGAGGAAGACCTATATTGCTTTCTTCACATCGATGGCTTGCAAGTCATAAAGGGTTAACTTGAATAACTCGGTTGAATAATGGACAAGAGAAATTAAAATAAAACGATTCTCCCATTCGCCGATGTCTGATTGGGCTTTCGTCTCTTAATCCAAAGCTTAGCGGCTTCACTTTTGCGCGAATTGGCACCCCCGTTTTTTCCTGACACGTCGATTTGTTTCTCTTCCGCTCTGCTTTTCAGCTTTATCCTCTACGTCCAAGGTGTCCCGTGTGACGCTTTTTCTCCACATACTCACCGCACCTGCCTTGACCAAAGCTCTCGTCGGGTGAAATGGCGGCTTTTTATCTTCCCATCCGGGACAATATATTCCCTCCTAATCGGGGTCACACTCGGGAGTGTTTTATCTCCGAAAAAGCGAATATGCTGCCATCCACATGGGAGGTGTTCAACGAGAAAATGGCGGCCTTATCGCGAATGTAATCTATCACAGAAAACCATTTCAGAGGTCGAAAGCAATATATTAATTGTCACCAGGAAATTATCTCTTTCTATTACATGTTGATAGTCTAACCCTGGTGATGCATTGCCAGCTTTAAGACGAATGGCTACCTTAAATTATGTGACAATCAAAGGGCAAGTGTGGTTTTAGTGCAGTGCAATTTTAGATTTAATAAGTTTAATTAAGACCTCACCTCTTTTCTCCCACTCTTTTAGCATGCAGAGAATGCAGACATTTGCATGTTTGAAAATTATTTTTGGTTTACATAATATTTGACTCTGGCTTTATTTGAAAACTATTTTCCTTTTCACGCGAAAATGCGCTCTTTTGTATTTTCATTTTTTGTTTGTCCTTAAACTCTCTGTTGGCCTTTGTTTAGCGGAGTATTTTTTTTATTGCTCATAGCTTGAAGATTTCGGGCCCGAATATTATTTTCCGTGCGGCAAAAAAGGAATACGCTCGGGCCGATCCACGTCTGGAGACGCCTCGAATCCTGAGTGGAACTGTGATAGCGTAAACTCGTATCATCGGTGAAAATAAAAAAAAATATGGGAAGATAAAAGACGCGAAACAAAAGAGTCGCCCACAGCGCGTCTGAGAGGGACTTTAACTAAGACGAAGATAAATCACTGATGTTCGTCGGGCGCCAGTGGCACTTGCTACCGTCTGACTTTACAATACTTTCCACTGTCCTCTCTTCCCGTTTCTCTCCCCCCCCGCTGATGTCCCGACCCTTTGACCTCGTGCCGGTTCCTTCCCATTCAATTTACTCGCATTCGCCACTTCGAAGTCTTTTAAGGCATGACTTTTTGCTCGAAACTCCTCTTCCCTTCCTCCTTTTATCCTTTCGGATTACCCTTTCCCCCCCTCTCATCGGGGTGCCGGCGGAGCATAAGTCTGCCAACTACTTATTTCTTGACCCGAAGATCTGCGGGTGGCGGCGGGAAGAAAAAGGCATTTAATTCTCTCTCTATCTCTCTCTCTCTCTCATCCTCGCGTCCTTTTATTTTAACTATTCCTGGAACCCGTGCCACATTCCATCTTCTGCGTTCCTCTTCCCCTGCTAAAAGCATCTGCTCTTTCCACTCATAGGAACTCCTTCGCGTTTAGTTTAGACCATTAATGTGGGTTCAGATGATTCCACAAAAACCATGCCTCTTGGAATAAGTACAGCAAGGGAAAAATTATGGAATTTCGCACTTGAAGCTTCACAGCAATAGTGTAATATTGAGCAGTTATCCATTTAATGCAATGGGTTTGATGTGAATTCTTGCGGTCTTATTGTGGTCTTAAATAGTATGTACGAATCGATTTCACTCTAATTAAAAACAACTCAAAAACTCGAAATGTGAAATTAACAAAAATTTCGAGATTTCTTCAGTCATAAAGTAGTTCCATGAAGTCACGGCGAAAAAAATTCGTACTTAACTCTTAACACGTACTTGACTCTTTCACGAAGTTCCATGTGAAACAAAAGCTCTTAGGTTTATTAGGCTAGTTAGCTTTATACCCATCGTTTTCATAGCAGATACTCTCGGGTAAAAGGAAGTGAATTGGGGTCAAACAGATGCCGTGATAGTTGATTTGGGGAAACATATACATCGAACATAAATAAACCGAAATACCATTATGAGCGTCCGATAGTTAATCGATATATCGTGCCAGCGTAATGATAATCGGGTCAGTGCGGTGATCCCGTCGGTGGCTTATTTTCCACCGATATGGAGTTCTCCACTTAAAAAGTCATGCGGACAGCATATCAGATCTAACTATCCGTCCGTCAGTTGGAATGTCAAATTAGGTCTCCTTGGCGCGCTTCGTTAGAATTGAGCGAATTTCGACGCCGTTCTTTTTTTCTTCATTCCCTAAGAATCCCACTCATTTCTACCACTGCAAAACTCACTGATGGCGCAAAGTGCGATTACCCCTCGATGTAAACGCCAAGTTTCCCTCCTCCAAGTCACTCCCTTTCTCTTAGCAATCCATTCCCTTCTCTGGATGGCCGTTCTCATAATGTCCCGAAGCTTCACTAATGCGGTTTCGTCTTAGTCGTTATGTCGGATTCCTCGGTGTCTCCCCTCCCGTCTCGCATTCCGAGACATTTGTTCATCACGTTCCAGAGGCGCCTGAGGATATCCTTGACCGAGATGATGGGTGTGACAGAAGAGACATGGTATGCTTATCGTGGAAATTCTTTGAGTATCACAAGTGCCTTTCCTCCTCGCATTCTTTTTCTCTGATTTTTCACGTAAAAATAAAATACTCAGAAATGACAGTAATTTTATGAAGTGCCTTTGAAGATAGTTTTCGATTATTTAATCTTTCCTCGTTGTTGTTTTGGTTATAATCAGCAGTGTTCAATTATATTGATGAGTTTAACCGCGCAAAAATTCCTCCTTGATATTTAATTCCGGCAATTTGTTGCTAGGAATAAGGTGTCTTGTGCGGAAGAAATTAAATTCATGTAAACCTTTCATTACGAAAGATTTAAAGGTAATTTAATGTATTTGTTGGGTCGTAATGTAGCTATTTTCCAATTCTGCGAATTATTTGTTAGACATAAAAGTGAATCATTTGAATTTCTCGAAACCCTAAGGGTTTAATATTTCTGTATGCCGAATTCCCATTACTTATTTGTCCATTAAGTATAGGTTAGTGTTTTTCGCTTAAATACATCAGATTTTCCCGCATATTTTAAAATTATAATTAAATCTATAATGATTTTTCAATTTTAAAAAAGAAACTTTTATAGATGGGCCATATTCTCCTAAGTATCCTAGGTGGCTGGACTATTTTTCTTGCCTCTTACAATAAATAAAAGGTTTTCCGACGAATACTTTGTAATGTATCGATGGCTATTTATCTACTTAAACAATTGTAGCTGTAGAGTTATTTTATTTTCCATCACATTAAAATTGAATATAGTCTGGAATAACTTTGCACCTATTTTTCATATTCCGTTACAATTATTTTCTCCGTCGTTTCGCATTTTTGTTTCATCGAGTTAGCACGCTCCGGTTGAAATTGGTAGGTACCTCTAACTGAATACTTTACGAAGGGTCCCCGAAACGCTCTTAAATTCCTGAATCAGGATTTTTCAATTCAGACTTGCCTGTGGTACATGACAAACTCTTGAAAGATCGTTTTGCAGGTAATCCATGGTTTCTTTCTCCGTTGTGACGGCTATGAATTAACGAGAGAGATTTCCAATATTTCACCGCAATGTGCATGAATGATTAAATTTGCTGACTCCTCAGAGCTCGTTCTTGTATCAACTCAAACAGAAGAAAAGAAGCAACTACAAATTGCTTCTCGTCCTGCTGCTGAGGTGGTTTACATTGTATTGTGTCCATGTAAAGGTAAATGTATTTTCGGCTGAATTTCTTTTCATATATTTTTTATTTATGTTCGTCTTGCGCAATCTGTCTTCGTCACGAGTGATTTTTTTTATAGTGATTATTTTATTTTAGTAAGCTTGCTTGCTAATCTTTTACACCGCATTTTCTGCTGATAGTTCATTATCATAATTGTGGTGTTATTTATTGATTTAAATTTAAAGTGTGTCGTTCGGAACAAAACAGTTCAATTATGCTCCTTCGATAATACAGGTTCCTCTTTGATAAGAGCATTTAGAACATTGAATTTTTGTTCTCAAATAGATATAAAAACTAGCTGCTAAATGCAAGCTGCTTGTAAACTGTTACAAACGTTCCTAATCCATATTTTATTCATTATTTCATCTTCTACTGAACTTGCGGATACAGGTTGCTGTAGTTGCTTGGTTGCTTGGATAGTTCCTGTAGTTGCTTGGAAATTGTTTTTTCTTAACCTGAACTTCAAACGATGATCAGTTAACTCATATTCATTCGTATTTCTTTCAGAAAACGCAATTTTAAAAGGGTGAATATAATTGGGAAATCGAAAAAAGGATTAATTGTTTGAAGATGAAATAAATATAAGGAACTGTGTAGCAAACACTGATTCGTGTCCGAGCAGGGTTTCTTTGGTAATCCCTCAATTTCTAGGTTTTTAAGAGTACAGTTTTAAGTTTACAATTTTTAGAATAATGGATTGACTGTTTATGACACATCGAATTTGAAAAGTTTACATTATTTTTATCCATATAATGTTTAATATGTTCGATACCTATGTTGGTGGTTAACTAAACAATCTAAGCATGTAGATACGTTTCAATGCAACAATTTCAGAGCAAGAAAATCATTCGTCTTGACCGGGATGCGAATCCGGATGCCTCGATGTGTGGCCGAGTGGTTTTGCCAATTAAGTTATCTAAGCGTTCTATTAAACTCTGAAATTTTGGGGGGTTTAAAGGAACAAGTTGTTGTGACAAAATACCGTACATGCAATTTCGCGGGCATTCGTAGTCGTATTCGACCCGCCACAGTCCACGCGATTAAAGCCTTTTTTCGATAAAAACGATTAGGCTGTTTTTACCTTTGACCAATTCCAAGAAACTGCCGGAGATGCCGCAACAGAAAATTTTAACAGAGTCATCAGCTAATATGCATGTCAATGCAACAATTTTGACAATTACAACAATCGTCAACATCCGAGGGATCGGGGTTCGTATCCCGGTCAAGGCGAATGATTTTTACACTCTGAAATCGTTGCATTGAGATACATACTAGCGCATGATTCCGTTAAAAGTTACTGTCGCGGCATCTCCCACAGATTCTTGAAATATGTAGATATTCGTCATAATTCATTCTGAAGGTGATCCCATATTCAAACGGAAGTCTCAGAGGTCAATTCCCTTATTTGATTTTATTATTTCCATGGACTATTCAATCAAAGTGTATGTACCAATATTTACTGTTATTTTAACCTTTTAATTATAAACTACACACTCTCTGGGATTGAAAGAGAAGGAGAAGTTTTTTAAATTTTTAATGGCTAAAGTGAAATAAGAAAATAGTAGCGATATAAGGGAAGATAGGAAAACAAATGAGGAAGTACTGGAGATGGTGGGTGAGGAGAGGGGTTTGTTGAGAGAAATCCAATGGAGGCAGGAAAGATGGATGAAAGGCGTATTGAGCGGTAGTAGAATGTTAAAGAAGGTAATAGAGGGGAGAATGTCGGTCAAGCGAGAAAAGGGCAGGAACAGGATAGGGATGTTGGACGGGATGAAGGGAGGAAAGAAGTACACAGAGATGAAGAGAGGCCTGATGTAGAGTAGGTTGCTGGATTGGGTTTTGTTTGGAGTTACAAAATATTTATTTATTTGATAGTTTTGTCCATCCAAATACCTACCTTAACCGGTAGACTACCTAAAAAAAGGGAAGACCTCATCGGACTAGTGAATTACTATTGAAGCGTATGAATCATTAGTAATGATCAAAGTTAAACATTAATCCAGTTTTAGTCTAAAATATTTGAAGTGATTGACTTACCAGTGTCACAAAGCACGAGAGTAAAATTTTTGTAATATCTTTGCTTATGCGATTAATATGAAGACTTTATTCTGTTTTTTCCTCGAGTCACGAGTAATTGTTACTCCATTTGAAAATTACGTGGATCACTGCCTCGAGCGTTAGCATGAGAAATTTAATTTCACCTCAACCCAAAGCTCTCTCGAGAAATTCGTCTTTGTTTCCTTTTTCCAGACAATTTCATTGGAGACTAAATTTTTATTTCCTAGAGTGTCGAGATTGTCATCGCGACCCTCACCTAAACTGAGCAATTTTCTCTTTTACGAAAAACCATTTGAAGTCTTCCTTTTCCTTATACTCTTTTAAAGCAAAAGAGGCCCCTCATCTCAAACTGCGGGTATTTGCAAAACGGATAACGGATCTTACGGAAGTTTCCAATTTTGGTAATTGAATCCACCGTTTTCTTCATTGGCCTGCTTTACGCAAGATCGGATTTTAAAATTCAATTTTCACGCAGCATCTAGCTCCCTTTGCTCGAAAAACTTTCCCCGCGTAGTCTTTCTGATACAAGTTTCCATTTTTGTGCCCATACCAATTTCCTTCGCCGTTGAATTTCGTAGCATAAGCAGCTTTGAGGGGAATCATGAGATTGGTTGAGAAACTCGCAGCTTCACTCCTTTTTCAACATTGATGGCTTCGTAGCCGTAACTGTGCAGGCTGTATCGATATTAAGGCGTAGGTAGAAGATCCTTCAGCTCGGCTTAATGTTTGGTTCATTAATTTACTTCCTTCTCAAGATAATTTGGAAACTGCGAATCTTTGGATCTGCGGATCTTCCGGTAATTACGTGGTCAAAGTAGAGCAAAAGATGAATATACTTAATACTTAATGTATCGGTGGTCCATTTTCGTTTGATCATAATCATTTGTATTTCCCTGTTCAAAGTATTATGAATATTGGGTGAGCTTAAGGCGATCTAAAGTTCACCTATGAATATGCAACGTAAACCTTATTTCAAAAGTTTGTGGTCGATTTGGATGCTTTTGCATCTTAACGTTAAAATTAAATATTACTTTAACGATGGAATGAAACTCCCACGCACCGTCAAACTTTTGAAAATTTCAACAGCTCGAGTGAAGTATCGTTTCTTGTAATGACGTACCACTTTCTAATTTAGGTTTTTTAATCTTTTGGATGATATTTTTTTATTAGTGTGTCATCTAATTTTTGCTTTCCCGTATGTACGTCTTATTAAATTCAGATAAAATCTATTTAGTGAAATTTTGGTTATGGATTCCACATTACAGGGTGCGTTCTTAAAGTAATGCAATTTAAAAAAAATATTGAACAGATTTTTACAAACACTTGAAATTCTTCAAAGTATTTTTCTTGGGCCTCTACACATTTTTCCAGCGATTCTGTCATGACCGGTATGCTCCCTGGAAGGGGTCTTCGGGGACCTCTCGTAAGGTCTTCGACATGGCTGATTGGATATCTTTTATGGACGAAAAACGGGTTCCTTTCAGGGCTGACTTAATCCGAGGGAACAAAAAGAAGTCTGCTAGGGCGACATCAGGTCTACAGGGGGGAGGGAGCAGCGTTGTCACCTGGTGTTTGGCTAGCAAGAAGTCGCGGATTCGTAGCTCGTTGTCGTGATGGAGTTGCCAGGCAACGGATATGTCTTTCCTCGTCCTGGTGACCCTTTTTCGGACTCTTCCCATCATCCGCGTAGTGCTGCTGTCTGTCCTTGAGGAACAAACTCCTTATGAACTACTTTTTCCCTTTCAAAAAAGACAATGACCAATGTTTTCACTTTTGATTTGCTCAGTCTTGCCTGTTTGGGCTTGAGGGACTGGTCAGTGTGCCAATTAGAGCTTTGGCGTTTTGTTTTTGGGTCGTATTCAAAAACCCAGATTTCATCACCAGTGATGACGGTGTTCAAATAATCAGGCTCATTTTCAAAACCATTGTTTATAAAAATTCACTTAAAATTTCTGCTCGGCTTGTCTTTTGGTCGTCTGACAATACCTTGGGCACGAGCTTGGCGCATACTTGCCTCATCGCTAAATCTTCAGTAACAATGCGACACAGCAGCAGACGACAAGTGCAGTTCATTGCCAACCGTCTTGGTAATCAATTGAAGGTCAGAGTCCAATAATTGTCGAACACGAGCCACATTATGGTCTGTTTTGCTGGTTGACGGCCGCCCAGAGCATTGTTGGTCGTGAATCTCTTCCCGGCCCTCCTTAAAGGCCTTTAACCGCCTCGAAACTTGTGAGTAGGACAGAACAGAGTCCCCGTAAGCCTTCTGAATAATTTTTTTTAGTCTCCTCAAGAGATTTTTTCAGTTTAGCACAACTTTGTAATCACCTAACGTTGCTCGATCGTCGATTCCATTTTTTTCGTGACACGGTCGATGAGGTTTACAACAGCTGACGTCCTGCGGCTTCCATACCTTGGAGGGCACTGAGATCGGTTTCGCGGCAAAGCTTAGCGTCTCCTCCTCCCTACCTCCTCCAAATGGTTTGATCCCACTCTGACCATTATAAGCGGGTGATTTAACTGCTTTACTTTCGGAACACACCCTGTACATCACATAAAACTGTGTGACAATCTTTTGCGATAGTATCAACATTTTGCTACGATATCGCTTTGCAGGGCTCAGTGGGTGTCTTTTACGATGTACGTTAAGATGTACCAGCATGCTTTTTCATAAGGCCGGTGTTATATCCACACTCCATTTATATTTTTAAAGTGGGCATTGCTCCTCCTTTATAACTTTTTCCAACTTTTACTAACTTACATGTACATTTATTGTTGCGTCAGTGAGGATCCTGATGGAATTTCTTTGGCTCTGCAAGTAACTGCTATCTTAGTGTTTCATTCCATTCTTTGCAGGTGAAATCCGTAACGTCATTTATTTTCTGCTCACAGGTTGTGTCTGGCACGAGGTGACTTTGTCGTCTCCTTCTCCACCTCTTAAAAATAAAAATCCCTCTCGCTGGTTCCCTCCTTACCTTTCCCCTTTGGGCTGCCCCTTGACTAATTTATCTCTTTCAAATTTCTTGCTTGTTACTCAAATTTCCACTTTTCTCTCTTCCCTCTCCCGTCCTTGTTATTCATAGCTGAGGGAGTTAGCTACGGGGCTTTCGCGCCGAGATATCTTGTTCCACGTACCAGTTACCGCGTTACACTACTTTTTTCTCGCAGTCCTCTTTCTCTGCCATGCGCAGGCCATGAATCGTTTATGAAAAGTCTCTTTCTCTATCTCTCACACTTGAAAGGAGGGAAAGAAGAGATGAAGGCATGGATAAGGGCCCCGGAGTCCTGCAACGCTGCTAGTACTTAACGGAAACCGGCCGCCATTTTCGTCGCTCGCCTCATCCTCCGACCTCTAAACGTATCCCGCGACCCGAAGCACCTGGGCGTCCCGGAATAGTCAACATTCCTTTATCATTATGGCCCCTGCCATACCATAGCGTGACTACTTTATTACCTCGTTACATTTTCCGACAGTGATAGCTTGGTAACCGGAACTAGGCAATGTGCATCAATAGAAAATGCAGATCCTTCAGTTTGGCTTACAGTTCTCTGCATTAATTGACTTCCTTTGCTAGATAATTGAGGTCCTGGTTCCATTTAATACCGCTTAAAGTATCCTATATACAAAAATTAAAATATATATATATAATATATATATATATATATATATATATATATATATATATATATTGGTAATGGATAGAGGAAAAGGGATAGGAACATGAAAAGGACGAATACAGGAGAGGTGGGGAAGGTGGAATCGAGCAGATCACAAGCGCAATAATATTTCCTTGACCGGGACTTGAACACCGGATCTTTCGACTTGCTGGGCTGATGGTCTAACCACTGGAGCTATCGAGAAAACATAATTTAACCCGAGATCTGCGGGTCTTTATGCAACCAAGTGCCTCGATTCTTTGGCCAAGAGATGGCGTCAGGCCTGTGAAAAGAGTCCAGGAATACCGTCACCAATCCCCAAAGTTATTTTTTACTGTTTATTTTCTTCTTTGAGCTGTGGTAGGATTATCTGTAAGGCCCTCTTCAGTTATCCGTAAATTTATATAGGTTAGGATAGGATATCCAAAAATAATTATCAATGATGGGAATATATTTACTCCTGACCATAAACTTTACCATGGCGTTTTTCAGAATGTTATTGGATGTTCACACGCTGTAGTTAAGAGTGAAGCAGGATTAAGTTGTTAAGGTATGTGTATTAAAAGTAACAAAATCAAAACTGAAGCAGTTCTATCAATTCTTATTTGCAAAACTTACGGTCGAATTAAATTGTTAATGGGGCCATGGATCCGAACTCTTTCTTTACAAATACCACGGGTCAGGGCTGCCCCGCTCCTGCTTACTACAGGTGTTTCAAACTGTTTTGCCATATTTCTGCTCTCATAATTTTACCAGAATTATGTGATTTCTGTTTAATTCTGTGCCTTACATTCAATGGCTAATTTAATCTCGCATAGTGGGAAGTAAAATTGCATCCACAGTAATAAAACAATTAGGATTTATTTATGATGAGTGAAAAATCCATTTTTAGCGTTCATTTTTTAAATGACAAAGAGAGTAGTTCTTTCAAACACATCCAAAATCTTTATTTGTATTACATAGATGCGGCAGATTATCCCAGAATTAAAATTCATTATTTGTTTCAAAAGGCAATCTTAATTGTAAGCTTTATACTTTTTTTAGGTCCTAGAGCCATTTGGTAGTGTTTAAAGTCTATTTGACAAACTACTCATTGTTCTCTCTCTCTAAGAGCCTGGTACTGACAGTCAATGTTTAATCTGACTACGGTGATTAGTCCATTATCTTTGAATTTGCTAATTGAATAGGTTTTTTGTATAATCCGTAGTCACTTCCTTTGTACGCTTCCATCCTTCCTTTCCATCTCATCACCTACCCGCGTTGTCTTTCCATAATTTTTGTTAATTCCTCTCTTCTCATTGTCGTCCACCTTTTATTATCCCTTATCGTTCCTTTTCGTCCTCCTCCCATCGCCGGCCATGAATAAAAGCGGAGGCTATGGATCCGCCGCGCCGTAGCGGTCGCAGGGCCGGAGAGCACTTACGTCGGCGCTCGAGACTTCCACCATGTCTCGTTCCACTCCGGCCAATTAAGGGCGAGCGGCTATGGGAAAGCCATCGTCGCCGCTGCCGCCATATCACCGACACCACCACCCTTCCCCTTCACTCTCCCCACCCGCAGGTCCCTTCCAAGTTCTTTACCATGACCCCTTGTTTTATTCACCCAAAGCTTGCCCACCCTCTGCCCCCGGCGCGCTCTCTCCTTCACCTCTTTCGTCTGAACCCCTTAGCTGAACGTCACGGTTTTTTGTCTTCGTCTTTGCTTAGAGCCCTTCTTCTTATCCCTTCCCCTGCATTCCCTCCTTGGTCGGTCGGGGTCAAACCCCCCACCATCCTCTATAACACCCGTATTCTTAAAAGATGTTAGGGTTAGAGTGCAGACTTCCTGATCGCGAATTACCCTTAGGGATGAAATTCTTCCTACTCATTTTTCACCATAAGGGGACGCTTATTGAGCTTTCAGGCACTTCTCCTACGATATGTACTCCGTCGCCCTGTTGCAGTAATCTAAATAAAATCGTGGTGGACGTATTTTACTGTATTTTTCTACGTCTGGCACTTGTTCGTTCAGGGAGGTTTGAGGGTCAGGTGTGTGAGTATTTTATAGGAGTCAAGACAGGGTATGTATTGAGGTACCTATTTGATGGCAGATCATTGGATGAATAATTTTCATTTTGCAATTTATGGTGTGCTGCTTCAAGTCCCTTCGGAATTTTGTAACACGGTGTTTAATTTTGTGACTTGATTTTAAATTCTGAATCACTGCACGCTTGGGCAAAGGTGTAGATGCTCTGACGGCAAGCCTTTTAAATGACCTTTAAAATTCTTATCACCATGTAGCTAGGTTGATGTTCCCTTAACTCTTTCCTGATTGATGGACCACATGTGAGTTATTTGTGAATTATGAACGTTGAAGAAAGATAGGGAAACTGACATGATTAGAAAAAGTTGTCAAAAATATGAGAAGGAAATTCTGTGGAATTAAATATTAATTGTTGGAAGTCGGGAATTCATCGTCATGTATGCATATTCATTCTAAAATACCGAATTGGAGGAAAAATCCACAAAAGAGAGTATTTATTAAAATATTCCCCAAAACTGGTCGTTTCATTATTTTCTTCGCTATAGAGCAACATGAAAATGAAATAAATATAAAAAGACGCTCATTTTTTCTTCTAAGATATTACTAATTATTATAATGAAGTTATAATCATAACTTATAGTTTCGAATATCAAAATGCACATTTCGTCAATAAAGTATTCGTTTGATTTGCACGTAATTCAAATTTTATTTTTAAAAAACATGTAAAAGTTATAGTTGTTAGTAAATTCTACGCTATAAAGCAATCCATGCCTGAAAGACGATTTAGTAAAGTTAGGAATTATCTCAACTAGCGTATCAGCTATAGCCTTCTATGAACAGCTGAGAAATGCTGATAAAATTATTTAAAGTATGGAATTAAACTTTCATTATTCCATCTTCCAGCTGTGTGTGTATTAGTATGCTATAATTATGTTTGTATGTTCATATGTTTTAAATTATGGGATTCAAAATTGTTGAGTGATTTAAATATCGTTGCATGTAAAACGTCAAGTGTTATAGTTTTGATAGGTATGTGTTTTATATTGACTGTAAAATTAATCAGAAACCTAATTATCTTTGGTTGAGTTTACCTTAAAGATATGTGTATAGTTTCACGGTCGCATGCTAGCGAGCTGTCATCTTCCTAGTGCATCCCAGAGAGAGAACTAAGCCAGTAATTCTATACGAATTCCAATGAGAAAATTTCCTTGGAACAACCGTTTCATGCAATATTCATAAGCGTGCTTTCGTAATCCGTTTCTGTGTATAACCACGGATTAACCTTGCCGCAACCTTAGGCTCGCAGTTCTTTCTTAAGGCCTCAAAGGGCAGTGTTTGCATGGCTCAGAAATTACTTTTTGGTTCTTGATGATCCCTAAGCTTCCCTCCGACCTTCAAACATTCACATACCGCTTCCTCCTCGTCTGCGTACACATCGCTTGATCGCCCACATTCCCCATGGCCCCCGACTCTCTTTGCGCCCCTTCATCGCCGTTGGGTCTCTTAAGTCCTCTTCCTCGCATCATCCCTTTTCATTTTCCTCCACCTTCCCTCTGCCTGTCCCTATACGCCGCTCCTTGCCCCCTAGAGACAAGCCTTTCGATGGTTACTCCACGGCGTAAGTAAAAGGAGTGAGAGGAAGAGATTGGTGAGCGAGCAAAGTTGCATACCCTTACACACCTAACCCCCTTTGTCGTCACATGGGGGCTTTATTTTTAAAGTTACCTATTCGTTTTTTAACTCTGCCCTTGTGTCAGCTGTTCCCTCCTTCCTTGGCCGGAGAGCAAAATCCTCGGTTTAGTCTTTACGTCGTGTGCCGAAGGCCTTTTTTACCTGCACCTTCCGCCGATAGTTTCTTTTTATATACATATCGTATATCAATTATGGTACAGCTTTTAACTTTTGCAAACTCTTAAATTTAATCTCCTCTCAAGGTATCCACCTTATTATCTTAAATTGCTTTTTTTTCCTCCCGGAGTATAAGTCATATTCTTCTCGATTATATTTTTATGAAGAACACGATGAATTTTTAATATTTTTTTATTTTTAAATTGAAATGTTCCTTATGAATACTCTTTGGAGCCTCTCCTCTATTCCTTCTGCATTTTGCGAGGAAAAATCTTAAAAGATTTTAAATGCTGTTTTACCGTATTATTCAATGCCAAAGTAAGATTTAATCTTCCCTTACAGCCTTGTGGTGTAAACATTTCTCGTTGACAGGATAGTAGTCAATGTTCTCACCCAATACTTTGCCAGCTTGCTATTGATCTTCTTTTTTCAGTTGGTTTCTTTTTATATTTACTTGGTTTCCACCATTGTATTATAAAATTTAAAAATATCAAAGTATACAGGTATACTGTAGCTTAGATGGTATCTATCATAATATTTTTCATATTAAAATAAGTTATTATTATGGTGCCGCTGTTTTCATCAATTGCACTATGTTATAGCAGCCTTTTTTTGTTCTGAAATCTCTCAAGGTACGAAGATTTATCTGATTTAGGTACCCAAATCACTCATGCTTTGAAAGGTCAGAAATTACAGTCATCAACTTCAAGACGTGGAAATCATGAATGGAAGTTTTTTTCGAAGGAAACCAACCTTTTTAATTTGTGTACACCTTTCCGTTATTGCATAAATTACAAAATATTCCCTCCACATGCTCTCTCAAAAGAATTATTTATATTTCCTGTGAAAAAGTATCATGCTTAAATTTTAATTTTCTTTGAAAACGTTTTTTCCGGAAAGTTAAAAAAAATATATCCTCTTCCCTCAAAGCTGCCATGTGGCGAATCCACATCCACAAACTGCCCCTTTCGCCCCGCTAATGTCACCCCTTAACCACCACTACCGCTCCTGAAAAATTAGGGTCCGCGGAGGACATACGGGACGGCGGTTTGAGGTTAGGCTAGGCGCGGTCCAAATCCTGGTTTTTCCTCCCGCCGTTTTTGTTCAGTCCTTGACCGGGAAAATGACCCAGGCGACGAAAGCGGGCAGCACCTGCGTCGCCAGTGCACCGGGTTCCTTCCCCACCCTCTCTCCTTGACCACTTTTTACTTATTTAATGCAGCCTGTGCGCAATGCCGTCGTGACTTCAAGTCTAACTAATGCGCCTACACGTTATTGTATTGAAGTATATCTTAGTGGCCCCTCCATTAGCTCGTTTCTATCGGAATTACTTTTTATTAGAAAGAAATAAAAAGTATGTACCTATAACATAATAATTAATAAGGAGATTAAACTTGTTTTTTAAATCTAAAAGTGCGAAAAGATATAAGTGAACAATAATTCCCACAGCAGCTAACCCTCCTGCCAATTAAACCAGAATCGCTCGCTTTTTGTAAGACACGCTCTTCCAACAGGCGTGCCATAGACTTTTAGAGAAATTTAGAGGTAGAATTTCAGGCAGCCTGGCAGCCTGTAGGACGTGCAACTATGGGAAGTCTTATTTTGTTAGAATGTTTGCGATACGAAAATTATTGTTACCATGCTTTAAGAACTGAGTATGGAATCATAACTTAACGCTAGATTGAAATTGTTGAAAACATGAGGGTGAGATTGTTTGAATAAAATAACGGAGGAATCATTTCACTACCTCCGAACAATAAATGAACACAACGGATTTCCTTTTACCAATCATCATCCCTCTTCACTCGTGCATGCATAGCGTCATGCAGAATTTGATGTTTTGCATATGCCGGTCCCGCATTCGCTCTCTTATAAATTTCTCGCGGACGACTTCATTGCTCTTATCTAAGTTGCGGAATTTTGGAACTTCTATTCTTTGCAGAGTAGATCCTCCGAGCCAAGAGATAATGGTTACGCTGAACAATATCCATTAAAATGGATACCTTCACGCGGGAGGCATTCGAAGTTCTCAACAGTAAACGTTGAAAATTGCAAGTGCTCTAAAAAGACGATCACCTTAAAAGGCACTTCACCGTTTGATTGCCATTAGCCTATAATTTTGCTTGCATTTGCCATCTCGCTCCTCCATTCCTCTCTTCCACGGTACCCCAGATCGCGAGGTCTTTATTCTGCCGCCCAGGCCTTGCCCACGAGCGCCAGCCGAGGGAACGACTTCCGACGAGCAGTCTGAGTGGTCGCCCGTTCGTCTGGGTTTTAAGGAATTAGGTCCGCTGATGGCGCACCTGCTCCCGTGACCGCCTCTTTTAAGTCCCCCTTAGTCCTTCCCGCGGCCCTCTCATGTGAATTTAACCAATCCCGGCATTTATGGCTCGCCAGGAACTCCCTCTTGGTTAGTGTGTCCCCCACCCCACAGCGGATTTTGAAAATTGCACGAATCGTGCCTTGAGTAAACCTACTGCAGGTGAATTCGCAGATCAGCTGATTAGTTTAACATACAAACCACTATTTTCATACCAAGTTAAGTGTCGAGTTTTTTTGGCGTATTGGGGTAAAAAAAAGGCTGTTATATCCTTTGGCCTGGATGATAAAGAATAAATACCTTCTGAACTATGGTTTTTATTTAATATTTTTATGTAGAAAACTATCACCCGAGGTATCTATCACTTAGTGACTTCACAATTGATTTAATACATCCGAGTCTCTGTTGCTCTCACAGTCCGATTCCCGCTAGTGTTCCAGTGGTAGTTGTCCTTGATCGTTACCCCCTCTTCATCACGTTTCATCCTCGCCTGCCCGAACGACCGTTGCATGCGGTGCGACGCCGTTTACCGGAAATGTTAATATCCTGCTTCACATAAGCTTTGATGGACCTATCTCTAAGCTCACCGTATTCCACCGTTACACTTCTTCATATTTACCTCTCCCTGTCCATAATCTTCCCTCTGCCCTCCACTAACCCCTTGCTTATAGCCTTTAATTATGGCTAGGCCTTGTTGCTGAACCGATTCTCCAGTCCTCAAGCCTCTCGGAGGCATCACGAAATTTGCTTTCCTACGAGTATTAATCCCTAAACCGGAACATGGATTACTTCATGTTATTCTCTTGGTCATGCGTTAAACAGATGATTTTCAATGGTTTTGCACTTGAGATATTTTAGCGTCCTACAATAGACAGGATAAGATTGTGCGTGAATAATGCGTTAAAAGTTCTAAAGAGCAATGATTCGACTTATTCGGGGAAACTAAGTGAAAACAGCTATGGAAAAAATAGATTAATACTAATTAATATACAAGATTAATACATAGATTAATACTAATTAATACACTCTTGTGTATCTCCTAAGATTGGGTTCTGCTACAATTTTCCCTCAAAGAAGTTTCATAACTTCTAATTCGAATATAAGTTTCAGGCTTCACTTCGTGGAAGTATTTAATATCCGTACTAAAAAGATGATGATGACACCTGATGATGCCGCAAAAATCTGTGGAAAAGTACAAGTCTTTCTTTTTAGCGTGGATACCCATAATTTGTGTTAACTTTTGTAATATCGGAAAAATCAATGTTGAATCCTGCCATGATTTGATGGAATAAGATAAAAAACAGTAACTCTTAAAAATGAATTTGTTTTACAATTACCATAAAAATAATTTGAAAAGCTCTTTAAAAATGATATCACGATACAAACACAATAGAATGTGTATCATGCATGGGGCTAGGATTCTGGCACTCGATCGTGGCTTACCCAACCAACACTCCTGGATTCGATATTTTATTGAATCCTCCCGCTAAGAATCTTCGAAGGTTGAATCCTAATGGTGGGGGTTACATATGAATGAAAACTAGGAGAAGACATACCGTCTGGGGAGGAGTGAAGAGGTTGTATTTATTACATCTCTTGTACCTCGCTCGATAGCGTCGATTTCAAAACATATTCAATGCCTGCTTACGTACTAAATTCCCAGGCAAGAAAACTTCATCAATTGCCTTTATACTCGTATATGCGCTTATACGGCTAAATGAATGTACGGTGTGCTTCGAGGCTATAAATAAAAGTGAGGCGTATTAACCGATGATTATTACCTGAAAGATAACTGCCATTCGAAGGATTTGATGCTTTCTCGACGTTTCTGCTGAATAATTCCTAATTCCCGTCATGTCTTCTACCGGGTCAGCCTCTCCATGTCTGTCTACGTTTAGGTCCTCGTTTTCAAGGCTTCAAAAGCGCTGAAGGAGATTAGTGAGTCATTCATCGGAACGTCGATTGAGATGGAGAGCCTAACCCAGTGTAAGAATCGAGGGGAATTAATTCCTTTTCTCTTTATTTATGTGTACCAATGACTCTATGGCGCCTATGATTTTTGCTTGAAAATCTTTTGCAACGGGTTTAGCAGTATCGCTTTATATTTCGCGTGTCGTTTGTATTTTGAATTACCTTATTTAATTTAGGACGAAGAAGAATTTCCCTAAAAAATTAAGACCCTCTTTGCCTTATTTTACGATGGAGGTGGACGCTTTCTCTGGAATCGTATATGTTAAGCCCATTCTAAGTCCTTCCCCTTCGGAGTGGAATGGGTTGCGACGACCCTCCGCGAGTGTGTAGGTTTCAGAAAGGTCGAGAGAACATAGTGGCCAATGGACTGAGCTTGTAAGGGCAAGATTACGTCTCCTGACCCCCTTTATTCTCTCTTCTCCCTGTCCCCTCCCTGTCTTTTGCGTTCTCCTCACTCCTTTCCATCAACCCACCCTTTTACCCCCGCCTTTGCCGTTGCAGTGGGAAAGTCTCCCACACACACATACACACCCATCACTCGTCTTCACCCCCTCCGAGTGGCCCTCCCCTTTTCTCTAACCGTCGTGCTTTGGGCCCGCGATGAAGAAGGCAGAGGGAGGGAAGTGTAGTGGCCACTAGATCAGAGGAGATCCCGAGGTCATCCGAAGGGTTAGCCCAGTCCAACCAAACCCTTTTCGAGTCGTCCGGTCACCCGGAACCCATCTCAAGAGAAGGAATCCAGAGGTGGGTTTGGGGCGGTTGACGGAGGCACGCCCACTTTTTTTTACCCTTACCTTTCAAAGATGTTCCCTCTTCTCTTCCAATCTCCTTGCTTCTCAAACCTCTCAATCTCTCCTCCATTCTCTTACCGAGAAATCCACCCTCCTGCCAGCGTCCCTCCTGCAGCCAAACGTCCTTGTTCCCGCTCGATCCTTGAAGGTATGCATGTCTTCCCCTTTGAGTCTCTGCGGACCTCGTCCGCCTTTTCTCTTCGCCTGCTCCCTCTCTCTTTTTCCCTTTCTCGCCCCCCGTCTCCACATTTCCCCCTTGCGTTTCTTCTTAGTGAGTTCATATCTATTGAGATCAAAGTGGGCATATCTCTAGCATCTTTCCTATTTCGCTCCCATTATCGGTGCTGTCATCTCCCTCCACCTCAATCCTTTGGCCTTTCCTTCCCCCTCTTCCCAACGGAAATACTAGCGTCGAATTTAACTTTTTGTGCACGTGCGAGGCAATCTAGTCTTTTTATGTCATCGATCTCTTTTTGGAAATTACCTTTCTAGTCCCTCGACTATGGCTGATCGAAAAGTGTGTATCAAAAATTCTATCCCCATAAATATGATCCTGAGTTTCTGAAGGTTTAGTTCTTGTCTGGTTGGTGGTCTTTCGCAAAAAATAGAGTAGAAAACGGTCAATAAGCACTTAATTGCAGTAAGAAATGACTTCAATTAATACTAATAAACTAATTCTGTTTGTTATTTGTTGTCCTGTTATAATTTTATTATATCTTAGTTTGTGGAGACTTCAGGGGCTCCAGATCCACAGAATTTTAGGCATCCCCCATTTGGTTTATTTTTCAAGGTTTTCACTTGTTTCTATTTCCTGACTCTATTTCCTAAATGCGCATTAGTTTTATTTATGATCTAATTATTTTTCAATCATCAACCACTTAATTTTTATTTGATTTTGTGTCTCCCACGATGAATAACATTTCAAACATGCATTATAATGATCCAAATTTGATGAAAATCTTTTAGGAGAGTTTCGATGACAATCGGATGCTTTGACTACGCTCCCGCTCAATTTTGAATAACTGTAATATATTTTGACCGAAATAGGCTTTCGTTTATATATTTTCATTCTCCTCTTCTAATTATTTATCTGTCGGTAGCCTTCCTAGTTCGCATTGCGCCAGTCTTTTTATTTAATTACTTAAATTGCAATCATATGTTAATGTAATCATTCACTCGCCTACGATTCTTCTATATGTCGAAATTATAGCGTTTATCTTCTCCATTCCGGCTCCACTTTATTTACTCTACAAGGTCCATTGCCGCACCATTTTTTCTCCTCATCCATGTCTTTTCTGCTTCCCATCTTCCCCGATCGTTCTCATTCCTTCTCGTGCTTTCCACTTCTCGTTCCGTCCTGGGTCCACGCCCTTGTGCGTCCCCCTAAACTTCTCAAAGGACTTTGCTAAGAATCTCGCCCCTTTTCTTTTTTATGCATTTTCAGAAAGAGGGAAACCTCTATCCACATCCATTGAAGCAGTGCTCGCAAAGATAAGGTTAATGATGCGAGTCCGGGGTAAAGTGCGATCCGGTTTAAAATCCCCTTTTCTCTCCTCTCTCTTTCCCTCTAACCTCTCTCACTTCTATTCACGTTCGCTACTTATAATATCATAACTAGCCTCACCAGTAAGAGCTCTTTCTTCTGCAACCCTTCAGCGTGCCTAGCATAGCATATTCAATTTTTACAAATATGTCCAAGATATTTCGATGTAAAAAGCAACTAATGTTGGATTCGCAGAAGTTACACCATATTTCCACTGCAGGTGTGCCATTTAAATGATGTGGTTTTCTTCCCACGTTTCTTTTGCCGCAGGGTTTGCATTGACGAAAGTATCTTATAAATCTTTCTTCTTCCCTCTGTTCTAAATGAGGACTCCATTTTATCTTATTTTCTATTATTTTATCGTCAATTTAATTTAAAATATTCCTAAATGTCGCCGCTGCTTCATTTGATTTGTCTAGTACAGCTTATATCAGTTCTAAGAAATTTTTTCCTGTTCCGTGAACCATACTTTTGTCTTTCCTTTCCTGTATCCACCGTTCAGAAATATATAGGAGAGTCGAAACTCCCAAAACGTAATAGAATTAAAATTTGCTATTTTCTTGTTTTTCTTTTTGTTGCTCTATTTAAAGTTCCACAAATTGTTACACAATGGTGTAATATATTATCTAGAAACGTTTTTACCAAATGTATTGTCAGTTGCTAAATACTTATAGTTTGATACTTGTTCTATATAGTGGTGTTTTATGGATATTTTTGTTCTCACTGTTAGCATCCCACAAATATCATTGGTCAGTAATTCTTTTATTTGAGTCTTAAACCAGTCTAATTTCCGAGACGTATATTTGCTTTGATTTTATTCAAGCTCTATTTGTACTTTAGAATGAATTATCTTTTTAAAACAAATATGCCTAAGCCTAATCAAGAATAACCATGTACATATGTTGTTGGAAATGTAGGTATTGTCAGAAACTATTTCTGTTATTCATCTGTATCATCTCCTACTGGAATGATCTGTTGATGAATCCTGAAATAATCTGTTGATAGCCACTAATGCGGCTAATTTTGGAAATTCATCCTACCGGGATAATTGCGATACCCTGTCTTACAAGCGCGTATAAATTTTAAGCTTCTTATCCCATACATTTTAATTCTTTTATCATAATAACGGTGCAGTTATTCAGTATGGAATGGCTTATTTGTTTTGTATTATCATGGCTATCTTTCAAATGAAATTTGTTTTTCTGTAATACTTTAACTTGCTAAATCCCAATAACTGAGATAAATTTACATTAAATATAGACTTTAATAAGGTAGAAGGCCTTGTTAAATAATATTTTTTTAGGATTGACCACCGGAACCAGCATGAGATTAATACTTTTAGAGGTACTATCGCTGAAATATATGACATTATAATAATTATCCATGAAATATTAAGGTTCATATTTTTTAATTATTTAATCTGGCAAACGTTTCTTCTGAAGAATACGCTTTGGAGTAAGTAAGATTGCTATTTCACAAGAAAAATACTGATATCTCACTCTAGGTTTATGAAAGTTCCCCAGTTATCGATTCCATATTTCACGCAATAGGGAATTGATACATCTCAATATGTTTTCGGTTATTGGAGATGTGAATTATCTAAATATCCATCTTTCCATAAAATTTTCTTGAACTCCTTGATTCTCAAGCATGACTTTGATGTCAGTAGCATGAAATGCCTTTCATGTACATTTTTCATCTTATTTTTTTTCTTATCCTGTCATTCATCGAATTCATACTTAAAGGACTCTAGTTTCATCGCTTCACTAAATTGCCTCTAAATCCTTTGGTTACTGAAATTATTATCGCAAAACAAAGCGAAACCTTTGGGAAAACACTAGGAAAATTGATTTAAAAAATTCATTGATATTCTGGAACCCTGACTAGTTCATATTATTATTATGACTTTCTCATAACGTGTAATATGATTCATGAAATTTTTTATTGAAATTTACATTATTTCCCTTGCTGTGCATTCTGATCACGTGTGTTACGATTGCACAGGCTCAAAACTTGACGCCACTATCGATCATCCTTCTCCAAAAGCTGCAGTTGTATTTGATTTTTGAATGAAAATACCGTAATAATCACTCTTTAACCTTACATGTATCAAGAAAACTTCATCTTTGAGATGAACTTATATAGAGTTACTCTTTTTATTTGTTGCTCTTTAAATTATTTTGGTGTTTTACTAATTTTTATCTCACTATCCAGGTTAATATTTTTTCAATTAAGCTATTTATTTCAATTTATTCTGTAACCTGTTCCTTAAAAATATCCAACCGTCCCTCTACCCAAGCTATTGATTTATTTATATTGAAATGAGGTAAATTGAAGGTGTTATTTTCTAATGCTATTCCTTTCTCTCTCATTCCAAAATGCATTTCTGGTTTTTTATGTATCTTTACTCTGATTATGTTAAATTAAACAAAATGGGGGTGGCAAGCTCATTTATTTTCTCATCTAGATATTGCTTTCGTTGAATTACCTTTAAGAAATTAATACAGTAAAATCGTATTGGAATCAGGTATAAGATATATTATATTTTTAGCACATTTCTTCAATTACGGCGCTATATTCTTGAATTAAATGTAATGAAAACATGACATAATTACATTTTTTTTAGATCTAATGAGGTTTGAATAGGCTCCTTATGTTTTATGCTTTAGTAGTTTGTAAATGATAGCCCTAAATTTCATTCGCAATCGGTTAAACTGCGTAAATGGTTACCAATTAAAAGTTTCATGCAGTCAACACGTAAAATATTGAGCACTAGTTCTTGAATAACCCATGAAAAGTCTTGGTCTTATTTTCGAATTTTCCTCATTTATTGTTAAATAACCCTCGAGCTTTTAAAATATGAACTTATCTTTCAGAAAATTCACATCACCACGGGCACGATGAGTCAAGGGTGGAACGGGAGACGTTGCTGTGAATTTATTCAAGAGAATTTCACTGTGCGCAAGCAATGGTGACTTTTTGATGATATCCGTCTTTCATGTAATCCTTAGTCTGATATTTAAACTCGTCTTCATGATTCCCTCGAGGAATCCGATGCCCACTTTCCGTTCCGGAGAACGGTCAAAAATGGGGTCTGCGGAGGCCGTGTATCCATTTTTATTGGACTACTACGCCAGATGAGCATTTGTTTCTTGCATTTTGTGCGAGGAAGCCTTGCGGGAGGAAACTATTCCGTGACGGAATGCAGTAACATAGGATAGCCTTCACTTTGTCTTCCAGAAGGCGCACGCCAATGTTAGGTCGGCTAAAGCATTTCAGCTTCCTGTCTGAACCACTCTCTTCATTCCATAATACCGCCTTTATGCATTCAACGGTGGGAAAATTTACGAAATTCTAAATAAATAATCGATAATGGTATATATTATAATGCTTTACATTTTGGGTCTCCTAATTTCGTCGGAAATCATAATCTGCAATTTTTCTAAGGGGCCACAGAAATAGAGAGGATTTAAAGGTTAGGTTAAGCAATAATGGGAATTTGATTGTTTCCACTTCTACTCCAAGAGGTGTATATACCGTTGAAAGTCGAAATATTGTATGCGTGAAAATCAAATAAGAAATGCTTTTTTACCAGTACTACATCAAAAGAGTCTTTTACTCATGAAAGAAAACATCAGCCTCTTTTCCTTTGTAGTTAACTCAACGGTGGAAGAGAAAATACACTTGTTGTACGCCACTAAAATTTCCCTCTTTTCGGGATCGACGATATTATTTTAAAATTTGTCTTGCGAACGTGCGCGGATGTTGAATCCGGAACATTTTCGTACATTTTGCTCCCGACAAAGGATTCCCTTGCTGGTGTGCAACTGCATTCGTAAGTTTCATTCGCCTTCGGCAATTTATTTTCTCTATTTTTTCCACCGATACTTAGATACTGCCCTTTTGCTCAATATACTCCCATCCCAACTCTCTCATCATCCCCACGCTGTCCCTATCTTCCGTTGTCTCCACCCACGCGTTATCGCTTCTCGCCACCGTTCCGCATGCTTCTCTCTTTCCTTTTTAACCCCCACGCCACAGTCGCACCCGACCCCCACGTTTAACAGAGTTTCCCATTTCCAAGGCGGATGTCAGTCCGGAGATTCGACCTTTCCCACGTCGTCTCCGGACCCGGAGAAAAGTACTACAGATCGACCACCGCTCAACCCCCCTCCCATTTCCCTTGCTCTCGCCAAGGAAGGAGGTATGGCGTTTGAAAAATAAAACGGATAAAAAAAGAATGTTTATCCGTGGAAGGAGAGGGAGGCAGGTTCAAGGGGTGAGGGAGGAAAGGATGGCGGGGAAAGAAGTAGACGTCGAGTGTTCGGCATTTATTTCCTTATTTTATTTCCTTTTCTTTGCCGATAGGTGGCGAGAAATGTACGGATGGTTCGACCATTGGCTTTGCAGTTTTCTATGCTCCCGTGTATTTTGTACTCAGCTCTTCTCTCGGTTTGGAAGTCTCTACTTTGTGTGTGTCTGCTGGCGCGAGCTTACCGTAGTCCCCCCCCCCTTTTCGAGAACTCGTTTTTTATGCAGAGGGAGGGGAAGGGGAGGGAAATTCACGAATTTTCTCTCATTTCCAGACGTACAAATTCCAGTGCATTTTTATTTGCACTCTATTCAGGCTTTTTACCCTCCAGCCCATATAAAGCCCCACTGTATGAGGCCTTCCCTTACCTTTCCGCTCTCACAGTCGTGTCTGTGACATTACGGCAATTCAGCCCAACCCGGGTACGACTCTTTGAGAAAAGTGTCATTCTCGAAATACGAACTTGATTCCAGGAAATTGTTTTGCTAGTTCAATCCACTTCAAATGTGTTCTTCGTAGTTTGCAAGTTGTTTTTAGCTAAAAATAGTTCAATCATATAAGTTGGAATATACTAAAGCTTTTAGTCTTTTCTTTTGTTGAAAATGCAGTAGCAGATTTTTAAAATGAGCATAAATGTGTGCATAATAACGCTTTTGAATGGTCATTTTAATGAAACGCCATTTAAAAGCAGCTCATTACTTTTTAATGACATAAAGATTCAATAGTTTGATTTGTTGATATTTCTCAGTTTTAAGTATTTATTATTTAGTTGTTAAGTTTTATTTTATCATCAATTTAATTGAATAATATTCTATATATCAGTTACAGGTTAATGACACCAAATGATTTATGTTCATATTTTTATGTAAATAATGTTATTAGTTACCTCATAAGGTTAACTACTTCCCAAAAAGTCTTAAAACCCATTTCCTAAAACCCTTCTCCCGAAGGTGAGTCAATGAATCGTAACATTCCTACAGCTGATGCTGGCTAAGCATTTTTAGCTGAATTCATTCAATTTTTTTTCCAATATTATTGTATATTCTAATTTTCACTTTAGTTAACCATATTAATGGCATTTATTGTGTTTTAAACATGCTATTTGATCGCTGAAGAACATCATAATGAATTAAGAGACAATTTGTATTTGGCATTACTTTACGTTGCTTTCACTATTAGTTGTGGAGTTTTCAGTCAATAGATGAAGCAAAGTCTTAAGATTATTAAAATAGTAAGGTGAAATTATGATTACGAACCTAGTTTTTTATTTAGAATTAAATTTTAATAATCATGCCTATAAACTGGCGGGTGAATTACGCCAGCGTGTTGGAGAACCGGAAAAGAAAACCTTTAACATGCCGTGTCCATGCGGTGCAACTCGTCCAGGATTGTCTCAAAGTGCACGCGATTACCAGAGTTCATTCGCCCTTATGTTATCCACATTAGAAGGAAGAATTCCTTAAACCGATCATCACTGGCCTCCTACGATTGTTGTCTCGAAGTGACGCTTGCCCTTCTTCTTCTCGCCGTGTAGGAACTATATTCCTTCAAATTTCAAATGAGAAAGAAGATTAAGTTGTGGGCCAGGATTTTAGATTAGGAAATGCATGATTGAAAGTTAATATTTAACAAAATATAAATTCGTGCAACGAATTTTGTAATTTTAAAATAAAATTGTTAAACCCATGAAGAAAATTTCCCCACGAATTTGACGTGATTCAAGGCAAGTTAGCGCTTCCTCTTGCGGCTCCGAGCCAGACTTCTCTTTCTCTCCCCGTAACGTCCTGAGGTATCTTGGACCATTAAAGTCAGTTTTATTTATGGTCCACGTGGAATCCCGAATGCATGGGAATGTCACCCATTCAGTGATGGTGCCGAAATCCGCTAGCACGTTGGCTTTTATTGTTTCTCGGAAACGAATCGGAGAGTAAGGCCTGGTTGCGAATCGATAAATTCCAAGGTGGTCGTGATAAGCGAGAGTGTTATAGAAGAGTGTGTTATGGAAAGGGAGAGAGAGGATGAGGAGGGAAATCTCTCGTTTAGCGAACTCAACCACGCTCTCTTCCCCCGCGCCCCGTCACGCCCCTTTTCCAGCTCCCCTTTTCCACGCTCGTCTAGGTCCCCTCGCGTCCCGCACACAACCCACTCCCGTACCGCCCAATTGCTCCCCTTTTCCCTGCAATCCTCTCCCCACACCGTGTCCCCCGGTCCATCCATCTATCCGCCCTTAATCCCGGCCGCTTGGGGTTTTTTTTGGTTTGGTGAGAAGAGCGGAGTTTCGGCCCTCCTCTCCCTCGCCCTGTCTCCCTTCCTCAGCTGCCTCCGCCGTGATCAAATTCCATTCCGCCAATCAAGTCTCCTAATCCCTCTGCTCGTATGCTTTACCCTTCTTAAGTCGCACCCTTTTCCTCTGTCTACTTCTAAACCTCGTTCCACTTAGTGGACACGGCTGCTCAACCGAAGGATACCATCTTGGCGCGGTTTTTTTTCTTCGTACATGCTACAAAACATGACTTGGTTTTACTTTCCTTGCTCACACTTAGCTGAAGATTTTCCTGTTTATCTTCATTAGTAAATTCATCTATTGCGGATGCAATATAACTATCACATATGTTAAATCAGGAATAACTACTTTTTTAAATAACAGACCTCTGTAGGATACAACCTAACATGTGACATGAATATGAAACGATAAAATCGGATTAAAATCAGTCCCAACCTTATCCACTAATGTAGCAGCAACTACCGGGAATACTACTTTTATTTGCCATGTTATTAATATAATAAAATGCATATGGATTATATAAATTTTTTCATGCATAGGTTACCCTGCAAAATTGTATTTCATATTATCAATATCCTCATAATTTAAGAAACCAATTTGTCGTTATGCTGATAATAGTTTCGGTAGAAATATATTTTCAAGTTCTTAATGAAAAACATGCATGCACAATTTCCGATAGTTTCATATGCTTCGAAGGTGATTGCTTTTTTCTGGCTCGATCACCAGCACGGAAATTGGAAGGTATTACTTGTAGAGATGTCTTGATTATCGAAACTTTGATTTAATTTTTTCGTCACCTTTCTGAGATTTTGTTACAAGCGTTGTGACTAATTTTGTCTTTTATTTAATTACTGAAAATGTTCCATTATTCGTGCTTAGAGATTTTTAATCCAAGTTTTCCCATTCTCTTCTATCTTGCTATAATAAACACGTAAAAGTAACAAAGAATAAGTTTTTTCGAAATTGCAGCGACTGCCTTTTTTTAAATTTATATTCTCAGTGAGGATTGAGGGGATCTGGGTCAAGATGGAACCCGAGGGAATGCATTTATAGTTTCCGAGTTCTGCAGGAAGTTGTTATATTTTCCTATATCCAACAGAAAAAGTATTCATATTTCTTTCATGCCAAAATTTGCAAATCTGATTTAACCCAAATCATAATCGCAGTACTTTATAAAATCTTCGCATAACTTCCGTCTCAGGATATATTGTTCTTCGAGGTCGAGGAGAATTGCCGATATTTATAAGAATGAGAGACATGAAAGGTTTAATTCATTTATTATCTATTGGGTTACATGATTCTACTTTTTCACCAATATTTTCCAGCCATTATTATGCCTATCCAATTTTCATGTAGATCTGAAATCTATTTAACTTTTATGTCTCCACTACTTTGAAAGATTACCTTAACTCGTTCGATGAGACCTCGTTGGGGAGCTTGAAAGCTTATATATTTAAAAAATTCCCCCATTAAAATATATTCGAATTCATCTTCTTCGGCTAAATTTTATCTAGCGCGGAAGATTCTGCCTCTTTTAAGTGTGTTTTATGTGTTTACTCATATGTTCATATATGCTACGTTATCAAATACCAAAAACGCGTTTTAATTCTAATTCTTTTTGATTCTGTATCTCTCCATTGAATTTAATAGGAAACATACATTTCATAGTGGACAGATAAGCCTGCTCTTCCCACCATTAGAATCAATGAACATCCTGGGAAACACACTGAGCGAGAAACAATCAGGAAGCGATAGGGGTTTTTGCTTGATGAGTATTATTTAAACCCATCGACTTTCCACCCTCAGCTTTGGCTGGCGTCCATAATCCCTTTCTCTAATGTCTTTTCTACGAATGCCATCTATGTGTACCACCCTGTAACGGAAAGATAAATGGAATCAGGGGCGTATTCTTCGGTCGTGTTTTCTTTCTACTGCGAAATTGGTGCGGAAGGTATTCAGTCTCTCCATTCCAATCTTTCTTTTTTACCCCGCAGCGGACCCACCTTCGGCGGTGACTATCCTAGCCAATTACCCCTGAGGTTTATTTTGTTCTTCCGCTCGCACGGAGGGGAGGGGAGGGGACGAGGGTCGCGCAAACCACGCCCTCATCGACCCTAGCGATGACGGCCTCAACCTCTCACTCAGACTCCACCCCATCCTTCAACCTCCACCGCCTCGATCTTTCCCGACCCCCTTACCATCCTTCCACGGCTGGTTTCATCTTGTTAACTAAACTTTTCGAGGGATCTTTCTCGCCAACTCCCCTCCACCAATCTCCACCCTCACTTCTATCTCTTTCCTCCCTCCCCCTCTTTTTATTATCTTATCCTCAAAAGCGAGGGCAAACACAACGCCTCCGTGAACTGAAATGTTCTGGCAATCTCCAACTTCCTCCCCCAAAAGAGCTTCCCACATCCCTCGTTATTTTTCATTTCATAACTGCCCACTCGACTGCATTCTCCTCCTTTTCTCTCCCCCCCCCCTCACCTCTTTTGGTGCGTTTTGTCTTTCTACCGAAATCACGTCGCCTTCTTATTATAGAATTATTCAGGGCGCCCTCCTTTCTACCCCGACCTTCTTCGTACTCCGAATCCCTTCCGTCCTCTCCGATCCCCTTCGCTCTCGCTCTCTTACTCTTCCTTTCTCTCCCTTCTTACCTTGCGTCGCTCTCCTATCTTTCCCACCTCGTCTCCAGACCCACTCCCTCGAGTAGTCTCCCTTTCTCCCCTGATTCAATTTCAAGCACCTCTCCACCTCCTTTCTACCTTCGGTCTCTTCGCACGCACTCTTGTCAACCCTCTTCCCATTTCCCAGCAACCCCTCGGCGGCAACCTTGTTTATTCGCTAGGTATTCTTCGCCCTTCCCTCCCTTTGACCCCCCCTCCACTGGGCAAATACTCTCTCCCCGATCCCAACGTCGTCTACCTACCTTCTCTCATCCCGTTTGCTTCTCTTCCCATTCGCTTCCACCCTCTCCCTTTCTCCTTGCACGCGCGAAGTTCCCCGCTTTAAACAGTCGGCGCCCATTTTTTCCTTGCCTATTGAGGTGGTTGATATGAGGATAATCTCTTTTCCTCCATTGGAAGAGGAGGGAAGGTGATAGCGTGGAACCCTTCAGTGGCCCATTGCGCGAAAGTTTACCCATGGGAGCGGCAAAGTTTCTGGAGCATGTTATTGTTCCTATGACTCCAGCTAAAAAACGAACGACATACCGTTTTCATTGGGCCTCATGGGAACGGAGGATGCGGCTGGTAGTTTTCATTAACTTTATCTGCGCGGCAGAAGATTCTTCTCTGACGTATTCCATAGGTTTCAATCCCTTATTTCTTTACTCTCCTCCGTTTTATGTTATCCATACTTATATCCATTTTTACTTTGATTTTCCTATTCCATCACTGAAATCACTTTATCTCATTTCGAATGGACTCTACGATGGGAATTCAAAATCATTTTCCAAGTTAAGTAGCTATGTTTCTCGTTTAATTTTGATTGCAATGGTGTACTGAGCGTAATAACACTAAACCAAGTGATGCGCAGATACTCGCAATAGTGTGGAAATTCGTCAGGCATGGTGGACATTCGTCATGTACAATGTTACTGACTCGACTAGGATTTGAAGTCGGCTTTCTCAGTATGGAAATTTAACCAGTTTTGCACTGCCGCAATTCTTCTTTACGGATGGATTTTTACGATTATAATGTTAAGGTTGGATCGGTGCAGGTTTCAATATAAACGTTCATACAGGACCTAGGACCTATTTATGAACCTAAACCCACTTAGTCCTTTGAAAGCAACCTATGATTTTACTTTTTAGCATGGTGAGACGTGCGAGGATTTCCCATGAGCAAAGGTTTAAATATTCTTCTTCACAGCATCTTTCCAGGAGACTTTTACGGTGGCTTTCCAAATCAGGAATATTAAAATTTCTTGGGAGCTCGCATCCCCGTGGATGACGACAATTCCTTTCGTGGAGTTCTGATGGTCCCTACCACTTGCACCTGCGGGTCTTTACACGTAGCACGATCTCCCTTCTTCCTTTTATCTCTCCGTGTCTGACCTGGTTACTGGCGACAGATCCGAGGCTTATTCTGCAGCAATTCAGGAAGGCTCAAATGGGTTTCTATACCTTTCAAGCTCACTCTTTTTCACTAACGATTCGCGATAATTGCGCCAAATCCTTTTCCGGGAGCGTTTCCCTGCTCGGTTTTGAGTAACGGGGCTGAGGGATCGAGCAAACAGGGGAGTTAGTCGCTCGAGTATTTACCTCCCAAATGTTTCGAAAGTTATCTGCTAGTTTCTGGTGCTGTGGTATGGTATGAGAAAAGAAAACTTTCTTCTTTTAAGTACTTTGGCGTGAGAGATAGAATAAGCTGTGATTCTCTGCCACAATCCTTCGCCAAACCCTCGCTTCCGCTGTTGTCTTCCGAGTTGTCTTTGTCTGAGCATATATTTATGAAGCCATTACCCGTTTTTTTCCTCCCTCTTCTCTCTTCCTTACTTTTGGACATTATAATACTTCATTCGCAATTCAAATTTTTTTTCCGTAAAGTCGCATCCCATGACAGTTGTACTGAGGTATTCGTAATTATTTTCCAGAATGAAATCCAATTGGAATTTATTTTTGATATGATTTAATTCCTTAATATTTATGCGTCGTTTAATTGTTTTCTTAATGGACGTGAATTAAAATTTTAAAGAAAATCGAAGAAGAAACTATTTTAAGTAAATTGTGATATCCTTCCTGCTCTCCAGTGTATGGTTGTAGTTTAAATGGACTCATTTATCTAATTCTGCTTATTATCACCATCTGAAGATCAGTTCAGTTGAATTCAAGCGAAATACTCTCTTCTCAGTTAGCATTTTACTTTTTTCATGGCGTCCAACATCTATTTAGAGTAGTTTATTCTATTCATTTGCATTACATCAAATCCATTCTTCCGTACATGTTTTTCTCAGCAGGAGATCGTTGTGGATTGGAGTATGTTCAATGACTTTCAATTTCCTTCGGTGAGAATCTTGAAACAAAATATCTCTACTTCTGATCTTCTTAGAATTCCATTGCCAATGCGTTCCTTTCATATTTTATTCATCATTCTTCTATAACATCAATTTCCATACATTACAATGGTATATTTTCTGCCACAGTTAATGCCTGTGCTTCACAACCATAGAAAAACATGATCTATATGCATGTTTTATGGACTGTTGCTCTCTTGGAAGTTGGTGTTCCTGCTCCTAGAATTTTGTTTTGATAGAATATGAAATTCATCTCGAATGTTCTGTTGTACTTATCATGCTTACTCCTTCCAATACCAGTTTTTTTCATTCATATGCGACGAAAATCTTCACTTGCTCCAGTTTTGGCTACCCTAGTCTAATTTTACCCTTGTCTTCTTGTGCTATTTTACATATCGTTGTTTTTTGCGTTAATTGTCTTGTTTTATCACTTTAATATCTTTTAAATAGAGGCCGTCAATTTAAAAAATATTATTTTCTTCCAAAATGGGCCGTTATTAGCAAAGCGCGCATGCCCGTGTAAACTTAATAGTATCTCTATTTTTACTTTTTATTTTATTTATCACTTTTTTGTAGTATTAGATACCCCCTGTCATTCTCTGTTCTTTGCTCTTGCTTTTTTAGTGCTTGATTTTGATCAATGCCAAATGTTTTTCAGTACTCTGTCATTTTTTCAGCTGACATAGAAGTTCTCTGTTATTTTCTTTGCGAATGTCAGTTACCCTATTTCAGTCATCTCTTTCCGTGAACTGATGCAGTTAATAAACATTGACTGAAGTTAATATCTTCGACAAATACACGTAATCGTGTCTTCGTGTAGAGTTTTTAAAAGGACTCTAGGGGATATTTTACATTCCTCGGGCCTAGCCTTCCCATAAATTTGTCCAACTTTCATCGCAGTGCCGCTCTGCCACCATATAATGCCTACCCCCACCTATTTCCATGGATAGTTACAGGTTTAGTATTCCTTTTTCTCTTTCTATGATCCTATTTGTGGACCATTATTCTAATATGAACATGCTTGTGACTCAAATGTGATTAGTGTTATTTTATTTTACTATTGCGTAATTCGTTTATTTGGTACTGCGCTTTCATTTTCATGACAATCGTGACAACACGTCACTTCATCCTTTGTAGCCTCTGTTTTAGGGCACTACTTCGTTATTGGTCACCACAACATTAACATGTAATTACTCTAGCACACTACAAATGATTTGCGAAGAATTTGAATGCAGGTATGATTTGCACTTTATGAATTATCGTAATTTGAAATGTCATCATGGATATACGCACATTACTTTGACATGATATAATTTATTTGTGCTTGCTAAAGGTAGTTCTCTGACGATGGAAGTACTATCAGTACGTGCCCACAAAAACCAAACTAGTTATCAACCCGAGGACCGTTTGGATAAGTAAATAAGTGGATAAGATAAAAAGAAATCACCTAGTACTGAGCCCTACTACGTGTGGAATTCACACATAAGGGTAATGGAGCCAGATCTTTTCCCTGTGCCGCATATGGTTACTGAAAAAGTTCTGGTCTGTGGGATTCGAATTCGCGAACTCCGGTCAGTATTCAAACGCTCTACTCACTGAACTACCACGCCCCCCACTTATAATATAGTTATACGCGTATGCTATATAATATAACATTTTGTTTGTGATTTTATGTCATTTGTAGTAATTGGTTTGAATTTAAACGTTTGAATAGAAATTAAGGTAAAATTTCATCAAATTTTATGCGACCACAGTGCTTTACCGAAGGAGGTCTTACTTTTTACTGCAGTAAGTAGATTAGCATTTATTATACTATGATGGAATTCTATTGCCGTATTAGGATTTTATAACATTGAGTAGTAGTATGGTAATTCTCGAGGGATGTTTTCCTGGAAATACCGGTGGTAAATATGGAAAACTGTTTCTCCTCTGAAATGACTTTATGCTTAATTGACGTAACCGAGTCATTTAATATCCGTCACTCACTTTCGTTCAGCATGCGAATCTTTTTTGATAACTAAATGATAAAATGAAAATCCATACAATGAGATCCCCTTCCTCTGCAGTACAAAGGGTCACGAATGTTTAAAAAAAAATCAAATCAATTGAAAAACGTTTTCTTAAAAATAATAAATTTCGTATTCCAAAATTTTCTCTTTCCGATTTAATGATTTAATTTAAGGCTTGATAAATTTGGTTGTCAGGCGAGAGCTAATCCTCCGCGTTGGAGATACGGATAAAGTATCCACAGACATAACGCACATTTTACCATTAGCTCGCGAAAATTTGATTGAATTTCTGTACTTGAAGCTTTGCGATGGTGAATTTGTAGAGTTTGGAATGGTTTTTTGCTTGTTTATTAGTTTCCCCTTACACTCGTGAGAATGAGTAGATGGAAAAAGGTTTGGCCTGCCGACATAAAGGGTTAACTATGATAAAATAAGTTATAAATGAGAAGGTAACTTATCCCGATACTAGGAAATCAATTCTGTTTAGCCATTGCTTCAAGATATTTGGAATCTCGGTCAAATATTTCTGTATCAATTTTTATTTTCTCTCCCAAAACCATGTCAGCACATTATCTTCCAAATAATCCTCATATTATTCCGGAATTATGCTATTTTGATGCATTCTTTTCTTCTCAATTTGATCATTCATTGTTCTTTATTGTAAAACTGTATTTGGGAATATTTTTCAGAAAATTCAAAGCGAACAGTTAATGTTTCACTTTTGCAAGTATAAAACGTTTTTAGCAGTTAATACCTTTCCTTCGCCGTTAACCTGCGTTAAATTTCTCTGGAAAATCCTACGCTGTGTTTCTCCGACCACTTTTTTCCTTGCAGTCTTTTTCCTCTCCTACACCCCATTTTCATTTTTTTTATTTACCTGTGTTTTCTTCATTCGAGAGAAAATATTTCATTTTGGTGTGCTTTTGATTACACTCCAAGGTCTTCACGGTGACCAATGTGACGCTCTTTTTTCCCTACATTCCTTATTTATGTTTTTTAACCACGTGCTCCTCCTGTGTGCATTCTTATCTCCTCAACTTCATCTATGAATTCATTCTAATTAGAATATATTTTAAGTAAAGACTCTTCTTCCATTCTTTTGCTAAATCATTGGCATTATCCGACCTTTAGCTGGAGAAAAATAGTGTTAATTGGCAGTGATGGATATGCGAAAGCCGACAAAAATAATTAGTGATTGTAAAAGTACTCACAGGATGGATTTCTGAATTTCGTTCTTTCTGAAATATGAATGCACAATTTTTAGCCGTCGAAAAATAATCGCATGGAAAAACAATAGTCAGAGTTAAATGCATCTAAGTTTAATTTAATTACTTTACCTTGAATTCAACACCAGAAGCCGTAAAGATTTCATTCATAACATTTGTCAGAACATATTTTTGTATTGCGAGGTTCTTTTCACCAAATAGCTTCCGATTCCATTACGTCTACAGGTAGGAATTTATTTTATATGACATAAAATTTATCTTTCAAGATCAGTTAAATTTCATTTAATGCATTGATAAGCTACCTCATGTTTAAACTGAATCGGACTCAGCTTTATTATAAATAAATCAATCTGCATGTCAGTAATATTAGACGAATCATTCATACGTGCAGCCTGACGAAATTGAAACGCTCACCATAGAGAGTGTATTAACGCTAATGCTCTTGGATCTAATTGCGTCATGGCTTCCTGACCGTTTGATAGCATTGGTTTGAGTAACGCTCTTGCTGGATGTTTAGAGATCGGTTTCGCTGCGTGCGTTTCACGCCAGAGTCCTCGCTTATTAGTTAATCAATTAAAAAGCTTTTTGACTCTGCGGTCATTAAAATTGAATCATCGTGCTTCCCAGGGCGTCTATTAGGTAAGTGCTTAATGACTCACCAGAGAACTTGATGGCTACCATCGAGACCTCGCTCATCATCAGGGAATCCGTCACGCACGCGTCTCATTTTAATTTCCAAACAATATAATTTAAGAAAAATAACCTGAACGAGTGAAACAGAAGATCCATGTTAAGCGTGTCTTTATAATCCTCCTCGTATAATTAATTTTCCTACTTTCCATTTGTTTGTTCTTTTGGACCTCCCTGTTCTCCCCTCCGTCTCTCTCCTCCACCATTTCTCTTCTCTGGTCCCTTTCACTCTCTTCACTTCGCCCCTCTACTCACGGAAGTCATCACCTTCAACTTCCACGGCCACACCCCAATTAAAGTGGTAATGGCTTTGAAAAAAAAGACCGATTACTATCGTGGAATTCTCACTACCATTACTTCCCAGAAACTAAAAAGTTTCCGAGAAAAATGTTTGTAATCGCACCAGTACGACCAAATCAGACTTTGAGATTTTTTCTATAGATTTGGTCGGTGCTGGATCCATTTCATTGAAAATAGTAAGTTGTGATTAGGTATTTAAGCATTATACTCGTATGTCAAAATTTATTAACTAGGCAATGAGATTAGAAATGTTTATCTCATACCATATAAAAATGATTGAGCGAAAAGGTAGGTGGCAAGAAATATTACTTTAATTTTAGATTGTGTTAATTTTTTTCAAGGTCCGATGGTGAAATCGCTACCGATCTGTTTTTACTACTTGTTCTCACGCCAATTATATCTCGTTTGATTTTCCTTAGTCATATTTTTCCATCATAGACATAATTGCTTGCATTTCTTTGTTGGAACCATATCATAAGAATGACAATGCAGGTAATTCATTTGTATCTTGAAAAACGTAATGATGAATGAAAATGTGTGCTGTCTATATAACAATACATTGCAGAGTTGGAAGAATGGCAAATTAGTCGCCTCTGTCCTGTAGATACATCATCGTTGACTTGTCAAATTATTCCCTTACCATTATCAGATCACCTCTTATAGACAATTGTGACACTTTTAAAACAATACTACTGTATTTTCACTCACTAAAATATATGGTTTTCAACAAAAATATCTTCTATTTTCAATATGAAATTTAAATAGAACATTTTGAAAAAATGGTTGTCCTTATTCCGTTTTCCTGTTTTTGCTTGGGCATCCTTAACCTTAATACGTGATTAATTTCCATTTTCCTATCTTAATCTTGATTATATTATTCGATTTTAATATTCATGCTTCTTGTACTCTATATTTTATTCACCATGCACCTTGAAGAACATCAACAATTCAACAATCGGAGTGAGCCGGTTTTTCGAATAAGCTTTCCTCTTTAAGGGATACGGTCGTAGTTTCATTCACTTAGATCTCTCTTCTCTTCATGTGGAGTAGGTAAGTGGAAGGGAAAAGGTTTTTAAACGAGGGAAAAATTTCATAGGGCCCCGCTCCAATTTAAACTTTAGTTTGCTCTGACGCCAGAAATTTCCAGCCGCTAAACAGCTAAACCCTGTAAAGCCCCCTTGCATTTGCTCCCGTTGCCTTGGAGTGACGGTTTTCTCGCCTTAGCGAGCTATAGTGCTCGCCGTCATTTGTTTTTGTTTGCCCAGCAATGTGCTTTGCAAAGGGATTTAAGGGGGGAGGTTAATTCAACGCCCGTGGGAGGGGTTCAAGTTGGGATGCGGACTTGGAGGTACGTCGGCTCGCCGCCTGTGGCGCTGCCATGCGGTCAGTTTCGATCGCTCACTGTAATAACTTTTCAGTCGCTTCGACCGGCTTTCTCATCTCACCCCCTCCGCCATCTCGTACGTTTCCCTCACGCGCTCCTCATTGGAATTTCCAACTCACCCCATTGTGCTGTCATATCTTCTTCACTCCTCCAATTAAGGGCGTTGCGAAATTCTTGACTCAATAAACGCTGCGAAAGTTAAATTATTCAGCTGAGTCTATTTAATGAATGAGAAACGGAAAGAAATTGCATATTAAAGCCATTTCAAATTACAGCCTTATATGGCCTCTAATTTTGTTAATTGCCCAGTTTTTAATGGCTAAGTTTTTTATTATTGTTTTTTGGGGAACTTTATGGAGAATTATGAAATTAATAATTCACCGTAATGAGATACACATCCAGAGTCCTCATTTACTTCACATTTTTTTGTAATCTGACTGTATGATAATAAAAAGAGGTTGCCATGTTTCGTAATTGAATACGCACTGTGTTGAATTTCCCCCTCTTCATCAATAATCTTCTAGAAATACTGATTACTCGCTGGATTTTGCATTATAATCAAATCAGTGTTCATATGCAATTGCGTAGATAATTGTATGATGAAGTACTATTATTTTCTTCAACTGATGCAAAGGATGCTGTATATTTCATGATTTCACATTTCCTTGGATGTTTTTCATGCTGAATGATTTAATTCTTTTGGCTTGAAGCTTAGATGGGACGGGTTGGTAGTAAAGGTTTGGAAGTAGTCCTAAATATAGGACACCTTAATATTGATTGGGTTGAGCGCATGCCAGGATAAGTGTGTTTATTCTCTTTGGTTCAAGAGTATGTGTGCGTTCCAAACATAAAACATGCGTTTCTATGGAGTATAATTTAAATTTTTTTACAATGTTGGGTTATATGCGATTTCAGATTCAGGAATCCTTTCAAAACACTAGGCTCACCTAAAAAATGTCAGATTCCAGACATGAGAATGTGTACCTGTATTGTGGGGAATTTTCTGTGTTCGTTGGGAATATAATTTCTAAATAGAGCTCTGCCCTTACCAAAAGCAAAACGAATATTTTCGTTTGATTTGTATGTAGTTCATTGCTTATTTTTCATAGTGATTTTATTTTAGTACGTTGTTGACCCTCCAGTGCCGAAAGGTTGATAACATTTTCATTTTGATATTGAAATTGAGAGAAGCACGAATTGTTTAATTATAACCTTTTTGCATGCTTATACTTACCACGAGGAAAATTTCTGCTTCTTTCCTCGCGTGAGTGTCCTAATTTGCGTGTCTCGTTATTAGAATCTTGAGAGGAGATGGAAGGTGAAAAGTAATTGGTACGGAAATAAACACCGAAAATAAAGAATAAAGGGATTCTCTTCACACTTCTCAGCGCAACTTTGCTTTATGTACAACTCTTTTCAAACTAATGATCCCTTAACCCTCCCGTCTTCCATCTTTCAGTCGTCTGCCCGGAGAGTGGTCCATCCTCAAGAGGTCCCCCTTTCATCCTTGGCAACCTCTTTCCAATGCCCTCAGCCAGCAGTGTCCACCTTCTTTGTTCACTCCGCCTTATCCTGCTTCCCCACGCATCTTCATCTTTATTTTAACCCCTTCAATCCGAGTGTAGGTTTTTCATCGCCCGCGCAGGTTCCCGCCTACCAGTAGCGTAGCCAATAATATATCCTAAGGAGTGCTGTATTAATACACAGTTTCAAAAAATTCTATTTTTTACTCTTGGAACTTTATACTCATCTGTGCTGAGGAAAATCTGAGAGATTGCAGTGTGGTAACAAGGACATCACCATGGACCTCGAGATATTTGAGTGTTCAGTCGTAGACGGCAGTTTTAACCTTAAAAAGACGCAAACACGAGAGGGAGGGGGATCCAATTCCCTTTTACAGCCTCCTGGCTTCATGCATTACTGTTTTGTCCTCGATAAACAAGTAAAACTCTCCTGCAAGTGGAATCTTCTATTATAACAACTACTTCATTCACCAAATTATTTCTTGCGCTGCGCGTAATTTGTAGGTGCGCAAGTAGCGTACTGTATGGTGATAAAAGAAGGTTGAAAGTTTGTCGCAATATGTTCCCCGGTATATGGTAGCACCGAAAAATTCTTTCAATGCTCCAGCAAAGCTATAAAAAGGGTTCTTGGCGTAACTAGCCTGTATCCAAGGCTATATACCTACTAATCTAAGCTCCTTATCTCCCCGTGGCACTGTTCATTACCCTCACAATTTTTACTTATCGTCACAATTGTTTATATCATCGTAATTTTCCCCGTCCTTCGTCTGTTCTCCCTCATCTCTTCATAGCTTCCCCAATACCTGGTTCTCTCCATCCAAGACAATTCATGCGGCCCACTTTTATGACTTCTCTCTGCTTCTCCCGATCTATGGCCCCACCTCAACCTCAATATTTAATCATCATTTTCCCCTCTTGACTCGCCCTCTTCGAGAATTCCAGCGTTATCTCATCCAAATCTTCTTCCCTCCCTTTTCTCACTTCCTTTCCAGCCACCCGCGGCTCGTCTCTCTCCCTCTTCTCCCGCATCTAGATATCCTCTCGCTTCTTTTCCTCATCATGTCCGGTCCCATGGATGCTCTAAAAAAACATTACTGTCAAGAATGATGTCGAGCATCCCCTCTCTTTTACTCTCAGCTTGTTGGTGCACGCCGTCACTCCAGTAATCATTGTTTTCCCCTCGTAATCTTTTTTGTATACAATTCTCATCCTTATTTTGAGGTACTTTTTTATACCGACTATTTTAAAGTTCATGATCATGCTTATTTTTGGACTCGTGGTTTTCCTTACGAATTAATTAGCAAATGAATTGAGTACGTTTTTTAGTTTTTAAAAATAAATATATTCAATTCATTTGAAGACCTCAATGTTGTGACTCACTTTCTCAATTATAATTTCCCTTTGGAGTTATCGCGACGATGCCATTACTTTCCTCAAAGCAGTGAATGCGGAAAATTACTACTGCCTATCAAGTACTTAAGATGTAATGGTGGGATTTGAAATGGGGTCAGAGACGATGCGGTTTAATAAATGCAGGGATATTTGAACTACTGAATATTATGTGAACTCCTCGTTTCATTCAACTCTGCTTTAGAGTTGAAAACTATTTTAGCTGGGCTTCGTATGTGTACTTTTGCTTATCTTATGGGATGCCAAAGTTGTGCAATTCTGAAATAAGCGGACTTTATTTATACCGTATTATTTCTGAAGTCTCAACAGAGGCAAAAATCCGGTACTCCGAGTATTTACGTCAGTCTTCCGAAAGAGTGGAAAGAGTGACATGGAATACGGTTCTCATCATCGCAAGCCTTTCTGTTGCATTCCGAGGCGGATTGTGAAGAAAGGCGATCTCCGCAAAAAGATCAATGAGATAACTAAAATAGCTTGCCGGGTGTCCACATGCCAAGGACAAATCCTCTCATGTGCCAAACGAGAACCAAGCATGAGAACTAACATATCTATTTCCCCTTCACGAAAATACCAGAGCTATCCTCCCCATTCGCCTTATCTGGATAATGGCTATGAATAAGAAGTAAAGAATAATCGAGTTTAGTATTTTCGCCAAAAACGAATAACTGATTTTCATCATGAATTATATCAGTCGAAGGGGGTCAGAGATAGAAGGGTGAAGAAAATTGAATACGGCTGACGGCACAGTTTGAGTTATAATCTACCTGAGTCTGTGGAAAAGTACAAAACCTTTTAATATGGGTATCACACAATTTCACGAGGTGAAACCTGGAACTGTGTTGTATATAAGCTACTCTATCACTCATAAAACTAACCTCTTGCGGTTTCAACTTAATTTGAGTGCTAATACTCTATTACCTAACCCTTAGACTTCCGCGACGTCTATCTGATGAAGGATCCATGTTGCTTCCGGGAATTACTATCGCTTAGGTGTCTGGATGGACAAATGTTTCGCCCCCAGTCTTTAAGGTCGAACTGGTCGAACTTCGACTTAAAGACGCCTCCAGGACTGGGGGTGAAACAGTTGTCCATCTATACACCTACGCGAGGGTAATTCCCGGAAGCAACATGGATTCTTCACTCTATTACCTCTTCATATATCTTTTTGCACATTTTTACACATTTTTTCGCGAGTTTAAAAAAATATTTACCAAAATAATTTATTTTTTCTTCTCTTTCCTATATCATATTACACCATCCTTAATTAAATATTTGGTACGAGCACAGCATACATAATCCTAAAATCTGTAATGCGACACCGTCAGCATATGACATGTGGTTAAATACTTTCCTTTTTGTCGTTCCCTACCGTCGGCCATTTGTTTACGAGTCGCGGTTTTGCACTAGGTGATTATATGAAATAATTATATATTTTCTTGCTAATGACGTTATCTCTGTTTTTATGATCACATTTTCAATGACAACAGAAAAAAGGACAACCTTAAATATTTTTTCTGTCTTGATTATTCCTGCATTTTTTAATAGGTCATGCATTATTTTACCTTTTAACTTTTTCATTGTAGCAAAAGCTATTAAGTAAAATGTTTCAGGGCAGAAAATTTGACGTTACCATTTGAATTATAATATTATCTCATGGGTAAATGCTCTATTGCCGTAATTAGTCTCTTTTCTTCAATGTATCACGGCCAAATATTTGGGAATCACTCAATCTCCGATTTTCTTTGGGTGTTCCTTTATACTCTAGAATGTTACTCTGGTGGTCCTCTAATTGCTCAGTTTGTTTCTCAGCTTTAGTGAGATCTATATATCTCTTTCAGATCTAGAGGAATTTAGGCGATACTTCAACCTTTAAAGAAGTAGTGGCACAGTTAACAAGAATATGTGGAATTCTTACTGCTTCTCTCATGTTAACATGCAATGGATATCAAAATACGCATTATCCTAGGCGCTGTGTGCCTATCATATAAAATATTACGCCAATATATGGCCTTACAGAACAATGATACATTCCAGGACTGGCCTTTATTTTCACTAACAAACATTTCAAAATATTTTCGTAATCTTTTCACCATTTTTATCCGGTCTTAAATACAGTACGTCACAAATTAAAAATTAACCAATTTCGATAAATTTCAATTGTGTCGTTACTAAATGCTGTTAGTAAGCACCCTCATACTTGCACTGTTCGTCGTACTAATGTCGTGATGCAATGCGTTTATAATTTTAAGCACCATTTAGTTTCAAACCTTTTCCTTCCTTTCCGTCAAAGTTTCTTGAAATTTCATTGCTACGCAAAATTCATATTCTTATAATAATCACAACTTTACAAATACACACCCTTCTCTAATGGGATGCAATTTTTTTCGTGGATAAAATGACCTTTAGCTTATGTTGAGACCTCTTGAGTCTTTCATAGAGATCTAATTTTGTACATTTCCCAATTCGAAGTTTAATTAATTATTTTATCTAAACTTTTGAAGAATTTTATTCGCTATGCCCTACAGAGTTTTGAATGACAACTTTCTAGCGTTTGGGAATATTTTATATTTCTTAAATGGCGAAATTCGTAATTTTTTGGTGTTACAAGTATATGACCTTCAATTTGTATGCGTGATACGTACATGTATATTTGCAATGCCATATAGGAGATCAATTTCGGTTTATGGTATTCTTTGGCCTTCAGAATATAATCAGTGGTTGATTTATAGTTGAGAATACGAAATTGGTTTAACAATTAAAATATTTTCAAATTTCTGTCGCATAAGGTGTACTATGGAATCTTAAATCATTAAAAAAAATCATTTTAAGATATATTTTGTCAAAAGGAGCCCCATCACATCTATTCAATCAGTAGAAAGTACTATTTCAGTTTGCATTTTTATACAAATGGTAATACTGAATTATTTTTGCCCTTTGGCTATGATCTGGAAAAAATAATTTTAGTGGAATTCTGCTACCTCTTTGAAAAATTGATCCAGTAAATTTTTGATAATGTTTAAGTAAAAATCGGGCGACGGGTAATTTAGACAATAAATTAATAATAAAAGAGTTCTTACATCTCTTTTAGTTGGGTAACAATATGAATAAGCGGAAAGTACAAGGGTGACGAGTTAATTCAACGTGCCTAACCAGATGTGAACAATGATAAACGATGAGACAGTTAAAATCACGTGGTAAATCAAATTTAAACTGTGACAGTATAATAAACAGTAGTGTGCCTATGCGACCGAAACTTCTTGATAGTTTTCCTCTCTCCTGAGCCTCGTGGTCGTCACATTTTTCCATGGCATCCGCGTCGGCTTCCCGGGTAGAAGCGTGGATCCCTGTTGACTGAGAAGGACGTCGTTCCGAGGTCGGTTACTTGCGTCAGTTGCAATACTTCCTCCTCTGGCTTCGGATGTTGTCCACCAGCGCAACCCCTGGCCTTCGACCATCCTGCTTGACCGCCACATGCGGCCGCGCATGCTGTCCGTTTTTCCCATTAACGAAGAATGACAGCCAGTTATGTCCGTCGGCTCAGAGGGAGAACCGCTTACGGCAAACTCTGCGAGTTGGTGCTGCCTGGCCGCGGCGAAGGCCCGAATTTCCTCCCGACTCCCACAATTTCAGAAGTTTCCTAATCCCATTTTTTCTCAGTCTCCAGTTCCAAGTTCACTGCTTCGTTGTATTATAAACTGTTGTAATGTTGAGCGTTTCTCTTCCGAGTAGAATTTCTAATTTGTAAAATTAAAAAAAATTAAATGAAAGAATTAAAGTAAATATTTTTAAATAAAAAAACGCATTTCTTGTTATGAATGTGACCACTACCAAGAAAAACATGCATAATATGTGATCCAATCAAGCATCTAGTTTCTTTAATGAACCTTCTATCTCGTTACTTTAATGTATTGCTTAATTTATGATTAATAATGGCTACTTTTCACCTCAGTTAGAAGGTAGACATAAGAGGGAGTGTGAAAATCCATCTCATTTCTCAGTAAACCGAAAGAACCTTTCTTGAAAAGAGTCATGTAATTGTATTTAAAAATAACAGAAATTCATTAATTAGGGTCAAGTTATCCCTCAAGTATGCCAATTAAGGTCAAGTTTTCCCTTTATCCCTGAGGATAAAACTATACATTCAGAAGGAAGTGTTGCCGTGTTTTCACGTTGCAATTTTTTCATTTGCTTGCAACCATTCTTCACCATTGCTTTTCTTACGTAACTGAGTGAACTCGTTATCAAATTCTATTTTCGCTTTAATTTGGAATACAATAACAATACTTTTTTATAATTTAAAATTTGTTCATCAGGATGTTTCACCTTATCTAACACTTCTATTTATTTCTGACAGTTTACTTTGTTTATTAATTTGTTCGTGATAGTGATGCTTAAATCAAATTAGTACCTAGACTAACTGTAAAAACAAATGCCAATAAACTTCATCCCAGCAAAATTAATTCAATGGACCATATATGCAAATAATTTAAAATATTTACCCTTAAGTAAGGAATGAACTTGTTGAATGAGTTCTAAAAACATCATTTACATGATTTCATTTGTTTATAGCTAAAACTTATTTCATGTATCGCCATATGATACAACTAGAAATAATGAATTATTCTGCTGATGGATCATATTTCTCAAATTTTCGCGCTCTATGAAAATTATCAATTAATTAGTTAAGATTATTTGGTTACAAAATCTTGAAGTTGTTAATAATTTTATTAATTTAAGAAACCATTTATTATATTTTTAGACGGTACTTTATAATTCATTACGAAGATAAATACAAAATTGCATTACTCAAATTACTTAAAAATTTAATATGAAGGGTATTCGAAATTGGTATTGGTGTTGGTCTATTTTATATTAGTATCTTTTAGTGTTTTCATAAATTTAGGTGAAACGTTGAATTGACATTATTTTTGAAACCCAAACGCCCATTATTTTCAATTTTTCTGCCCGGCTGCCACATTTGCCTCCATTATCACTAGTTGTCATGTTGCGGTTTGTATAGGAAGACCCAGAAACATATTTTTGGTCTTGTAAGTTAATTATTTTCAACCGTATTTTTGAAAATTTAAAATTTGCTCAACAAAAACTTTAAAAAAAACATAGACTGGTCTATTTTCCATTGTAGAACCAAAAGTAGTTTTCATTTTAGCACCAAAAGTAATTTATAATGAAGTTCCATGTCTACTAAACATTTCTTATTTGAAGTAGTGATTCACCGTGATAAGGTCTTCATTATACCATGACGTTTCTGTGAAGTGTTAGTAATATCTGCTGCGGTATATTTAATATATCAACTGACAAATTTAATTGGCATGAAGTAAATGCCGAGTCATTTAGCTTTAGCGTTAGCATAAAAATTACAAATTTTCAATAATTTTCTTATTGTAAACCGAAGAGTTTTACTTATTTTTCAATAAGGTAACATTTTCATGTATATATCTCTTGTTCAAGCTTCAAAATTATGATCCTCTGAAGGAGTAAATCTCCTTGATAATCAGGTTTATAATAATGTCATCTACTATTCAATAATTGCTTTAGATTTTATTAAATCTTTCGCTGGCAGTTTTCTAAATGGGGACATTCAGTTAAATTTGCATGGGAAAGAGAGAGAGAGAGCGAGGGAGAGGAGAAAAATCAGAATTGATGTGTCGTTTATGGGTACGTTCAGATTATAAGCGTTGATCAGCAGAAAACAGCGCTCCTAATTTTTTAGGGGAGAATTGAAATTTTCGTGCCGTAAATCCCGGAAAGTCGTGGGGATATTTTCATTCCAATTTTTATGGCCGACCTGCCATCCATTCCCCACCCCCACCCCTCGACGGTCGTGCCTTCACATGGCCGGCGCGGCGGTAGAATGCCTTTAAAGTTGCGGTTTTCTGTATCTCCCGCGGCCTTTAATGCGGGACGTTCTCGCTATGTTCCTCTGCGCCCAAAGCCATGTACCTCTCACCCTCCCATGTCTCTCTCTCTCTCCCGGGGTGGGAACCCCGGGTTCCCACCGACGCCAAATTAGACGAAGTTGGCAGGTCAGTGTCAGGCAACGTAATCCAGAGGGTTCGGTCCTTTTTTTTTCGCTTGCCCTTGTCAGGGCCTTGGCGATTATTCCGCGGAAGGCACTATTGGCCGCATAGAATAAGGGCAGTCACGAATAACGGCGCGACAGGGTTTCTGAATCAAAGCGGGTAACACATAAAGTAAAGAGGAAAGCTAGTTCACTTACCTTCTCTTAGACTATGACTATGAGCATAATGAGCACCGTGTATAATCAGGACTCCGCGCAAACATAACAAGCGGTTTTGCCTTAAAATTCCATTTACAAGAGAAGTTAATTCCATTCACTGGATTAACTTATGACCTAATTTCTAAATCACCAAACTTTTCTTTTTTTGATACTTATTTATATCCATGACTCAGATGATATGTATTTTAATTAAAGTTGCGATCGTAAAATTTTTGTGAACCAGTAAATTGCTTTTGTATTTTGCTTAAGTTTATACTTACCCATGTGTTGAAAGAGAAACCTCGGTCCTTGAACTTAATAAGCAGAAATACTTATTTTTATAAAGTTGGTGATGGTTTACCTTGGGTTAACATAATACGCGATAAATAAAGGAGAAAAATTATCAGCATTAAAAATTATTTGTAAATTACTTTATTTATAAAATGTTTTATTTATAACTTATTGGTTTCACGCATTTCCGCTTAAATGTGTAATAAAGATAGCATGAAGGATTCCAAAATTGCATTAGCCGTAGCCATATGGAGGACTTTCATTCCATGATGACTGGGCTTGAGAAATTGAGGAGATATTTTTAAAAAATCGTGTAATATCCATAATTTTCAGGTATTTTTGATCGAAATTCGATAAATATTAATAGGCGTAAAAACGCCAATTTCAACAAAAGTGATTATAAAAGTTTACCATCCTAGATGCCTTTTAATAGGAATTCGATTCTTGACGGTGTAGTTTATTTCAAAGTTGTCTAACAATGTCTCCTCTCTTTTGAATACTCCATGCGTTTTAGATTGGAACAGAAGATATTTTATGAGGTCGAGATGGTGGTCCTTATTCCGGTACTCTTTAACCAGTTGGTTTTTCGATGAAATACAAGTCTCCACCGAATCGTAAACCCCTAAGATCGCCTGGTGGTCAATCGTATATTGTCATACATTACTGTCCATGGGTCAAGTCAAATGCAGGTTTATATATTATAACATGTATATTTATGTATTTAATTAGTAAATTACTCATCAAACTACGTATGTTCCGACAAGAGAGATTTAATGGCAGCCATAAAATTGGTGACTCAAGATAATTGCCGAAAATTTTGGCCGCGAGCGTAGCAAAAAATCAACCGTGGGCTTTCAGGGAATTCATTTTAATAGCCAAATAGAAGCAGCTATAAATATTGCGAATCTTGATGAATTTGTTTGCTTCAGAATCATCGAATGCTAATAATGTTTTGCGTTGACTTTCAGAGCACGTCTTATCGAATCGTCACGTACGGGGCTCGTACAAGGAGTCGAGTGCTCAATCAATAAAAACGTGAACCCAGTATATCATCAAAAAAACGGGAATTTAGATGAATGAAATACTTGAAATTAGCTTCTAAAGAATTCTAACGTAAATACTAATTTCTCTTAAGTTATTCTTCTCAGGTCTCTCACGAACACCCAGGAAAGTTTTATACTTTCATAAACCTTTCATCTTTTTTGTGAGAATCAGTTTCAAAGCTACCGCATGTAATAACCGATCCTAAAAACAGGGCACTCAGTAATTCTTGACAGCGCCGCATAAGTATCTCTTTTCTCTTCCTAGGGATTTGCATATTCAGCAACAATGAAAACACGCTCAAATGAGAGAAAATATGTGGAAGGGGTGTTTTTATATCCTCACAACGTAAAAAAGCCGTCATTTTTCAGTTGCCGACGTTTTCACAAGAATACCTTGGAAAGCAAGGATCGATCAGGTGGTAGGAGGAATCAGGAGGTGAGAGCGACATATCATGCTACCCAAATATTGAGGAAAATTTTGAAACCCGGCGCCATCGGCGGTTCCCCATATGCAAAGTGGCGTGCAAAAGCGGGATACGTGGGCGGGAAGCCTTCATGAAATGACTTTATCCGTGAATTCCTGAATTAACGGGCCTGGAAGTTGCCTTGAACCCATTCTGTGGACCTTGCGAGGGTTAAAAGGCCCCCATCCCGCTCGCCGAGCGTTCCTTTCCTCCCCTCACTCCTCCCTCCTTTCATCGGCCGTCCTCTCCGCAGCTCCCGAAGTCGTTAAAGCTTTGTGCTTCCGTCTCCCGTGCCAAAGGACGATTGTGTCACTCGGTCAATCCTTACCCAGAGCAGGTGCTCTCCCAAGTTAGGGGACTGGATTCGGGTCACACGCTGCGCGGCGACACGTCGTGCATGTTTTGATGCGTAATCTGCGGGCGAAGGAACAATCAGGCTAGTGCAGAGGTAATGCCCAGTCCTCCCAAGTCCGTTTTGTGCTGTGAGTTAGAAACGCATTAATGATCTTCGTGCGAACCTCACGTCCTATTCAGCTTTCCTGAACGTCCCCATTATTGTTTTTCTTTTTCTTTCACTTTCGATTTCGCTATGTGTATTATGAAACGGCTTCTGATTGTGATTATTTGCAATCTCCCTTGCAATCGGTTTCTTATGGAAATGCAGTTGATGAGTTGAGATGTAATTTTGGTATCTTTAGGTCGCTACTCGTGGTCCTCATGCTTTTTGGATTCATATATGCCATCAACGTACGTTCATCAGGGGATTGTTTATCGAAGATGTAATTAATTGTTTTTAATTCTTTTGAATTTGCGCGTACGCTCTGCTGCTGATAATAAATGATGCGGTAATAGTCACCTTCCTACGTAACACGGCAGGTGAATTTCAAAGGTTTATTTTACGTTTAAATTTTGTTCAGAGGACTTGTAGATCGACTTGTAGCTCTGATTTAGGGCCTCAAGTTTTCTGGAGGAAGAACTACTGGAGTTCATACATTGCCTACACGCGAGGCGGGACTTGAACCCGCGACATTTTGGTCAGTAAATGGGTTTGTTGGCTTCATGACAACCAGGCCGTCTAATGGAGCTACTATGTTAAACGTGTTAACCCAGGGTCAAAAAACCGCGCATGGTATTCCATAGTTCCTTTATTTGTTTGCGACCAAGTTAATATATTTCATCGTAGGGAACAATGGTAAAATTTGCGTAATTATTGGGCATTTCCCCTTGATAATCGTTTAACATAATTTTTCAATTGGTGAATATATGCGCTTGCGGCATGCTTGCAGCGTAATCAGTTGGCGAATGGAAAACTGATGGAAAATAACGAGACACAATATGCTCGAGAGCAATCCAATTGGTTTCTATAAAATAACTAGTAATAATGAAAGTCAAATAGTAAATTTTTCTCCTGACACGTTGGGTCACTTAAATACATATATTCAACTGATTCAGGCGAGATGTTCTTGAAGTTCGTGATTATGAGAAAAACACATTTGCACTTTTCCATAAGTTTGTACTTTAATAAACACTTGAAAAACGATACGCGTTCTTTCTAAATTTCATTTAGCAAAAGTTATGCCCTTCTTTCCTCTTCATTCAAATGTTCAGAATGTGCGCCTGCTTCTTTCGTTCTATTCCTTCAATCCATCGCATATAATATGCTCAGGAGCTGTATTTTTTCCCACAAAACGTACCCAAGTGAGTTAATTTGAGAAATTCTCTGATTCAGATTTAGGAGGCCTATTTTCTAAAAAGCAACTTGACTCTCCAAGGAAAAAGAATATTCTTAGTTTATATCCATCCTCTTGGTAGGCACGAGAACCTCCTATTGGGATACTCGTATCTCCTACTGAAGTAAGTAATGACGTAGCTTTCTGTAAGAATCAAATACAAACTGTTGAGTAGTAGGAGTAGTTTTAGGGGAGGCGACCGACAGCTAAGATTATTTGCGCCATTACGGATGGATGGGAAAGGAAGTGTGGAGAGAAACCCGGCGTCGGCATTAACCTACTCTTGTCGAAAGCGCCTAGGGTTTCGCAGTTTAACGTCCCATCCGACGGACGTCGTACTCACTCAAAGTGCTCTCTACAAAGCCCCTCAAGTAGGGATCGGGATACCACTATCTGCCGCCTCCGGAATTCGAACCCGGGCACTGTCGGTGGGAAGCCTGTACGTTAGCCACCGCACCATTCCAATCCCCACAAGCTGTTGAGGATGTCGTTTAAATATGAATACGTTAGCAAACAGACGTACTTCATTACTTTGGTAGGAATAGGTGGAGGAATGGGCTGGTGTTGGATCACCCCCTGCCACACCCCTTAGATGTGATATTATCAAGAAGATACAGGTAGTAGATAAAAAACGCCGAAAAATACGCTAATGTACGTCTTTATGTCCCTGAGCTATCAGGAATTTAGTGATACCCTATGCAAAGCTCTGTTATTTCTCTTTCGTCGGACGGCGTTCCTTGACTTGTTTAATTTCACATCCGTCGCAAAGAACCTTAGAGCGGCTCAACGGTCGCTTTGACGTCCTTAGACGTCGTCGGCTTGTCAGGTCCTCCTTTCTCATTCTTTCCTAAGCCGAAGTCCCTTTGTGAGACCTTCCGAGTCTTCTGTGAATTTTCATATTTTTCACAATGAAGTTTATTCTTCCTTTCCACCTTCGCATTTTGTTCAACTTGGTTTCTATTCCTACTTGCATGCATTGGCCCATTCTATACCCCACGTTCTACTTTTAACTCGTTAATCATAGTTTGTCTCTTTGCACTAAAAAATGAATGTTTTGTAGAATCAGGTATAACGAGAAGAACTCGCAGTTTTCATACAGAAATCTATATATGGAATTTGAGTGAACTTTTCATTGTTTTCCTGAATTATATTTGATGCAACAAGTATCGATTAATCTTTACCTGTGCTTGTCTTTCCTTACTGGATTGTGCGAACGTATTTGCTTTTCTTTCTTTAGTTCTACGTTACTCTTCATGTCTCCTTCCCTCTCCGTTCTTCTCTAAGAATTCCCTCCTGTATCTCTCAATTGGTTCCTTTGGTGAACACCTTGCTTAATCTTTAAGTCGCGCCTGACGTAAAGCCCTGTCCTATCTTCCTTCATCTGTTGGTGACTTACAATAAGGTTCCCCGAAGCCTCGTTAAATAAACGATTTTTCGAGGGGACCTCCCGTCGGGACGTTATCCTGGGGCATAAATGACAGCGACTTAGTCGAGAGAAACTTGGGAGTGTTGTCAGTGAATTGAGAAGGCCGTAGTTGAAGCGATAGGCGAAGACAAAAAGGACGGAGGTTCTGTAGAGGTAAAATAAGGAGCGAAATGGTTGAATTGAAGTCTATTTGATAAGAAAATCAAGTATACAGGTATATGCTTCATGCATTTATTCTAAATGCGATATCAATTTTGAGAATACATTCATTATTTTCTATTTTCATAATGGATATCTATGGTTTGGGTGTAGGTAGACATAATAAAACTGCTATCTATCAATAGGGCTAGACGACATTAACATCAATCCAGCACAGTGTCTGACAAGGCAACAGCAGTTTAAAAATAATAGTGCTATGGCCAAAAATCCTAATTTCACATAAAATATATTGCTAATCTCTGTGAAATGAAGTGTATTGTGTTAGTATTTCAATGGCCATTAATTCAAGTGATGAAAGTATGGAGAACAACAATCGATAAGAATTTTTATGTTATCATTAAGAGTTTTACATGTTATGGTAACCATGTTTCTCCGAAGTATTTCAGAGGAAGCCATAAAGTAGCAAGATGCCTTAGTAAGCTACCCAGCGATTATAGGTGAATTAGCTGAATGCATAACAAGAGTGGGTACTTACTGACTTTTTAGTATTATTGCTGCTGTTGGCACTCTGTTAGGATGTGAAATTCAAAACTAATCACATTAGTGTATGAATTTTAATAAAATTCTGAGTGTAACCAGTTCGGGCTGTACATTATGTCCCTTTTAATTCTCGTTGCAAAAGGCGAAAGTGAATGCTGTCCGTGATATTTAAACATACCCTAAATAGCAAGTTGCCACTGTAGAAAGGAAGACCACGCCCATTCATATACTTGTGTTCGAAACAAACCTTTCCTGATTAACCTCTCCCTCTCTTGATACCTTGTCGAGTTTATCGATGTCAGAAATTGCGTCTTACAATTAGCCTTTTTGTCTCTTTTGAAATTTAATTGTGAGCCGTAGACGGGTCTCCTGCCTGACAGCAATCGACGTAGAACTTCGCGGTCGTCTTCGTTTCGCGTCTGGTCATCAAATCACGGAATTTGTAATCTCTGCCCTTCAAAGAGTGCTCCTTTTTCTCGGCGAGTGTCACCAAGTGAACTTGGTCTGCCTCTGTAAATTCCCTGTCTCTCTTAATGTCTCCCAAGAGTTTTTTTTCGTTGAAGTTCCTTCACGGGGATTTCAAAGGTCGTCGTCCCACCAGCACGGGCTTCATGAAGTGTCGGAGAGGCGTGAGTTGGGCATGGCGAAAATTATTTTCTAATTGAAGAAGACTGAAGGCGACGCTTTACTTTTTTCCCTCGCGTCTCATAGTGAGAGAACACGGGGAGGAATAATATGCGGTTATTTTTTTCTCCTCTTCATGCTATCCTCGAGATTAACCTGAACGGAATATAGGAAAACCCGCGAGAGTGTTAAAACCCTGTGGTGTTAAAAAATGGATTAATTTTTTTACGAGACTTGCCAGTGGTATAATTTTTCATGTCCTGTTTTCTTTCTTTCGCCATTTCAGCGTTGTTTATCTCCGCCGCCACATATTATGGCCATATTGGACAAGGGTAAAAGGAAAGTGCCTTTACGACGGTTCACTCGCTGTATTACTCACGAGACTTTCAGCGCTTATGCTTTACTTCCTCCTTTTGGCGTATCATGGCTAATTTTTGATGTTGTTGAAACTTTACATTTGTTATTTTTCATTTGTGTTTGAATATTATATCTGCTAATTTGTATGGATATGTATGGTGGTATGGTAATGAGGAAATTGAATTTATTGCAAGGAAAAAGTAGGGAACTTAGCCTGTTGCAGGTTTAGACCCCTAATGCATACTCATTTTTATTGCTGCGCATCATTTCCTCTAAGATGGATTCTTTCGTAAGAATTACGGTATGTTTCAAGTTTAAGATAATCTCAAATCGAAAGCTTTAGCGTATCAGTGGCTGAATTCAAACTTTATTTTAGTTAGGCCAAATTTAAATGTAGTGGTAATACGAGTATGTCTGTAATTAATTCTTCATTTATTTTATGAAAATTAAATCGAAATTCAGTGATCTGTGGAATGATAATTTAATGACATTATTTATGCTCTAAAGGGAAGAAATGCGAAACTTGATACTAGGACCTACAATCCAATAAATGAACTATTTCCCACAGAAATTGGTTACGCTATACTTTCATGTTATTCATCCATTCATATTGAAGTTTTCTTATTTTAAATTTTACTTTTTGTTTTATAGAACACGTGCGTAAGTTCAGGATGTAAAGACTCCCCATAACTACTGTGTAGCAGCAGGCGTGATAGCGATATCGTTCTCGGAGTTTATTTTTCTCAAATAATTTGACATTCAACCCCTTCTAAATGATTTATTTCAAATGGTTTTAGTATAATCATATTGGACGTTCTACACTTCATTTCCTCATTGGAAGGTGTCTTTTAATTCTTGTTTCTTTTACATCAAACAGCATTTCTCGCGGCCACTGAAGGTCATTATGTCGTAATGTGCCTACTTCAAGCGGGAGAGGGGTTTATAACATATAGTATTTCGCACCTTTCTTACAGTCGAATGAGTATTTTAAGGCCTTAAGCGTCTTGGTCACTTCCTTTAAAGAAAAATGTTTTTTATTCATCTCATGGCAGTTGAAATTGAATAGAGAGTATTCGTGTTAAATTCTGACATAAATTAAAGATTTAAAGTTGATAATCCTTTGTCGAGCTATTAACTTTATATAGAGTTAATGACTAACACTGTATAGAGTTAATAACTAGCTTTATGGAGTTGATAACTCTCTCTTGATCAAGTGACGAAACTCGACAACATGATTTTATCTCATGCGAACGAGGCTTCTATAACTCAGCATTTTATGCTGCCAGATGCAGCACCTGGAAGTGATGGAAATGGAGATGGAAATGTTTTTATGTCTTTGCCCAAGAGGCGAAACTATATTTGTCCTTCATAACTTAGTTTTAACGGTTTTCTGTTTAACGCTAAACGCTAACCATTAAATATTATAAATATGGAAAGGCGAAACATTTGTGATTCATAAATTTAAATAAATGATCTCGATACACTCATTCTTTGTAGTTTACATTGACAAAATCCAGTCGAGCTTAGTACCATCCTAATCGTACGTATATCCTAAATTATGGTTTCTGAGCCAGGACCTGCAACTCATTATTTATCTTCTGGTAGATATAGTTGTTTTTGAACTATACCTACTATTTCATCGCGCGCCTTTACCACCTAACATTTTCTTTAGTATCCCTTCAACGATTTAATCATTTGAAATTAGAAATTGCGTGCATTGATGAAGATTAAATGTGGAACATATTGTTGATGATTTTGTCTTACTTTTTTCCTTATGTTTACGAAGAACTGCCACGTTTTAAGATGTTTGAGGTATTTCAAGAAACCCTTAGGAAAATAACTCAAAATATTGAATAAAAATATATAAATCGACCCAGTTAAGTCGAGTCTAAGACTCTTTCCCTGTAGATTTCTTCATTAAAGGTCAGGAAAAAAATACATTGTAATGCACATATAATGTGGCATTTAGATTTCCTCTATAAGACATAAGATTTTAGTATCTAATAATTATCAGTTTTGCTCTGTCGGAATGTAAATTGATTCTTCAATTTGAAATACATTACGAAAATCATTAAATATTTTTTTATAGTTTCATTTTGGACATCAAAATTTCTTTTGGTCATTGGAAGGTATGGCAAAAGATAATGAAAAGTAAAGCTGAGAAGGATAACAATTTCAGTGAAGTGAAAAGCATGGAAACTTCAATATGGTTCATAAGAAACAGGATATCGAATGAAAAAAGTCGGTTTTATTGAATTTTTTGTGCTTAAATGTCACATTTCATAATTTTAGTAAATTCAGATTTTCATACAGTTTGCGAATTAGTGGTGTAGATACGTTTTATTTTCCCTATATAGACAGACCCTAATTCAAATCTCAACGTCATGGACTTTGTTCCTGGCTGGCCAGGGTATTTCAATGTCAATATTAATTAAAAATTAACGCATGTATTACCCCGATAGTCTCCTTAAGTAAAGGAATCGTCAAAGTATCCGCCGATAAAGAAATTCGTAAAGCAGAAAATATATCCATTAGGATATAAGCGATAATTCGAGATGCAACGTACTTGCTTATTCAGTCACAAGTTAATCAAATATCGTGTTTGTATAATTCCCTAGGTTGATTTATTTCATTATCATTTAATTTTTGAAACTGATATTTCAAAACAACATTTTCGAAATATTTGCGTGACAATTGCTATCATACGTAATTACAAAGCATTTTTTAATGTTTCCAAAGGTAATTTTTCTTGCTCTCAGTGACCTTTTATATTATGTTTTTCAAATAATTGCATTAAATTATTACTATGAAATAAAATACTAATTATAGGGGTAATGATTTATTATATCACTTGAAAATTAATTAAACCATTTTGATTTAATTTTCAGCATGGTTATATTTGATAATAATGCCAAACTCGTGTGAAATATTAGGAGACTCATCTCTATTCATGACACGACTACTCTGTTTTCCTAGCATTACCTAGCCATTAAATACGTTGTCATGGGGACTAATCATCTGAAAATCCTTTTAGTTCACGTGGCGCCAATCTCGTTAATTAACCTTTCTCGTCTCAACATTTAATTAATGTCAGTATGCTTAATAATAGTTCCATCTTTCCGCTTAATGCATTTGATTATAAATTTTCAATTAATTTTCATGTTGTTGTTCTCCTACGTACCCGTACCTGTTTCCCTTAAATGCCAATGATTCATCATATCTATCCTATTTCCGTATTCGAAATAATCTGAGGTAAGCTTCTTTCCCCATGGGTACCCCTGGAACTAATAATACTGTCTAGGTTTATTTATTAAACGCCCAGAGAGCTCTAGAGGTGGTGCAGAGGGCCAGTGAATGTGATGAGCCTGTTAGGTGGTTGGCAGAGAGATGGAGGAAGGTGAACATGAAGGGAGGCATTGGAGTATTTTGCTCGGAAAAGCCGAGATATAGCTGGGAAGGGAGAGGTCATCTCTTGGGTTCCGCTGGGACTAGATAAACCACACTTTAGGATGGGATATGAAATTGTGAGCTTTTTGCCCAAATCCATTAATTTTAGGTAGCTAATAAATTGCCAACCACTCCTGAAATACGTGCGACGGCCTTCTATCGTACACAAAAATTCCCTGCGCCATAAAAATCATAATTTTGAAGTAGTATGACCATTTATTATGGAGAAGACGTTGAACCTGGATTACCTCAAATGCTCTCTTTTTGCTCCATTCAGTGTTTCATAAAGTACAAATATATTGCCTGGGAAAAATTACAAAAAAACTGTAATTCAGCATTAAAATTTCTTTATCTGTTCACTGCTATACAAAATACCTAAAAATCCCCGGAAGGTTATCATACGATTACGAGTATGTCTTCGTAAGACATTTTTGTTCTTGATTTTGGCTTGTTTGATTGACATTTTGGTTTTGATTTGTTAATACAAGGCGTAATCGCATGAAAATGTCACTGTCAAATAGTACATATTTTCAATTGGCTTTTTATATCACCGAAGTGGCATATGTTGCAAAAATGCTGAAGTTATTCATATAATTACATAATTAATAATTATTTATTAAATAATTACATAATTTATTGCATGATTATATGATACTTCAATAATTAAATCATGTAATGATGTGAATAATCACGAGAATTTATCCTTCAATTGATTAACCTGAAATATTTTATGCCGTTGCATATAATAACTTTGTCGACTACAAGCTACCTAGGTTAGTCGCCAATCATGACTTCAAACTTTTCCTCGAAATTCTAGCCTAGGTGAAGTTTCAACATTATTGATCGTTGGTATTGTCAAGTAACGTAGCGAACACAAGTTGTCTCGTAAATATGGCCTTCTATGTATTTTTCCTTTGTCTTTTTCTCTCATAAATTTCATCTCTGTCCTTTCTTGCGGAGAAACTCATATTTCCTCTCACCTGTTCGTTCCCTTTTATCGATCTATTTACTGTGGAGTCTCTGCTGCTACTCGCCACGTCGCCTCTCTACTCTCCTCAAATAGTACTACTCGTCTTTCTTTCTTATAGCTGCCACCGCTAAGGCCCCCTAATATTTACTTCCTTCTCAATTGCCAAAAATTCTCCATCGTCCCTTCACGGAACGGTCGAGGGTAGAGTACGAGATTAACGGCATTTGGAAATCCTTACCATTATTCTACGAGACCTGTTTCCGACCTTCCGGACCGGTCTTCTCTCCTCCTTTCTTTCTCTGCTAATTCAACTCGATCCAAAATTCTATTTAAAAGAAATCATATTTACCATATTTTCCTTCTTCTCTAAAAAAAGTTCATATCCTAATCAGCTGTAATCGCAGTTTCCTTAGGAAGTACTTTAATTCATACTCGTAATTCTATATTTTAGTTCTTGAGATAAGGACTTTGGTTCGTCGAGATTTCTGTCCGATGTGAGAGATTGAGAAATAAATTTCAGCTCATGAAATTAAGAGGTGGTAATAGCTGGTTTCTATGACTTACTGTGTCTTCTTAAACGTATTGCCATTTTAACGAGAATATGAATTGGAATGATAAAAACAGTATAAAACTCATGAAAAACCTAATAAAACCACCAGTTTGAACTAAAGCGCGAATTATGTTTTATCAAATGGTCATTAATCAAATCCCGCAGACTGAGAATACGTCGGCAATTATTCTTAAAGTAAATCCGTAATATAATATATAATAAAGGGTATTTATTAAATAGTAATATAATGAAGGGAATTTACATCATGTTAAGTATGAACTCATTGCCATATGTCACTTCTATAAATTATCACATGCTAAATAGGGAGATTTTCAAGTCACCACGATCAATTCCCGTAGCTCGAATATTTAGAACTGTTTCTTTAAGCTGCTCGATCCACTTGTAAAATATATTTTTACTCTTAAAAATTTCTTTGCTTCTGCCTTTCTATATTTGTGAGATATACACAGGGAAGATTATCTATGCGTTTTAATTCCTGCTTGAAAACAAGTCAAATTCTTGTTTTAGCGGAAAATCTTTTCTTCCTACAAGGCCTGTCCCAAAAGTAGTAGGACTGAGTCAATTAAAAAAAGTTTATTGCCAGAATTGATACATTCAGTCAAAAGTCTTCGAAGTAGCACCTTTCTGCCCGCACGCACCGTTGTCAGCGGGTATCCACGCTTTCTGGAAGGCAGCGCCCGGAATATTGCTAAGCCCCCTCGTCACGACCTATTGTAACGCTTCCATCGAGCCGTGGTGTCGTCCTTTCAGTACGGATTAAGGCGGGAGAAGAGGAAGAAGTCTGGTGGGATATTGTTCTTAATATTTTGGATCCTCAATCACATGGTCGAGAAGCTCTTGGCAGATCCGCGTGCGAGTTTCCTTTTGTTCGTCCGAGATCACTCGCGGCACCAACTTCGCACATACCTTTTTCATGCCCATACTTTCAGTCACAAGTCGATGTACATCACATTTAGGGATGCCGAGTTCACCAGAAACCATGCCACTGCTCAATCTGCGATCCTTGTTCAACAAAGCCTTGACTCGTCTAACATTTTCGTCACTTTTTGAGGTCGAAATGCGTCCTGAACGTTCGGCGTCTTCAGCATCTCCACCCTCCCGAAACAACTTGTGTCACTCAAAAACATTCGGTCTATCCATGGCGTTGTCACCATACGCCGCTTTGAGCATGCCATGAGTATCTTTTTCGGTTTTGCTCAGTTTTACGCAACATATGAGCTGTTCCAATAACCCCTTCGTGACGGAGCGTAACGATGTTACATTATAGAGATATCGCAAACGAACAATCCACACTCCGCAAATGCTAGTAGCACCCTGGCACCGGCCTCCAGCCTTTCCTGAGACTTCCCTCCCTCGAACCAGCCAGAGAAACCACCACCCGTCTGTCTGTCCGGGAAAAATAAGTCCTACTACTTTTGGGACAGACCTTGTATTACCATATCTATTAAAAGGTATCAAGTTACAATCAATACACTTATTATTTAAAAAGGGGTGTTCTAGGTAAATATTATTTTCTTTCCCAACCTTCTTTCAATTTCTTCATTGTAATTGGCGTTTTGTGACACTGTGCAGTGCACAATAAAATGATATGATGGATAACATAGACATAACTTGGGCTATGCTTAAATATTTTCTTATATTTAATAGTTCTTTTGTATTTTTTCTAATTTTTCCGATATTATCATGTACGTATACTTCATCGTATCAACACACTCTTATAATCAAAGTTATGATTTGTCTTCGAAGTAGCACCCTTGTGCGAAACGTAGCACCCTCGTGCGAAAGTCAATTGCCCACATTAAATAAGAATGAGCCCTTTCTTTTTCTTTTCTATTGATGGTAAATATATCGTGTTATTCATTCCATCAGTAACCGCTTTAATAATGCTGTGTGCGTAGGCCACACAGCATGTATTCATGGAAAAAATGTTTTCGGGTCGCAGTGCCTTGAAAAATGGCTCGTCTTCTTACTACGAGTTCTTACTCGACTATTTACTACGTTGCTCGTAGGCACGTGCAAATAGTAGGATTAAACATGATCGAGAGAACCTTGTCCTAGATAGGAAATTTATGACATTTTTCTCTTGGTAACTTTATTAAAATGGGGAAATATATTACTTCCTTTCGCAATTTCAGATCAGGAAATTCCAACGGAAAAACATTTTTCGAACTGCTGCGGAAATATTATGCCTAAGAGTCCTCGTCCCGTTCCAAACATTATATTTCATGTTCCGTGGCAGTGCTGGTGAGAGAATGATAAAATTCAGTGTTCCTATGTCACGCATTTTTAATTCCGATTTATGCAAGATGCGTCTCCTTGAAAACTAGAAACGCAGCGCATGACTCTAGGTTATTGTATGGCTATATTAGGGGGAATGTGAATTTATCACTTCCATCCTGTGAATTTCCACGACAAAAATTTCATATATCATCTCGAGTCTTGTGTGAAGAGTCAAGTTTTTCACCGTATTCCTTGAAGTGCTTTGTGCCCTCCCTCAGCTGTAGTAAAATTTCGTATCCTCCTCTCGGGGATGATGGCGCGTATCTTCAGATGTACCAAAGAGTATAAATGTGAGCTCCTATCCCTGCGAGCACTCAAAAAAGTTTGCAGGTGGAAGACAAGGAACCTCCATATGTTGCGACTCAGTACTGTAAAAGTGGCATTGCTTCTCACAAGGCGCGAAGTCTCTCCAGTTCACCGTGATTTATGGTGTCTGCAAGGGTAAAAAATTTCCGAAAAATTCTAAGCGTGTGTCCAAATTTGAATAACAGTCGAACGCTCGACGCACAACTAAGTAATACTGACTTACGCAGTGTTTTATTGGTCTCTCGACGATCTCTTACGGCAGAAGTTAAGGTTTTACGTTCAAGCGAAAGAATGTAGTGGAGGATTCGGAAAGCACACGACTCAAATAAACCGCTTCAAGCTAAGACACGGATTTTCGTCTTACTCGGAGGTTATCCGAATTAATCCTAAGTTATGCACTTATTTTTTTCCTTTCAAGATAATTAATATTAATTATTCAACCTTTATCAATGAATAAAGGGGGTTTCCTTAGTTACTGGAAGGACAAGCAAGTGCAAAATCTCAGTCAACAAAAGAACGAAATATGTACCATTTACGAATGCCTTCAATGTTGGAAGTTAAGAAATGTTTTTCCATTAGAAATTTGGAATGTGTGAAATAATATTTTCATAGTATCGATGACGGAATCTTGAATGAGGTCATGGGCATGCAAAGAATCAAGCTTCCGAATTTTATTTATTCCATCGATTGATTTTACCGTTAATAGAATTTGCAGGCTTGTGGGTTGATCTAGTTTAATATTATAATCTTAGGTAAACCACCGAAAACATTAACGAAGTGGTAAAATGCGTAAGACGCAATCGGAAAATACGGGGGCAGACTTGTTTTGATTTACGTGTTTACAGTTTCGCGCATCTGGAATAACCCGTCTTATGTCATGAGTGTAATCTCAAGGAGGCTTGTTGAGACCTATATTTCGTCAAGGATTTCCAATGCATACACTCCTGTACTCCGCTTCTCTTACGTACCTCCTCAAATCCACCCAGCTGTTCTGGATTTTCCAGAGATTCGTGATAGTGCACATTTCGAAGACCCTCAATAATCCCTTCACATCTAACATTCTCAGCTTCAATCCTCCCGACAAAGCATTCTGTTTAAATGTACATCTCGTGCACGAGAAATGATTTGGATCACGGAGTTAATATAATATTCCTCTAATTGAATTCATTCTCTTCTAGAATAGGGAGGAGAAAAACCGTTGCACTAGAGTGGAAAGATCGTGGAGGGGGATTAGTTGGTTATACTATAAACGTGGATTTTAATTCAGAGAAAACGCGTGAACTCCAGATCCCTTAGAAAATAGATGGGCACTTGAAAGAAGGAGCCAGGGGACAGTTTCCATTTACAAAGTTTTGCATAAATATTTGATAGAGCTTAAAAAATCCCGGGACGTTAGGTTTTCTGAATTGATTTTGTCGGGTCGGAGAAAGTTGAAATGGGGAAAGCCGGACGATTTGGCTGGTGCGAAATGGTAACACAGAGCACTATTATTTTACAATTGAGGCTCGCCAGTGTTTGCTTTTTTATTGGGGCAGAGAAAACTAAAGATAGTTGGGCGAAAGGTCTATTTTATTTCAATTTGAGTCCGCTACTATGTGAATTAATTAAATATTTTTCATCAAGGGCTTGGATTGAATCAAAATTTTGATTATTTGGCCAACATAATCTTCATCCAGAATCCTGAAAAGAGAAACAGCATTTGACTACAGCCTTAAATTAACGTTTTATAAAATTTCATTGACATGTAATAAACGTAAAAATAAAATTTAGAAATTTAAAATCAAAATACTGTTAACGTTGCAAATTTATGTGAACTCTCATTGAGTCATTAGCGAGTCTAATTCCCGATTAAGTTCTTGGTGGTTTGCAAAATGACACAATTAAGCATTAATAATGAATTATTGCCTTCTCTCATTATATTATCTTTTCATGATACTTCATTTTACTCATGGCACTTTTCCTTTTGCTAGAATGGTTTTTATCTTCGATCCAAAAGTTTATTATTCACCGTTTGATTATCATTTAAAGAGGAATAATTATCAACTTATTTTTGAAATTTTGATTATATTTATTGAATTTCTTCACCCATTATAAAGAAATGTTTTTTTTATTTAACTGAAATGGGCCTTAAACGGTTTCAATTGCTCATTTTATGCTTTATTAGGCCGCCGCGATAGCAATCACGTGTCTGGAGCGTTGGGCTAAAACGTTTAAGAGTTAACGGAGGCTCTCTTTTTCTCACCTCCTATTTATTTTCTTTCCCATCTCTCATGTATGCCATTACCCCTCCTGCTTCTCTCTTCACGCCCTTCATCTTGGAGCGTTCCGAACTTTTTCGATTTATTACCCCCGCGTGAACGCGTTTTCCTACTGTGGAAAACGATTTTCGGGAAGAAGAGATTCTCTTCTCTTTCCATCGAAAGTGTTGGTGTAGAGAAGGGTAAAATAATAGAATATAAATAAGAGAAAAAAAGTAAAGGCTGGAATTGGAGATTGTGCGCTCTTTATCTTCACTTTTTCGCCTGACTAAATTTTCTGATCTTATTTTACTCCATTTTTATGGGAACTGAGTTTTTTTTCTCAAGACCGCGGCAAACAAAATTCTCACGTTCGAAAGGGCGGTTTGAAATTTCATTCGTTCGTGAAGGGACAATAGCTTGCTAACTACTCTCGCATATTAGCAAATATTACGACATATATATTAACTCGCATATACATTCACTATGATTTATTAATTCCTTTATTAAATATCGTCCGCATTTATTAATTCACTCGATTATGATGTCGTCATTTGTATACCATACATTAAGCAGTTTGGAATAGACAGTCATCACCGAAGAATTGGAAATTAGCCGCCTACGCAGTAGGTACAAACTATAGAGCAAGCGGCTCATCATTCATTAAGTTCTTGTTCGTCTTCAATATTTTCCATACTTTCTTCCTCCAATCTTTGATGGAAATATTCCAGCAGAAAAATGATAATAATAGATTTTTTGGCGATTGTGACCGATTCCAGAATCGACATAATAGTAAGAGGAGCCTTGTAAAACCTCGTCACCCCGTATCAATCGTTGAATATTTTCTTTTCATATGTTTGGAAAGAGATCTCAAGTATTCCTTATTCCCTTTTTCCTTGCTTTGATGAAATTTAATACTTCCTTGACATCATGTAATGGATATTATCGGTACTCATTGATCAGCAGGAGGTGAACCCTGTTGATCTCCCTTATTAAAATAAATTGCATAAATTTTACCCTGTACACCGTACGCAGAGTTGACTGGAACTCGATTAATATTCTCGGTGATCATTAGATACTTTAATTGGCTCGACCCATCGCAGCGGGCTGCTTAAGGCCATCGAGGATGAAAATATACCTGAATATGAACTCAAGTTAGCTCAGGGTAAATGTGATTCATAGGTCAAAGGTGCTTTACCCAAGTGGAAACTGGGGCTGTGTATTTTTTTCATAATAAGTTCTCCTCGTTGCCCATAATAAACCTCGGGCCCGAACCTATACTTAATAATTTTTTCATCCCGGCTGGAGGAGATGAATGTGGAGTGGGAGCAGAAACGCGAAGTCGAAGGAGTGTGGGGAGAGAGAGAGAGAGAGGGAAGCTTGTCGAAGCTCAAGAGACGAGGAAGGAGGAAAGAGTTATGAACATCCCCGACGAGTCGGCTTAGCACCTTTATAAAATTTTTTTGAACGATGTTTTGGCTCTGTGTCGGTTAATTCTATTTTTTCCATTCTGTGTGCTTGACCACGCCTCATAACACTACCCATCTGTGGTTACCGAGGCGTAGAAGGTCGATTTATGGAGGCGAACCGTCAATAAGAGGGGTAATTTGTCGCACATGCAGCTTTTTTTTATAACTTCTCCGGATTTTACGATTCTCTGCGCATTTTTTTCCAAAAAATTATCGGATGTTGTATAATACTTTCCAGAGAACACTGCAAAACATCAAATTCCCGCGTTCATGATTTATGCTGCCATGGGTTAAAGAGATAATACATTTTTCCTTGAGTTTTTATTAGGTGTTTGAAGCTTAATCGCAATTTGTTGTGATCAGAGTTGTTGACGATGGATAACTTGATTTGTGGTGTAATGCTCCTTTTTTGTTGACACGGAAGCTATAGTCATTGATGAGATGAGAAAATAAGCGAAGGGAGTCGAGCAATGAGGAAATGAGAAAAGAAAGAGAAGTAATGCCCTGACATTGTCCATTGTGAAATGCATTCAAGGTGACTCCTCGTTAGAACCTCCTGCCAGTTAATACTATTTTATTTTCTCGGATAACTTCAGAAATGAATTCCGGATATCTCTAAAATCCATTCGAGCTTGCAGCCTCAGCGCAGAAAACCTTTTACTCATTACGTTGAGTGATTATATATCTACCTTTTACAATGATCCTGAAAGCTAGATATTTCGGATTTCTCATATTCAACTCTTTTAAATGAATCTCATTTAAGTTATTTTTAGTTACATAAATTCATGCATAAAAAGAATGAGTAGAAATCTTCAGGATTGTGGAGAACTGTATTTAGGTTTTTTTTAATACGGTTCTGTGCGCTAGCCTTACGCGATTAGTAGATTCTTAGTGATTTCAACGGTATGTCTCGTCACAATCTGAATTTCACTCAATGATTTTGGATGTTGATTACAAATTTGTTGTAACCCATGTAGGTAATAGTAATACGAATATTAATATTACTTTATTGCTGTTCGGTGGGAGAGTTACTAAAGAACAAGAGCATGGTATAAAATATAAAAAATAAGACTTAATAATTCCCTTGATAATTATGATTAGTATATCTAAGTTCCCAATTTTCTTTATAAAGGACACAATATACATACAATTGAGTGTTTGAACATTAGAAATCAGCAAAATACGTACGTTTGAGAGATGGTTGAGGCCGATATTTTGTGGAAATCCATTTGTAACGCACGAAGAAAAAATGAAAGACTGCATTACCACGTATACACGTGGGAAATACGTATACACTATTACCTCTCGTGAAATAATTGAAAAAATAGAATACCCAGTTTAAGTTTTAGCGGAGATGCTCGATAATTACAGATTAAAATCGTTTCAGTGTTGATGCATGTCTCAGGTTGCTGGGAAGGGTATTCCAAAGATTAATTGCTGTCATGGTAAAAGATTTCAGATACGCCGTCGTTCTATTAGTGGGATGGTAGGAATTTCCATGAAGAGTGCTTGTGTTTGGATGGTAGTATTGTGGAGGAAGAGTAACGAATCATTCAGTCAGATTACGAGCACCCTTATTGATAAGAATTGCTAGGCATCAAGGTAGTGTCTCAATGTATAAAAATAAATTTACTACAAAATCAGTTATGGGATTACAGCGATTATCTGTTTTTCAAATTCATTCTTCATGATTTTTGGAAGCTCTTGCTTAAAACTCAGCGAATAAATTTATATTTGTTTCCGTTCGAAATCGTCGGGTAAGGGTTACTGTTTTTTTATCCATACACCGCTTAATTCAATTATACATTTATTTAGATTGACAGTTCACTCAAATTGTGCGAAATTTGTATTTTTTTAGTTTAATACGCAGAGCCCCCCAAATTTCCGTATAATTTATTTTTCTATATTCCCAAATTTGACCACGAGTTTTTTTTTCATGTGATACTTGTTTCTCTCCCGCGAATTAAAAAATTATTTAAACCTCCTACAAAGTTAAATTCGATATAGTTAATGCATTTGATCATGACCATTAAGGAATGAAATTCGTTAAATTCTGTGGAATTTACCATTCCTGTTAATACTAAACGTTGAGATTAATTAATCTTTTTATCTTTTGCTTTCATCTTTGCCTAAATGTCCCCAAGTTTGAACCAAAAACGATTTCTCGTAATTTTAGGCGTTGCTTTCTATTTTCAAAATATCATATCGTATTTTACCTGATGCTTGATGTAAGAATGAAAATAGGTATTTCTTTTATTCTTTGTAGATACGTTCCGATGAGGAGCAGCATAAGAATGCTCAATCGCACGGGACTGATCTTAGCGGATATGGATAATTCCACAATATCAAGTTGTGAAAAAAAATAAACATTCACTGAGCCTAAAATATCCAATTTTCTCTTTCTTTAATGTCTGTGAGCGTTAGTCAGGAATGAGGAAGGTGGCCATTTTCTCCTCTCTTCACTCCCATGAATGAATGATTTCTGTTCTGTGTCGCCGATACGCGAATCATGACAGTCGTTCTGATATCCCCCATGCGAGCACACTCGCCTTCCACCCCATTTCCCGATTCTCACCCACTCATTCCCCGCCCTCATCTCCCGTCTTTCCTCCTGTCATTTCCCCCGGACTCTTGAAGGCCTTGCCTCGGCGATACTTCCGGCATCCTCCTCGCTACTTGGACAGGCCACGAGTGCGTTCACTCGGGGAGCCATTGCAAAGGCTTTATTACGGGGCAGGTGTTGACCTACAATGCGGCCGGCGGCTGCGGCCGTTCGATTTTTACGAGGGAAACATGCCACGCCTGCGGTCCGCTCGGAGAGGGAGCCACGGCATCTCATCACAGATCGCCGGGTCGAATCCTGCCTATCGATTATCACTCCTCTCTCGCTCGGGATTTTCAGTGCGAAACCCTCGGCGTGCGATCACTCGGTGTGCCCCTCGCCTCGTTCGCAAGCAGTCCGGTGGTTAGGGGATGGCGTTTGCAGTCACCCAAAGCAATTGTTTGGATTTTATCACGAATTAATGGTGACAGAACAAGGCATGAATTGGTCCCAACCTGCTAATGTACTTAAAATTAATTTTTTATTCTGCTTACATAAACGTGTATCATAATCATCTATCATGTTCCGCTTTTTACGGCTGGAAAATTCTTTCCCGGTTCATTAATTTCCTTATAAATCCATAATTTTGGAGGTATTAATTTCTCTCGTAATTAACATCTTTAATGAAAAGTTTATCAAACCTGATTCCGTCTTACGGAAGTGTGGTCTTTAGTTATTTACGCACCCTTTTGAATTATTTAGGTTTATCATTGGAAATTTGCTAAAACTAATAATATTCATTAGCTGGGTATATTTCAAACCACTCCATTAATTTTGACTCATAATGGCAAGTTGTCATGTTCGATATTTTCTCCAAACTTTTTTGAAATGGCTTGCGAAATTATGGAGCTGCTTTGCACCGTTAAGTTAATTGATCCCAAGGAAATAAAGAATTTTATAACACCGAGTTGTTTTGTAGAAGAGTTTGTGCACTTGCTCGCACTTTTATTGTATGTAGATGTGGGAATTCGTGAGGAATATGTGATTGGTAGTGTGTATGCATTCTCAGAATGAAGAGAGAAGTATGCGGTGTTGAAGTAGGATTTATTACATAACAGGTGGAAGGTGAGATTTTTCTTAAAGTGAGGCAAAGAAATTTATCCTTGTAGTATATTTCGTGTCCATCTAAAAACTACCTTAAAGAATTCCGTTGAATAATTCTCCGTACCAATTATTTTAGTTTGTTATTATATTATAAATAAATTTCATCATTTCGACTTTAAACTTTGTACAGTTCATGTTTTGAATATATTTCAATACTATTTCATAAGTAATTCAATTAGACGCGTAAATAGCGGAGGGTCATACTTTCTTAAGGTAGAGTCAAGCTTTTGCCTACGTGATGTCCTTAAAAGTTTGAATTACGAGGTTTGTTAATATCTCCAAAATTATCGATGTCTAAGAAAATTAATGAAACTGTATAGGTCGCTTTAGTTGCAAATAATATGTGATGATAAATATGGACAGAATAAAAAAATAAATATGAGGTTTATGAGATTTTCGAGGGAGAGAAAGGCTAAGTCAATAATTAAAATATGAGATCATAAAATATAGCAGGTGGAACTGTTTACGTATCTCGTAAGTGCTCTGGACCAAAATGGTCAAATAAATAGGGAAAAAAGAAGAAGAATAGCGTTAGGCAAATAAGCTTTCACAAGGAGGAGGCTGTTGATGTTAAGTAAGGATGTTAAGAAAATATTAGTGAAAACCTTTGAAATATGGAGCGTGGTTTTGAATGGCACAGAAATTTATTCATTTAAGTAAGATGTAAGCGTAAATTGAAGGCTTTTGAGATTTGGGTGTGGAGAAGGATGGAAAAAGTAAAATGGATGGAAAGGAAAAGAAACGAAGATGTATACATTATGTATTTTTTATGACCCATTAGAAAAGATAAGGAATGCAGTGATCACTTTTAATTTGACGTTACTGAAAACATATAATTAACCCTTGGACTTAGGTAACGATGATTAACTGTGATTAATTGTGTTGGAGTCTAAAATTGGAACCGAGTCTTAATTCCACTCCACCTTGTAACGTGCCGACCGCGAAACCAATTGGCAGAGGAAACTTAAGATAGCCTCCTAAGCCATTCTATCTGAATTATTGAACAGGAACTTCTTCTCTCGCAACCCTTGGAACACCTTTTATCTCCTACCCTCAAATCCTTCGATCCTCTTCTCTTCCTTGTAACACCATGAGCTTAAGAAATTGCGATCCCACTCTTTTCTGTCTCCATAGTAACTGGAGTATTGTTTATACCTAATCGTATTCCAAGGTGAACATATCCATTTGTTAAATTTTGTATTTAATGTCACTTTAATATTTTATTAATATCTCATTGATATTTGTACACGTCCTAATTTCTAAACCCAGGTTTTAAAATTTCTCAAAGAACGGGGAACCTTAAAGGGCGTAAAGTTTTCAAGAATGAGTTCATGTTTCCATGGTACAGTCTTTTAGTAGCTTTCCGGAAGTAATAATATGATAAAAACTTGGAAGAAAAACTAATTTGACAATAGCTGTGTTCATTTCCATTAAAATTGATCCTCTAGGGTGTATTTTTCCTGTGATCCCATGAGAAACGACTCAAGTTTTTATTCCTCCATTCTGTGCCGTTTTATCGTCTGCCTTAATTTTGTATTCAAGTTTATTTTTGTCCTGGAAGAATGGCGAGTAAAGAGGATTAAAGTTGATATTGCATGGGAAGTTTCTTCCCTTGAGAAATGAAGAATTTTTCATTGACTCCCAAGAAGAACAAAGTCTATTTCTCAGAAATCAGGGCAATAGGATTAGTTTGCATCCTAGAGGCTCCTCACTAAAGACTGTAATACTGAAAAATCTCTCCCTCACTTTAAGTTTGGAAGCGAAATCTCTCCTTCGTGGATGTTTCTACCATGTACCTATTATCCATTAGAAACATACTGGGGTTGATTTTATATAACATGAACAATTTACTCTTTTGAACAGCTAATGCGTAAGTGTCAACAATTTTTTCATACAGTATTTCGTATGAAGTCATTCTTCGTTCAAGTCCTTACTTTTACCCAATAAACTCAAGATTTTAACCTTCATAACTTTAAATGCGCGTTTCACATTTTTTTACCTCCATTAAAAGAGGAAAACTTAATATATTTTAATTGAAAAACGTAAGTTTAATTTTATTTAATCACACATACTTCTTTATGGTAGAGTTGGTTAATTCTTATTTCGGCGCTTCATCTGAAACGTCTCTGATTGTGCAAATTGGCTCATTTTCCTGTATGAATTGTTGAAATTACAGTAGACACCAGATTTGTGATTTCATTGAAGAGCTCATTTCAAAATAGCCCATCTAAAGTTACACTAAATTTTGGACCGTTTGCAGTATTTGTGAAGGTGTAACTACCAACGGTAAAGTTTTTCGTGAAACCCTTCTGTTATGGTTTTTTGGATATTACTTTTGACTGCTGCGAGTTGGGTCTAAATTCCGGACTGGGAGTGGATAGAAATATGCGGTTGATATTAAAATACACATGCAGTCTTCATGAATGTAACACCTAGATGCCTGCACCGTACAGTGCACAGGGTTTGTATAGCTGTCAAGAGAGTGAGAAGCGTTCTCAATACTTGAAACGGTGTCGTCTAGTATACGAGGAAAGCGTGTTCATCCATATTCTCCACTTGCGTGGTTTATCACCCACGCAAATCCATCGTCTAATTGAGTAAGAAATGCAGTGATGGCATTTGGGATGTGAAAAATGCTCGTTAGCGCATGTGACAGTTAAAAGAATGTCGAACGTCGTGTGACAACGAACCCAAGAAGTCTCGTTCACGGACCAGCCGGTTTTTCTATATCAAAAAAACAAACAAAACCCCTGTCGATTTATTGGCGGCGGTCATGAAACCATGGCATCGACATTGTGAACAATGTAGACGTCTACATTACCCAACTACGTTGTAAAGTAGCTGATGTTTCAACTTCCTCCTTTCAGCAGTTCGTCAAAACCAAATTAGGGACTTCAGAACTTAAATGAATCTCGTGGATCGCAGCGACAGCAGCCGAAAGGAGATAAGGAACGATTGAAATACGGCTATGAATGAAAGTGATGAAAGGGAAATAGACCGATAAACTTATGAGTGTTGCTCGCAGGGTGTGTCAAGGTAAAAGACCACGGAAACTGAACGGAATACGAGTAGTATTAGCTGAAAAGGATTAGCATGCTGAAGACCGTAATGGAAGCAGCCATAAAATGAAAGAGCTACGTAGGAATACTGAGGATTAATTACGAGAACCTTTTGGTCACAGGTATTAGCACAGGTAACCGGGTATTACTAGAGATATTTTTAATGTCCAGGGTGACTTGTAGGGCTGCGGCACACCAAATCTCCGGTTGTTAAGCTCCGATGGTGATGACGTTACAGCATTTGGTTAATTTATCGTTGGAGCTCCATTGATCTCTGTTCAATTTACATGATCGAAAAAGTAGGAAATTAGTGTCGCAAAACCGTTTTATTATTTGAGTAACATTAGTTATTGGTTATTTATTAGTTCATGATTGGCTTGGACTATGAGGTGGACATCTATCAATCTGCCAAAAACCTTTCTGATACGAATGTCGGCTGTATGAATGCCAACTTGAGCTAAGCCATTCTGCTTTGCTTTTTGAGAATCCTGAGTTTTTACAGACTGAAAAAAATCTCTCTCAAAAAGTCTCTCTATAGATTATCCTGTGTTTGGTCTTGCAGAAAGTTGGTTTTCGTGCCGTCGAAGGTGGTTGGTTTATGAATTAATATTTTAATGTATTTTTTTTACTTTTACAATAAGCGATTATTCTGTAAACGTGGCAGGTTGCTTAATATATGAGAAATAGGAGTGCAATGGCCTCGATTTTCAATGAGTAACCCAGTAGTGCTAATTGTGATGAAATAAAATCGAATGTCGATGTTTCGAAATGTATGGTTGAAACATGTGCTAATATCTTCTCTTTATTTTCTTCCACGCTGGTCATTATTTTGGCTAAAAGGATTGCGGTGTAAGTATTTAATCTCTCTGTGTCTTATTGTTTGTCTGTGTGTGCTTGTGCATGATCAAGTAGCATAGTCTAAAAATAAATAAACTAAATTAATGTGGTATTTTATTATTTTTGATCCAGTCATTGCAGCCTAAATATTTTCTCTCTGCAGTGCATTGCAAAGTTTTATATTTTCTTGTTTCCAGATGTTACGTTCTTTTGGGCTCTCCCTCGCAACTTTCCTTTTCGTTTAACCATAGTGTGGATTTTTTCAGCTATGTGTCCAAAACATGAATTAATTGTTCATAAATTCTAGAATATTTTTTGGGAACCTCATTCAATTAAGCTACTGAGGCATCCTCTGGAACAGAAAGTTTGGATTAAGAAAAAAATATGAAATATTGAAATTTGAACAAACTGATGACTCCAAAAAATTTACTGTCGTGGCATACCCCGTAGTTGTTTTATTTTAAAACGATTTACGAATACATGCTGTAGTCAACATTTCACAAAATAAGGGGATCGGGATGGTGCGGAGGTTAACGTACAGGCTTCCCACCGTGAAGGCCCGGGTTCAAATCCTGGAGACAACAGTTCAGCGGTATCCCGATCCCTACTTGAGGCGGTTTGCGGAGAGCACTTTGAGTGAGTACGACGTCCGTATGATGGGACGTTAAACTGTGGCCCCTTGGCGCCTTTCGACAATAGTAGGCCAATGCCGACGCCGGGTTTCTCTCCACCCTTCCTTTCCCCCCCCTCCCTAATGGCGCAAATGACCTTAGCTGTCAGTCGCCTCCCCAACAAAAACTAAAAAAAAGCTATTCACAAAATAATAGCATTGAAAATACGCAACTTTTCTGCTCATATACTAAAACTGCAAATTTCACAGTGTAAATCTTTCTTTGCATACTTCCCTTTAATATTATGGTGTACGACATGTATGGCGTGTTGAATAAATGCAAATTTTATGGAGTGCATATTAAACAAACAATTCTTATTGTGCATCCCATATTTTTATCCACATCTCAATTCCGTTTGCGAACTTCTTTAATCATCTTCCGATGCTGTCATAATATGCTCCTGCAAGTTTTCTGAAAAAGCTCTGCCAAAATTTTGTCGAACTCCAGGTCTTACTGCCTTAAATATTCAGAATGTGTTGCAAGGGTGGCGCACTCATTTCTCAACCAGGTGAAACACTTAGGTTTACCCTTTTTTGCTTCCTTACAGTGCGCCTACGTCGTGACTCCAGGGTCTCGATTTTGTAATATCTCGGACACTGAAGTACCGTGGGTGTCAGATCTAGTTTCGGCAGGGAATGCTCCCCGAAACCCGGAATTCCCGCGCCACCCATTAGTTTTTACGCTGGTATACGAGGAAATATCTTAAAGATATCTTTTCGGTGGAGGTGTCAAACTTTTCTGGCTTGTGAACTTTCATGTTTTGTGATCCACTTTTAGAAGTGTTTTCTAAGGAAGATATGTTATCACGACGAAAAAAATACATTTGATCCGTTTTTTGTTTTTTCTTAATTTTTTATTTGAACCATTCTTGGTATCGATTAAAATATTTGGTTTGAAATTGATTTTTGTTGAAAATATCATCACGTTAATCATTTACAATTTTTTCCATTTAATCCTTATTTTCTGTTCATGAGTGGACAGAATTTATAAAATTAGAGAATAAATTTTGCGCTATTTCCAATCATTAAATCAACTGTACCCTTTTTGTTTAAATCGCTCTTTCATCATAAAAACGAAATAAATGTATTCCAATATGAGCAATTAAGGAAACATACAAAAAGAATGCTTGAAATTATCTGTCATAAATTGACGCAGGAAAAATATAAATCCATGTAGAGATAAACTATTTGGTATTTCAATGAAAAAAAAAGTCTAGAGTAATTTTAGTTACGAAATGCAATAATATGAGAAAACAAGATACCATAGGCGGCTCTTCATTTTTTTGAATTCGTTTCTCGAGTGGCCTCTCCATTCCGCTTTTGCGTGTTTGTATCCAGGTCTATCTTCCCAACTTTTTTCAAAGCCTCTCTAAAAAGTATTATTTGATGTTATTGCATGGTAAAATAGCCCCATATTAGAAATTACTTATTATAGATTTAATTTAAAAGTAATCTCATAATCTCATTTTTTCATGTTTAAATCACACGGTTATTTATCCATATGGAGGTGCTCTGTGGCCGTCTATAATTCGAAATTCCAGTTAAAATGCTGTGCATTCAATTAATGCTAACGAAGTATCACGTGGATTCTTCGGCAGTAGTGTCATACTTTGCAAAGTTTAAATCAATACCTTTCCAACTACTGACACCGAATTAAATTCTTAAATAAACATACTGCGCAGTGCACACACATGGTATACGTATCATATTCGTCGTTCTTTTGAACCCTAAAGAACGACATGAAAAAATACTCGCGTTGAATCCCTTCTCACAATTTATTTGTTTTATCAAAATGTATTTGACCGCAGTGCGCAAGAATTTTATGATATCTACTCATTCCGTTGTGAGCATTTTAGTTCCCTTCGTGCTGATTTTGATAGGTTGAATTTTCTCAATCATTCGGTGTAAAATTACGGATGTTTTTTTTTCTGATCCAGTCGTTAAAAGCATTCAAACCTGTCAATGAGAATGGAAAGTATGCCGCAATGATTGATTCACAAGAGGCATGCGGAACTCGCGGACAAATTATGGAAAACTAAGAATTCGGTACTCTGTTCTCTCAATGTCGTTTCATCATAAGATAAAGTACGTCAGTTTGTTTATCGCGTTTGAGAATTAATTAATTTTGTATTATCTTAAAGAGGAAGAGTATCAATTTATGGTGATTGCTTCGTGTATTGGGGGACTTTAAGCACGACGGTATTTTCGGAGCAGTTGCAAAGTTAGAAATACGGATTCAATTTCAGAATTAGCATAATTAACGAGTCGTAATTATATTGAATAAGAGGTCGTCGCCTGAAGTCTCATTGGGGTTTAAAATCTTTGCCGCTGTGATTGTTTCAACAGAAAACGGCTAGCACTCCATTCAGACACGAAGTAGGTTTAGGGAGCGGAGTAGTTAGTTGGATCGAAGGAGCACCAATTGGTGAAGGCTATCTCGCACCTCGGGTACAATTCAATAAAAGCCTTCAACACAGCTTTCGCGTTGCATTCAGAATTTGAAAGCCTGAGCAGATTTAAACAGCTTACCTTATATGTGCGCCAATATACGAGTATGCGCTTCTCACCGAGTCGGAGATGGATCCTGTGAGTACCTACGTATTGCTTTGAAACGTTTGTATCACCTACCGTAGCACTCAATTTTCATGCTAATTTCCGTTGAGTGCTCTGAAGTTTGTTTTATCTTAGATTTCTCAGATTATCAGAGGACAGAGAAGAAGTAAGGTGGTAGAGCCCGTTTTTATATGTACAGTGGGGTACAAAAGGACAATGATAAGTTGAAGTTATTGCATACAATTCCAATATTAATAATCAAATGAAAAAATATTCTGTTTTGGAGTTACATGCTTGTATAAATCCACGCCATGATTTAATTTCATTTGCCTATTTCATTTTAATGCCTCATCGGTGACATTTAGCAAACTTTATGGCACCCACGTGGTATTTCAAAAAATACCCGTCATATTTCTTCTGTAATAACAACAACACGAATTTTATATTGCATATCTAATACTTCATATCATATCCATCCTTTCAAATATCACATCCTTTGGAGGGATTAATAGCGGAAACCAAGGCAATTCGCTAGATGTGTATGATTTGTATTTGATGCCATGCCATTCGAGGAGATTTAAAGCTACTTATTTGTTGTGTATTGTTTTATTTTGTGATTACTTCGACGCTACTCTCATCAAACACTATTTCCTCTCCATTACAGATACGGACAATCAGCGGGTGATAATCCACGTGAAAGATGTGAACGATGAGCCGCCTTATTTCATCAACCGACCGCTGCCCATGCAGGCTGTGGTACAGCTCAACGCCCCACCCAACACGCCCGTCTTCACCCTCCAGGCTCGTGACCCGGACACAGACCATAATATCCACTATTTCATCGTCAGGGACCGAAGTGAGTATTCACTAGCTGATGTCACACTGCGGATTGTGGCAGCTCTGATGATTAATTAAATCAAGGTTACTTGGACTGCGAACATTTGATGACAAATGTCCACTTAGCAATTAATTTTGAATGAGACATTCATTGTTATAACATGTTTTTAGTAATGAAGAGGTTATGCAAGACTGAAAAGAAAAATTATCTTTATAAATTGTGTTGAATTATAAAATGATTAATGGATAATCCATTTATAAACTGGTGAATATTCTTCTAAATTAGCAACCAAATCAACTTAAAATACTCTACATGTGTGTTCTAATGAAACTTATTCAAAATGAAGTTATCCCCTCTTATTGAAATATATTTATAACTGAGTCAAAGTGTTAAGAAAGATTTGAAATGGTGTATTTTTCATTAAAAAAAAGAATTGGAGTAATGTATATTTGACAGTGAGATTTATGTCATAATTCGCATGGTGCTATGGTCATTTCGTTCTTGCGATAACGCTGGCTGACATGTGAAGCTGACTTTTTCGACTGGAGAAGGAGTCATTTACACAGCCTCAATTTCTTTCTCGTGAAACAGCCGGTGGCCGTTTCGAAGTGGACGAGAGGTCCGGCGTGGTGAGAACCAGAGGAACCGACCCATTCCAGTTGGACATGGAATACGTATTGTACGTCAAGGCCGAGGACCAGAACGGACGAGTGGATGAAAGGCGATTTCAGGCAACACCCGAGGAGCGACTCTCAATCGTGGGTGGAAAGAGGGCACCGCAATTTTACATGCCATCGTACGAAGCTGAGATACCTGAAAATCAGAAGAAGGACTCGGAGTAAGTGAACATCAGGACTTTGATGCTCCCACTCACTTGGGAACAGAGGTCCCCACATACTTGATGCCCCGGAAAGTAGGGTAAAATTATATCTTTTATTAGCAACTATCATTGCAAAATACAAATTTATTCTACCATCGAATATGCTGCACACATGATTTTTATGATTAGATGTATTTTTGCTAGAATATTTTCAAATTTGTATTAAATGCACACACGCTATGCTTGGCTAAATTGTCTAATAATTGACCAATAAATGACCAATAATGCCCCTTCATAAACGTCAAGATGCAAAAAATATAGGATGTATAGGTACTTACAGAGGACAAATTTTGTGAAAAATTACAAAATACTCGTTTCACAAAATGAGATTCTCAATCAAATTAATAGAATCGCCGATATTGAGTGTATTATTTCATTTGCACTTTAAAAATGTGTGATGTGACGAGAGATTCATATCTTTTTGCCATTGTTTGCCATTAATACACCGTAGAAAGTTATAATCTAAATTAGTGCTCTGTGTATTGGTTTGAATTTTTAATTATTTTTTCACTTCGTTTTTTCGTGTTTTCAAATCCTATCGAATGCTCTTTACACAATTTTTTATCAGTTTTTATTCGATCGTTGATCGAGTCCGGCGTCTGCAATAAATCTGTTCTTTCAAATTACTGCTCATTTTCGATCGTATATAATGGATTATAGGCCCAGGAAGCTAAAATGGAAACTGAGCCAGCAATTTCCGTTGAATTTTAGAGTTACCAGATATTTTGTGATTTTTTCAAGTTTGGTGGAATTGCTTCGGAAAGTTAAAAGTCGGAAAGAATGGTGCCAATTATTAAAAAGTTAGTGAGTATTTCTGGTTATAAACTGTGAACGTTTGCGATGAAAATATACTTAATTGACTAGAGTTTATGGGATTTGATCGACGACGTTAATGAAGTAGAGACGAGGATATGAATGCGAGAGACGGAAGGGCACTGGAAAAACTTTGCTTAATGGTTAGACCTATGGTATACACGCTCGTGAGCGGTGATAAAACGGGAAAAGATGCCTGGAAGAATTTAAAAATGTCATATGAGGACACTGGTTTGACGCGAAGGCTCTCTCCCTTCTTTGAACTTTTTTCGGGGATTAGTTGGATCATTTCAGAGAAATGGAAACTTAAATCTCTGAGGTAATTTCTGTGTCACAGAAATTATCGAACGTAGACCACCAGTGAATGATAAATTAGTCACCTTCATGATATGTTTAGCAGACTACCAGCGTCTTTTCATCCACTTGTAATGACTCTCGAAAATTCAGGTGATAATTATTGGAACTTGTATGAAAGACTAGACTGCTTCAAGAAGATCTGTGTCGAGTGGATGAAAGTACCGGCAAAACTGCTTTTTCGTCCAGGAGCCAAAAGACGCTAGAGAAAAAGAAAAGAATAGATTTCAAGTGTCATCCAGTCGGTCACTGAGCTATAGATTGCCCAACAAAGGTTGAAAGCGAGATGACCAAATGATTTTCCTGGAGACCTTATATGACATGCTTGAAGGGTAAACAATCTATGAGGTCAGACAAGACAACGGAGCAATGGAGAAACTGTAAATAATCTGATCTGACTATTTTGATTCGATAGAGGATACACTATATTCTGGGGAAAGTTGCCTACTTATCCTTATAGATGATTCAAGGGAGACTGTTGGCCATTTTTTAAAACAAAAGTGATAGAGCAATTCTGTGAGGTTAAGACTCTTGCAGAGAAATAATCAGGCATAAAAATGAGAATAGGCATCATAACCAATGACTTCAAAATATATGGATACAAGTTTAAGGCATTTCTAGCTAGAAGTGGAAAGTGACATCAGATAATGGTTTCAACTAGTCCAGAACAGAATGGTATGGCTGAGAGGTGCAATAGGATGGCAGTGGAAAAAGTTTACTCCCTGCTAATGGGCATCAGATTGAGTAGGTGCTTCTGGGCTAAAGCTATGAACACTGCCATCCAATTGAATAAATAAATCACCATAAGCATAATGAAGCAGTACAGAATATATTACACTATACAAAGAAGCTAAAGAGATCATAAGCTTGTGAAATTTAATGGCAAAATTAAATGGTAGGAAGAAATGCATTGCACTTTACAATGGAAATTAAAGTGCTCAGAAATTTCCAATGAGCAGGACCAAGCATATCTATATAAAATTACATTTTGTGCATGAAGTTGTAAAAAGATAGGAGAAAATAGTGAAATATGTACCCTCAGGGTAGATGGTGGCAGATGTTTTAACTAAGAACCTTAATGGTCCTAAGCCCAAAAGAATGCTGAATATTTTTGAAAGTGATTTCAAATTAATTTTTGTGTTGATTAACTATGAAGAGCTCTAAATAACTCCTTGCTTAATTGGTTTTAATTCTTTTTTTATTTACACAACTCTTTTGTTCATCATGTATGATATTTGTCACATTATGCATAAGATGTTTGGCCAATTTGTCAATCATTGACAGAGTTGCTGGTCTATAATAAGTTTGTTCTTTATGTTTCCTGCTCATTCACAATATTATCCAATATTGACTTGCTTCTGCTTTGTTATTTTTCAGCATCATCTCAGTGAAAGCCAAGTCTTTTGCTGATAGAGATATTCGTTATACACTGAAAGCACAAGGACAGGGTGCAGGGACATTCAATATTGGACCCACCTCAGGCATTGTCAAATTGGCTAAGGAGCTTGATTTTGAGGATCTCAGACAGCCGCATGTATACTCACTCATAGTAACAGCAACTGAAGATTCTGGTGGCTTTTCAACATCTGTTGAGGTAATACTATGTATATAATGTCGATTGTAGATAAATAATGGTAAATTATTTAAGAACATGAATAGAAAGTAGACAGGTTTCAACTTTAGATCATTATGCATAATATATACAAAATAAAATCAACTTATTAAACCTAATTAAGGTGTATTAAATTTTATCCTAGCCACTTATAGTGCCAAAGTCAATTTAATTTAACCTTCTCACTAGTTTGGCTTATCAGTGCATAAATTCACATTGGTACTTTCAGTGCAAGCATTTATATTCCCTGAGCTTGTCAGGACATTTTTTCTTTCCAAATAATTAGGAAGATATTTTCATTCATTTTTAAGAACTTCAAAAATTTATAATGTCATATTGGAGAGGTATCATATTTAGTACTTGTGATTTCCACTACACTAATTTTATTCACTTGACCCAGGTTTTGACACTTAAACTGAAGATGACACGAAGTGTCAAAACCCAGGTTGTGCAAATAAAAATAGAATAGTAGAAATCGCAAGGGTTAAATATCATTTTTATCCAATATGGAAAATTTCCAGTGTTAAGCTGGAAACTATGAGATTCTAATGTCATACTTCACACTTCAAATGCTTCACTGAGTACCTTCATGTCTTCTTGAAATAAATCATACTGGATAATGCAGGGTGCAAATATTTATACAGATAAAATTCAATGCAAAGTACATGGTATGTGGGATCCATCTACCTTTTTCTTAAGTATAAGTGCATGATGAAGCTCTATCAGATTTTTATCACAAAATGAGAATGCAAAACATATGTTAGACCTTGTCAAATGCCTCTTTATTGTCAACATCATTTATGTCAATAATTAAATAATAAATACATTTTTAATGCAGCCTTGAAGGAAAAATTTACTAGACACAAATGCTGCATTTTGATGACTTAATTGATGGTCGTTCCTGTAATTTTCATATTCTGTGTAAGAAAGGTATTTGATTAAATTGTTTTCAGTATATTGCCAGTGAATTGAAATCAGAGTTTTTATTTAGGAAATGAGAATGTATAATTCATTGGTATAATGGACATGATTTAGCACTGTAATAATGATAATATTCAAGCATAATTAACATGAGAAACAGCGGTTATTACTGATAAATTTCACTTCTCTTGCAGCTAACCATTAGGGTAACGGATGTCAATGATAATGCTCCGAAATTTGAACTTCCCGATTACCAAGCACATAATGTTGATGAGGACATTCCAATAGGAACATCAGTTCTTCGTGTTCGTGCCACAGATGCTGATTCTGGAGCTAATGCTGAAATAGAATATTTGGTGTCAGATGATCATTTTAGTGTAGATGCTGCTGGGGTTATAAGCAATGACAGACAACTTGATGCTGACAACAATAATGCCTACTATGAATTTGTGGTTACTGCAATGGACAAAGGTAATTTTTAATAGCATTTTTGCAAAATTCAGTTATCTTTTACTTCTGTAATTAGGATATGTTTCAAATGAAATTTATAATAGAGCCAAAAGTATAAAGAGCAATTGAGGAATATGTGAATGCATTTTAGATAACCTTGAGTTCCAAATAAGTAGGACATTATATAGTATTATTCCCCAATGAGGAAAGGATTAAGACAATTATTTGTTTCGCATACTGGGTTGCCATTTTTTTAATAGTTTGTTTAATAAATGAGATATCTTCTTCAACTTGGAAAACTTTTTTCCATAAATATCATCTTTAAATTAATTATGGTTTCTGGCAAGTGTTTGATGCTTGTGTAAGAGATTAAGTGTAAAACTTAGGTATTGCCTTAAGAATAATTGAGACAAAATCTCTCTGCATCTGGCAATTACCATATTAATTCAAGCAAATTGGCTTTTCATCAAAATTAGTTATCAAATGGACCTTCCATTAAAAATTGTTTCTAGCAGTAGAATTTTAACAATAAATTAAAACATTTTATTGACACTTAAATCTTAAAATTCACTCAGCATTGATGATAAATTAGGTATTGTGATGGCAAAACTTCATTCACTTATCCTTTAGTTTTCATACCCTGTAAAACGGTGAAATGATGTAAAAGGTTATTTTTCAATTGTTTTAAAAATATTTGTTTTATTTTATAAGCTCATAAAATTCTTTTCACTTGAAATTTTAAAGTTTACATGCTAATGCATTTAATTTGTTTTATAGGTGAACCTGCCAAGACTGGAACTGCAACTGTTCGTATCTACACTAAAAATAAGAATGACGAAGAGCCAAAATTTTCTCAACAAGTGTACACGCCAAATGTGGATGAAAATGCTGGCCCCAACACTTTAGTCACCACTGTTGTAGCATCTGACAAAGATGGAGACAATGTCCGATTTGGGTAAGTCAGAGCATTTGACTTCAATGCTTTTTCTTGTCTCTTAATTCTCTGCCTGCCAGTATTTAACTGGGAACTCAATGAAAATTAGTAGAGAGAAAGACCTAATGGTCTGTAAAAATAGTGAAAAATTAGGTTACAACGAGGGAATACCTTCAATATTTACTGCTGCAGGACATAGATTATATAAGATGGATGATAAATTATATACATGATGCAAATTGACATCATATTTAATTTCATTTCCATGTTTAAAACATAAACACATGTGATACCAAGTATAACGCTTATTTCTGAAAGTTTCCCAGTGCGACCAGCTATAATTGTGGTATACTTCACAATATCTCACCTCAATACACAGATACCAACCCTAAAACTCCCCATTTATGTCAGATGATCACTTAATTGCCTTGGTATATAAATAACATTGTCACTTCTGAAGGTTGGTATCTGACCGACTGCTACCTTGGGCTAGGCTATCTTTTCTCCCCTGTATCTGCACTCTGTCATTCACATTTGGGGTCACAGTGTTAAGTTGATAAATATTTCATGGATATACTTTCTCACAGTAAAGTAACATAGCAGATCATTCTGAACTCTTAAACTGCCCTTCATATGGTTAGGAGCCTTAAATTTACACTAAATGATGTTATTGTGAATCATGGCAGCATGATACTTGGGAATATACAATTTGTTATGACTTAACTTTGCTTAACTCTCACCTTACGTGCACCTCAGATAATCACTATTTCAATGTTCACATAAATGACTGGCATTTCCTGGAATCTATTTCATAATAGCCATCCACCTTTTTTGTTGAATCTTCAGTTTCCCCAATACTTTGTCTTACACATTTGGTTATTGGCACCTTTAACTGATTGATTTAATCTTGGTTTCCTACTCATTAATATTTTTTCTGGTGATAGAGATTATTCAGATATAAGTTTAAGTACTTCTACATTACTCCAATACATGTGGATCATGTTTTGTTAAAACCATTGTTTGTGTCTAATGTGAATTATTATGACTAGGTTCACCCCAAAATCTTTGCAAAATTTCCTTAAATGAATTTAATGGCATCTAGTGTAGTAATTGTTAAATATCTCACGTGCAGGTATAAAATATTTCTCTCAAAGCATAGATCATATGAGTAGCTGTTTTTGCTTTAGATTTTATGTATCCAGCTACTTTCATTCATAAACAGTTAATGCTTAAAAACTGTTCCCTGCATTGTAAAAATTATCCACACCAACTTTTTCCAACTGAACATCTGTGCTTTCTTGCACTATCACCATTTAGGCAGTCAAAAGTTTGTCTTGTTGTAATTTAATGTCTTTCCTGCACATGTGTGACCTTCATATAATGGATGTAAGAGGGATATATGCTCCCTATGATACAGGTATAGCTTATACCTAAAATACAAAAAGATTTTCAACTTATAGTTATTTTTCTTGTGAAAATAAGGTTTTAAACACTGTACTTATTTTGGATGATCACTTACTTGCATACATGTGTTTGGTAGCGTACCTCACCAATTGAACGCTATTAGCATTTTGAACTTCCTCAGTTGCCCTCACAACATATGCAGAGCAGCTTGCATTATATACCAAATATTTTCTAGGATAGTATCATCTTTTGCTGGGTCTTTCTGAAAAACTCAGAAATTAATGTCTGCCATGTAAATTTATGACCAGGATTTTTTTTGTGCATCTGACCACTTCCTCTGGGCTGAAAATACCTGACTCATATATATAACCCTCATCTTTTTTTGGGATTGATCTAATGAGTTGTAATTCCACACCCCATTGGCCTGTGTATACAAGTAGTGTGCATCTTAGTTTTGCAAGGTCCTATGGATTTTCTCAGTAATACATTTTAAAGTAACATGACTGAAATAAACTCCATTTTTATCCAACCTTAATGAGCTTCCTCAGGTCATAGATTTAAATCAACTAATGAAACTTTTGAAAACAGAATAGCATTGAACAAGATGATTTTATGCCATTTTGGTTTTCTGTGAACTTTTTGATGCCTCATGACCTCTTAAAATTACATAATTTCTCATACAATAAAGATTTAAACGCTCCAATCATTTTGGCTCTGGTCACTATCCTCACCTTCAGTCTGAGATATGCAAGATTCTGATATGTCATAAGTTCATTAGTCATATAGCTCTCCAATCTACTCTTATTTTCTGCAAAACATACATTTACTAGTTTACTCTGTTAAATGCCATCTCCAAATCCACAAAATGTACACATGGTTGTTCTCTTGTTTCTAACTACTAGTGACTTCCTTATTACTCTGGGATCACATGTGCCAATCCCCCTTATGAACCCTAACTGATCTTCTCCTAAGTATGCATGTACCACTTATCCTAAGAAATACCTTTGTCGCGAATGAAACCAAACTTTTGGTCCTATAATCCTCACATACTGCCTCTTTTATTTATTTGGGAAGAGTAGTAATGCGATTGACCAAAGTCATGTGGCCAAATTCCTCCTTGTTAAATGCTATAAAACAGTTCATAAAAACTCTCCCTTACATAATTTCTCAAACTTTTAAGAAACACTTTTATAATATTGAAACATCTACTGATGAAACTGCAATAATTTTTCTTCACATTTTTAAACCAGCAAGTCTGATGACCACTGCCAATTATCACTTATCCCTTTCTTTATATTTATAAGGTGTTTACCCACTGAATTTAGAAAATTGAGTCAAAACTTTATATGTAGCCACAGAAGAGTGATCGAAGTCATATCAAATGTAATTTGGAAGCTATTGGAACACTAGATATTAATACAATACAATACAATTTATTTGTCCAGTGATCAAGTTGTTACAACTGTATACTTGATATAAGACACATCAGAGTAAGTAACAGAATACATACATGATACACATCAGGCATTAACAAGAAATTCGGCAATTGAATAAAACATTTTTAATTTTAAGAACCTGAGTAGGTTGACCTTAAATGCAGCCACACTTTTTTGGGACTTAATCTCAGTTGGGAGTTTATTGTAAAGTTGGAGGCCCATAAAATTTGGGCCAGCACCTGCATTTTTTGTACGTACATATAAAACGTGCAACTGCTCATTCTGCCTAGTAGAATATTTATGGATATCACAATTTTTCACATACTCAGATTTCTTTTTGTATGTACTAATACATGAAAAATATAAATGCATGGTACTGGCAGTATATCCAATTTTTTAAACAGGGGATGGCAAGGGGCATCATGTTTCGCAAAACACATGAGCCGAATGGCTCTCTTTTGGACCCTGAAAATGATCATGGCCTTAGAAGACGAACCCCAGTAGAGGATACTATAGGCTATGTGAGAATAAAATTCTCCATAGTAAAGTGCACAGAGAACAGCCACTGAAACTGTGGATCTAATGGACCTTATTAAAAAGCAGACAGAGCTTAACTTACTGGTTAAAGTACTTATGTGCTCATCCCAAGAGATTTGAGAATTTATGAGGAAACCCAAAACTTTGGTATTTTGTACCTGTGGGATCACCTTCCCATCAACTTCAATAGACAGTACTGTACTTGCTTTATTTTTATTTGCAAAGTAGATTAGGTGAGACTTTTCTATATTCAAATCTAGTAAATTATTATGACACCAGGAAAGTAAGGTGTGACTAGCTTGTTTGCACTTAACTATCAATTCATTAAAAGTAGGCGATACAAGAATAATGTTGGTGTCATCAGCATATAACAAGGGGGTAGCACCATTAATATGTTGAAAACTTTCTGCAAGGTCATTTATATAAGAAAGAAACAAGACAGGCCCAAGAACAGAGCCTTGAGGAACACCTCGATTAAGGACCTTACTTGGGGAAACAAAAGATGCACCATTTTTAGAAACAACCACAAGTTGAATTCTATCGAATAAGTAGGATTTAATCCAAGCATTAGGTATGCCACGAATACCCATCCTGTGGAGTTTCTTGAGAAGTAATTGGTGGTCAACACAATCGAAAGCTTTCGAGAAATCGAAAAACATTGCAGCAACTTCCATTTTTTTATCTAGAGCGTTTAAAGTCTGGGTTATTAACTGATAGTTAGCAGAAGATGTAGATTTATGTTCCCTAAAGCCATGCTGAGATGGTGAAAGGAGATTGGAAATCTCTAGGTAGGAAATTAACCTAACATTGAATGCCTTCTCAAATATTTTGCTGAATTGGTTCAGCAGAGAAATTGGACGGTAGGAGTTAATGTCATGTCTGTCACCCTTGTTTTTATAAAGTGGAATGACTTTTGACACCTTCAGAGGAGATGGAAACACTCCTAATTGGAAAGATTCATTTATGAGAAAAAGAAGAGGCTGCATAATGAAGTCAATAGATTGCTTAATAATGAAACTGGGAATGCCATCAAAACCAGAGCTTCGTTTTAATATGTCTTCATCTTTGTTTGAAAGTTCCCTGTGCCAGTCAACTACCAAAAAGTTATATTTTGTAAGGAAAGCTGAATAAATCACTGATAAGACCTAAGAATTTATTTAAGACAAATTAGAGACCTCCTTAGTAGGTTGTTTTAGGTGTTTCTGCTTATGAATTGGAGGATTATCTATTAAAGTGGAAAGAAAAGGAAGAAATTTGAGAAATAATTACATTTTAACAAAGGTAAAAAATAAGAAAGAGAGGAAAATTTTTGTTTCAATCTTCTCCAAAGTGATCTCCAATCTATGGAAATGGTAAGGAAATTTGTCTGTATTTAAAGTATCAGAAGTGTTAACACAAAGTTACAAAGGATAATCAAAATTGGACTAAGGAATATTTTGCACCTTGAATTAAAAAAAGTTCCATTACTTTTTTAATTAGCAACATTTTATTAGCATCCTAAATGAGTTTTGATCCAATGTAACTATCATAGTCATTGTTTCTTATGTCTTAATTAATAACCCTTTGTTATTGGTTAAATAATATTGAAACTTTAAACCTAATGTTTTTCAAATTGCTAGAAAAGGCCCTACTGACATGACGAATGAACTCATTCAACCTTTATCTTTCCCTTCTATCACTAGTTTTGTTGGTGGCGGCACAAGTGGTGGTCCTGGAACATCTTCTGCTGGCCAGTTTGCCATTGAGGAAGTCACTGGTGTCATTCGTCTTCATGGCCGAGCAACATCTCTTGATAGAGACAAATATGAATTGAATGTTACAGCTACTGATGATGGTTCCTGCTGCCCAGGAGGTGACACCACCCTCCACACATCAACAGCTGTTGTAGTGGTCTTCATCACTGATGTTAATGACAACAAGCCTGTCTTTAAGGAATGTGGCACATACTACCCAAAAGTAGAGGAAGGTGCTCCAAATGGTAGTCCAGTAATTAAGGTATGTCATATAATTTGTCTCAATCCTAATTAATCCTACCTATAAAGAGGGAGTGTTGAAATATGAACTTTCATTCATAAAATATCCCTTTGCTCAAAAGTTTTCAGCCAGAACATACAGTACTGTGAGGACAGGAATTGAGAATGTATTTTCCATTATTAAAGGCTCACATTCCAGGTGAAATGACCAAAAGACAAATTAATGTTGCTGACCATTTTATCAAATTTCATATGGAGTCAAAGAAATTACTTGATTTAAATAGATATAACAATGGACAGGATATAACTTCTTTGAGTAATGGGCTACCACCAAATTTTCCCTTAGTAAAGGCTTTGCGGTACACATAAAAACATCTGATCAAGGCTATGGAATTTATTACCTACCAAATTAAAACAAATCACTCAATGGATGCTGGCATATCTTTTGAAAGTTCCTTTTTTTTATGAATTCTATGGTTTCAGGCTCAACATTGTGGAGGTTCATTTTCGTTTAAAATGAATACACTTTGTAACTTCCACACAATTTTTATTCGCACTACCAGTTTCAACACTTCGGCGTCCTAGTTGAATGTAAATTCATTCATTCATGTATTTTCCTAGTTGAATGTAAATTCATTTAATGAAAGGGATCTGATTTGGCATTATGCCTACTGTAACATTGCCCAATTGTACAAATTACTTGATTGCATGCTATGCAGCCCTTCAAGTAGTTAAAATTAGCTGGGGAGGGAAGGGCTCGCCAAGGAAATATAAGGATGTGAGGTTTCATTTCTTTCAATGTTATTATTTGTTTGTATATTTATAGATGGGTAGCATATACCAGGATCACCTTTGACAGACCATAATGATCATTACACTTATTAGTACACTGAGAGATTGGTACCCATCTAATACTAGCAACATACACAATTGGCACAAGCTGTTTTTTATCCTCTGTTATTTCAGGATGTTTTCTTAAGTTAAAATTCGTCTTACAATATGTTTAAAGTGTGCTTTTGTGGAAATGGTATTGCGATATTACATTGCCTAATCACCTGTTGTGCAAATCATGCTAATGCTTTTTGCACAATTGAATATGAACATTAACAATTAATATTGTTTAATTTTAAGCTAATCAATTATGAAAAAAATATGTTTGAATTATGCTGTCAACAATTTCATTTATTTCTACTTGTCAAGTACCAAATAATATATTTTTATTTACATTACTGACACTTGAAGTTTTTCTACCTAGTTGAAGGTTTCCAAATGTTGTTTACTTCTGTAGCACTTAATGTTGAATACTGATTTTGAAGTATCAGTGCCGGAAATATTTTATATAAATGTAGGAAATGTTTTTTGGAATTATGTTTGGAACTTCTTTTATAATTGCTTATTAGTAAAAGTTACGTTATAGGCTGTCAGAGATTAAATAGCTGGGACAAATAATTTGGAACTGAATTGAATTTTATTGGCCCTTGTGTTATGTTTTATAAAAGAGTTTGTAGTTTGAATTCTTTCATTATTTTTTCAGGTCCATGCCACTGATGAAGATAAAGGAGTCAATGGGCAGGTGAAATATTCAATTGTGCAACAACCAAATCAAAAGGGAACCAAATTTACAGTTGACGAGGAAACTGGAGAAGTTTCTACAAACAAGGTAGGTTCCCATACACCTTAGCTTATCTTCCAGTTAAGCATAGTAATTCATCATTTACACTCTAATAATTGAAATAAAATATTTTGTACAGAACATTATGTATGGTAGAGTAAGCCAGTTCAAGGGATAGACACTGAGCAGTTGTAGATCTGGCTGTGGCTTTAAGCCATTTAAAAAATGACTGTGACAATTGATAACCTTTTGATAGCTTTTCCTGAGTGTAGTATTTCATCTGGAATAAAAAAAAATCAATCAGTATGCTGTAAATCACCTGGATGAAAAATGACTACTAACAAGACAATAAAATTTTTCATCAATTGATATTTAAAAATTTGCAGATGTGATGTTTGATAATTTTAGATGTACTCTTCTTGATTCTTGAAAGTTAGATGAAAAATGCATAGTCATTTTGGCAGAACCTTAGATGCTGTATCTATCATTAGAGGGGCTGTATGCAACTACTTTATCTTCATCCATGTGAGAGACTGGCAGCAGCTGAGTCTTGTGGGGCTGGTGAGGGTCGTTGGGTGGGTAAAGGAGGCTTTTTCAGAATGGAATGGTTTGTGTTTTGGGTTGTAAAATGTATAGTGGTACTTATAGTGTTTAGTGGCTGTGATTCAGCCCAAAGCCTCGAAACACTTTGTTCAACCAGATTTATGCATGTTGGTGTTATGAACTTAGGGCATAAAGAAAAGAATGGGAAGGACCAGGGTGACACATTTTTTGGGAAAATATTGGCTGTCCTAGGATGCAGTACTTCCTGCTTTAAAGATATATATGAGTTTCATGGAGATAGATGGTATTCTTGGAGGTGCAGTAACCATATGTGCCGATTTGCATTGAGGTGGTTGTGGTGAAGTGGTTTAAATAGAGAGAGATTTGGAGGAGGGGGCAAATTCGCTCTCTGGCTGGGTATGATTGGGGAGGAGTGGTTTGAGTTTGTGGTTGGCAATGCGATTTCAGGTAAAATGACCTCTCACAGGTAGCTGAGATAGTGGCGAATCACCAAGTTACATATATTTAGTAGGTCAGAGATGGATTTATTGTTCATGAAAATGGATCATGGTGAACTTAAATGATATTGCTGAAACCTAGAAATTATGTGATACAAAAATTGATATTGTAGTTTGGGCCATTTTTGGAGAGGATGAGAGATGAGAGGATAGTTGCAAGATATGTTTAATTAGTAAATTGTTTGAGTGTGAACATTTTGTTAGGACCAAGGTAGAAAGGTAGGTTGGGTAAGTATTTTTCCAACTCCAAGGGACCTTTTTATGTGTGGGGGATGGAAGCTGTTGTAGCGTGGGTGTAATTGTTTTTTGGTAGGTTTCATGGTTTATGTCCATAAATATTATTGTGTTGAGGTAATTGAGTTTGTGAAGAAGATTTAGGAAAGGGAATTTGTTATTAATGGTATTTTAAGGGAATCTTCAGAAAGAGCCAGATGATGAAAGTGCCATTGATGTACATGACCCAGGATAGGGCTACTTGTGTAAAAATGAGTGCTCAAGTTGACTCCTGAAAGGGCTTGTGTAAAATGGTTGTATTTATCACACTCATGTGCCTCATACTCATGATTGCACTGTTCTCTGTAAATGTTTGATTTTTGTAACTGAAGGCGTTGTGTGTCAAGTTCCATTTGACTGGGGTTAAGAGGAAGTCTGTGAAGGGTTAAGTGGTGTGGTATGATGGAAAAGAAAATTATTGTTGTTAAAAAATGTTTATTTGATAGTTGTGTCCATCCAAAAACCAACCTTAACCGGTAGATTGCCCAGTAAATAAATAAATATATATATATGTATGTATATATATATATATATATATATATATATATATATATATATATATATATATATATATGTATATGTATACAAAAATCTGCTCTAACCCAGTAGACTACTGCATAGTATTTACATAAAGTATCTACTTATTGAGCCTAATTAGAGATCATTGCAGAGTACAGAATTTAAGCTGTAACTTTTGGTAAACTTATTGGTGATGCTTCTTCAGATTATCTTTAAGATCTTGTTCATAGTTCATAGAATTAATTCTCATATCAAGTTTATTGAGGTTAAATAGATGTCTACTTGAAGTACTTTCATTCTGACTAAATGCTCAGTTTTGTATTTTCAAATTGATTATTTTTCTTTTCAGGTGTTTGATCGTGAAGGTGATGATGGAAAGTTCGTGTCAGTAACAGTTAAAGCTACGGATCAGGGAGAACCATCTTTAGAGGGAGTATGTTCATTTACAGTGGAAATTACTGATGTCAATGACAACCCTCCTCTATTTGACAGACAGGTAAGTATGATCACATCATTTCTTAAAAAAATGATGAAAGATTTATTTTTCATAAAAATATATGTACCTATATCATAAAAATAACTCCAGTTTAATTATGAAATGATTCTTTTTTCTGTAAAATTAATGACCTTTACGTAAGTCTACCAAAAAAGAGATTTTATAAGCTGGTTGATCAATTTTCAGAGTTTTACTTTTAGATGATGAATAGTGGCAGTTTATTAGTTTATGGAGATGATGAATGGAGAATATTGCTTAGGAGAATATTTATGGAGAATATTGGGCAAAACATTACTGCTACCTTGGGTGGTAGAATTACTTTTATATAGCAAGTGAATGTCCCTGATTATTCTATAACTTACAAGCCTATCAGATTTCATGTTTTTATACAATCATTACCAGTGAGTTCAAAGAAACTGCAGTAATAACTTTCGATGGAATCATCTGCTAATGTGCATTGCAATGTAGCAATTTTTTAAGTGTAAAAATTGTTTGCTTGGACCAATATTTGAACCCAGATCCCTCTATGTATAGCCAAGAGTTTTAGCAAGTTAAGCTACCAGAGTGTTCTCATAGACTAAAAAATTTGAAGTGTAGAAGGACACCTCAGTGTCTTAACTGGCTAAAGTGCTCAGCCTTATATAGAGACATCTGACTACAAATCCCAGTATGACGGACGCCATCTTCCTCAATGTCCCCCGTGCTTTCGACTGCATGTGGCACAAGTGCCTTGTATACAATATGCATATCCTCGACTTTCCCCCTCCCCTTTTCCTACTCATCCAAAACTACCTCTCCAATCATACATTCCGCGTGCCATTGGGTGATTCCCTCTTTTCTGTAAAGAGAGCCGAGGCGGATGTGCCACAGGGCTCTCTTATCAGCCCTCTATTATTCAACTTGTATGTCAATAATCTACCTTCTACACCTCACACTTCCCTTTACATGTACTCATGCACTTCTCACAAATCACACTTTCACTTCAACCATGTTCCTTTCTTTAATGCCATGCGTTTCTAATGTACGATGACTGGTAAAGGTGAGACTTCACTCACCAAGACAGCTTATACTTTCACGTTTGGACAGTTGATGTAAGTTTTGGTACAAATCCTGGTTAAGGGAATGATTTGGACACTTTGAAAATTTTTATATTAGCAGTGAGATTAAGGTCAACCACATGTTTTGTAAAAATATATTAAAAAACCCAAAATATATGTATGTACAGCACCAAAATCAATAAAAAATGCATGCTCAAATTTGAGTTTTATGCAGTTAGTAATCCACTTACATAGGATGGGTAGAAGGTATTGAGAATTGAATCCAATCATAAGATTCATCATTCAAAAATTTTGTTGCAAAAATATTTGTTGAATAGCAAAGGCGCATTCTTTCATTATATTGTTAATTGGACTTAATGATATTGCTTCTTAGAATAGTTAAATATTAAATAATATTTATATTTATGGCTCTTTTGATGAATTGAAACCCACCTAAAATAAGGCATATCAAAATTCAGAAGTACATACACATTGCTGAGGGTGAAGATTGAATTATAATTTTAAGTCGATTCCCTAATTTACCTAGAACATTATTTTAATTGAGGCACTAAATTTGTTCTAATATTTTTCAAACTCTAATTTGTGTATGGAATTAATAGTGATATTGTAGTGAGTTAATCGGTTAAATGCATTTGACTGCAGTATTTTAGGTATCTAGGAATATCATACATTTGTCACTGAACTTATCATCCCCCTAATCCGAGCAGTTATCTCTTAAACAAAATTCTGGTTAAAGACTATAAGCTCTAGCCTTTGAGTTTTATGCATAAAACCATGAAATACATATCCAAACTCTTTAATGACCCAGGAAAATATTTGATGGCTCAAAAATTAATATCTATTTGAATGGTTGCTTTTTGGTACGTTTGATGTGATGTTGGAGAAGTTCATTTGAGAGATATATGAAATGATTGTAACCCCACCCCAGTAATTAATTATGACATGTTTTAGTTCATATTCAAAAGTACAAGAAAGCCAAAATGGAATCTAGACAATTTTGACATATATGTAATGAAAGGTTTGCTCATGAATAAATTTGTTTGTAGGAACATAAATGAAAAATGATTGTTTCACTCATTTATTGTAATTATATGTATATATTGCATTTCTTTCTTATCAATAACAGATTGATGGCTCTAGGATATCATTTTTATGACCTGGAATGGAAAGGAATTTGGATTTTTAGTGTCTACTTTTAAGCATTGAAGTTTTCTAGAGAAATAGATTCTTATTCTTGAACTTAGTGAGTTGCATTTCAAATGTATTAATCATTTTTGTAATGTTTTTATTATGCATAGAAATACGTTGAGAACGTGAAACAAGATGCCAGTATAGGGACAAACATTCTCCGTGTCTCAGCTTCTGATGAGGATGCAGATAATAATGGTGCTATTGTATACAGCTTAAGCGCTCCATATAATCCATCGGACCTAGACTATTTTGAAATCCAACCAGAATCAGGGTGGATAGTTTTGAAGAAGCCTTTAGACGTAAGTACTAAATTTTCCATTTGCCTTGCTTAGTCATATAGTTTACAAGATATTTCAATGTGAACATGGTCTTCATACTTGCATAAGTGGTATTTATTTCTGATACAGAAATTATGAAATTAAGGATATATAATAATGTGATATGCTTTTCAGTTGCTAATTACTCTGCACATAAATGTTTTAATGTCTTTTTTCAAGGATTTTATATTCAGGAGTTGCTAGCTTTTAGCTTTTATTTTCATATACCTATTTATGGAAGCTCAATCACCCTTCAAAAAGACTGGAAGTAGTTGACTAAGTGATATTGCTTCTATCACTGTTTTATGAGGCTATTTATTTTAAGGAGAATCACTAACCTTGGCTATTCATGAAAGTTTTTCTTTCCATGCTTCCTCTCTTATATTTCTTATGAAATGATAGACCTTTCATTTTCTTTGGAAGAACTGGTTGTGCTTATAAATTTGATGAAATTTGTTTATTGTTTTTAAATAATGAATATCAGGATTCCAAACAGTTTTTCTGCTAAGGTTCATTGTCCATATATTAGAAATAACTAGACGAAGAAATATCTTGGATTTTGAATTTCGTTAATAATTTTTTTGATGTTCACATCCCAGATAAATGCAATTACATTGATATTCAATGGTCATTCCTTTTCTAATACATACCCTCCACTTCATCAGATGAGTTTTTTACAAGTGGTTGGTTTTATAGAGTTTGCATGTTTTGTGCAAACCGGCTCTTCCTCACAAAATGCACACCCACCAGTTGTGACTCTAAAAATTATTTTCAAAAGTTACATTTTTCCTTGTAATATATTCCTTTTTTATCATGTGCGCCTGTTTCTATTCCCTTTAACCTCTGGTAAAAGTTGACTTTCTTGCATTGGCTTTTCCAAAACTTAAGTTCAACTGCATTGGTAGTGGTACCGTATGACTAAATGCAGTGGTTGATTCTGGGGATACAATCTGGTAATACTTTTTGATTTTCTGGTTGTCCATGCCTGTGTGAGTGTGTCAGTTGTGTGTTTGTTTTATTTCCGTACACATAAAAGTTTTCAGTTTCAAGCACTATTATATTACTTTATTAGATATGTTTGTAGTGTTTTATTTTAAGAAAAAAATGTGGTACCAATGCTTTGCCAAATTATATTATTACACCAGCAATGACTTCAACATAAAAAGCTTCTTTGATTGGATTTATGCATCCATATTTCCTAATTATTTTTCATGAGTTGAAAAAATTCCTGCGTAATAAGGTAAAAAATTCAATGTCTAAGAACATTTATGTGTACACTGAATGCATTGATGGTAAACCACATTAACATTTGAAGTGTATATGAGGATGTATGTTGGTTGGGAGAGAAAGCAGGTATTCTTGAAAGATATGTATATATTGGAACGTATGTACCATCTTGGTTTGATAGTCATGTGTACATAATTATTAAATACATACAGACTAAAAGAATATCTTGTGCTTCTTGCATTTATATTGGTTATGTTGAATCACACGTTTATTTATTTTGCAAAAGGTGTATTTTTCCATTTTCACAGTCAATTATCTTGAATATTATTTGTTTCTACGGCACTTACCTTATGTACTTTTGCCCAGTACATATACTTCACTGTTGACTTCTTCCTAGTTATTTTTATAAAAAAATAATAATTTATAGCCTCTACATATTGTATATAACATTTACATGTATATACTTTGACATCCAATCAGTTCCATTTTGTCATTAACACAAAACCCACTTTGTCTTTTGGCGGTTTTGAGTGTACTCTGAAGTATATGTTTTTTTAGTGATGGAGCATTTTGCTTGCGAGAAGAGGAGGTTTTGAAACCAAATGCCTTTTTTTTCTCATCGAGTTTTTGCAGTCCTTGGTGAGCAACGGTGGTGGCGTGGGGCTTGAGGGCCCGCGTTGTTTTTGGCCCCTCCCTGGCTGCTAAGGTTTTGATGCTAACCTCCTCCCTTTTTTCCAACTTTTTTGGGGCCGAAAATGACTTTTGCAGGCCCTTTTTTATGAAGGGACCTGCTAGGCCCCACCTGGCTAACACTTTTTTGAAAGCTGTTTTTTGACTGGTTGAAACTGTTTTTTCCCCCAAATAACCCCTAATGTCCCCTGAACCCCTCATCCCCCCCTCCCATTTTGCCCATTACCACCTACAAGAAATTTCTAATCAACTTTTTAAATCAATAATAGCTAAGGGTCTGGAGAGTATGTATAAAAGAGAGAAACTTTTTTCTTTTTCCATGTTTTGCCACTTCCCATTTTTTCCAACCAATTGGCCCAATCCCATTCGTGAGTCCCCATCTTATAATATGAGGTAAATTTGCCCAATATATTATTGGTGGTTTTATTCACTTATGAGGTAGTGGAGTGATTTTTTATAATCCATTTTGTCAATTTCTACTTTCAATGTAAATAAAGGGGAGAGAGAATTTTTAAAGGATGCAGATATATGCAACTTCTTTGAGATTTTTTACGCTTTGGAAGGAGAGTACAGAAACATTTTTCTAATGTTCTGTTTATTTGTGGAAGCTGACAGGAAATGCTTTTGCTGTCTGTAATTTTAAAGAAATACTTTTATCATTTATATCCATAAGTCCAATTCCCTCTTTACTTACCTGTTGTCCTGTTTGTGTACAAACGCAACCATTTAGATGAACTAATTTCTAGCTTCTGGAGCAGTGAGTGATCAATTGGGAGAAACATTCGTGCAAGATTTTTAATTATCCTGCAGGGTGGCTTTCTGTGAATTTAGAAAAAAGTGCTGAAGGGGAGGCAAGTTTTTTTGTGAGTGCACATCATCAGTGTTTTTTTTTGTGTGCAATCAGCTATAAACATCATAATAAAAAAAAACACCTTCCAACTTTTTACAGGAAGATTTTAAAATAAATCTATGCATAAATGGAGTCACAATAGCGAAAGCTGAAATTATGTGATGACCTGCACAATATGATACTTTTGAGGGCCTGCAATGGCTTTTAAAACAGCAAGTACTTTGTTGAATGGCTCTCATCTCAATTCTTTTTTGAAACTGAGAAATGGGCCATAAATTGTTGAGGCATGGGGATTTTTATGCCTCCAAAAGTCCCATTAACCCCTCTTTTCGGTGGCAATAAGTATCAGGAAGAAGGAAATACATATTGATAGCCAAGAGACCCTTGTATTTGACTCTTCAAACCATTAGTTTTTCATCCTGTTCAAAAGAAAGAAAAATCATTGCCCTAACCCAAAAAATACCTACACTCCCGATACATCCCTCTCAAAACCCTAATTCAATGACACACTTTTGTTTTTCTGAAGAAGACATTTCTTTTCTCCAAGTTTTTCCAAGTCAACTGACCTTGGAGTTCTAATTACCTCCCTCAAATAATCCTTATCCTGACATTTCCTCTGCTCAACATTCACTTTATGATTTCAAACCCAACCTATCCATTTTATTGATGTTTTCCTTTGTTTTCCTTGATTTTTTGTGAATTTGCATCATGTTACTAATTTTGATGGCATGGGATATTGCATGCATATAATTTCTCTTCTTATTTACTTTTATTTGATTGCACTCTTTCTGTTCTTCGGAATTGAACCACAACAAAGGGATGTTTTCCAGTAAGTAGGTGATTGTATTTTCTAAATATTGATCAATATTGAGTATGATTAATTATGAATCAATATTGAACAGTAGTATAATAGTTATAGTAATAGTTCATACAATGTGGCACTTGAAAATGGATTGCATTTTATTTTAAAGAAATACTCACAATATAACAAAAGTGATTCAAATTATCCAGTTAGTTTAGCTAACTAATGGAAATTCAATGATTGTGAAATAAACTGCCAAAAGCTTTTTAATTTTACATCTCTCCTAACACACCCCTGAAAGAGAGATTGCTGTAAGTTTTTTGTGTGAAGGGTGTGTAACTTTGACTTTTTGTCTTACCCTATGTGTTTATTTCTGTGTTATTTTTCATGTCATTTTTATGTTGTTGCTTTAGAAAAAAAAACCCTAGTGTTGAAATGTAGATAAATTAATGTGAGGCATGAGGGGCCTTAGAGAGAGGAAGGGAAATCTTTTGGGATTGGAATATGCCAATCAAGGCCTAATGGATTTTAGAGAAGATTGATGTTTGCCACACCAAGAATCATGATTTCTGACACTTCTTCAAACTCAATACAATATCTTTTTCATTGTCAATATTTTTTCTATGGCCTTGTGGTTTTCTAACATTTAATGCAATATTTGTACTATGCAGTGTGTTAAATCTCTGCTATGATTATTTCAGCAGTGTTTATTTTTATAGTATTTATCATGTAGATGATAGTTCCAATCCTCAAAAAACCTTACATTTGCACATTTTCAATAGAGATGGACACCTTTGACCATGGTTTTGCACATATTTAATCTTAACTAGGGCTTTTTCACACTTATGTGGCAGAGGAAATGATAATCAAAATAAGCATGAGGGTGATCGGTCAATCGATCTTTACTGTTTTACCAAATGATATAATAATTACCGTGCAGAGTTTATTATATTAACTTTTACATCTGAAATACTAGTTATTGTGTTTATTCATGAAATGATGGCTGTGGAAAAGACATAAATTTTTACATGATGTTTGCATCTGTGAACAACTGATTTTCTGCATTTGCTTGTTTCACTTGCTTTCGAGGTACAAAATTGCACCATGCTGGGTGTTGGATAGTTTAACAATAGACACAATGGGTATAATGAATTCTATTAAAAGAAATATTGTATGCACTTCTGCATTATCCATCTAAAAGCAGATATTAAAGCATCTGCTCCATTAGACATGTTTCTTGCATTCCCAATCTCTCTCTTTGGCTTGTATCATTCCACATAAAGCTTTGAAATGCTTATAATCAGCCCAAGGCCTCTCAAGTGGCATGGTGGAAATTAATTATGATTCATATACTTCCAATGGAAAATAAATTCATGATATTGTCAAAAAATGTACAGTAGTGTTAAGTTTTCAAGTTTTCCATTGCAAGAGGCCTTCTATCAGGAGCTGAAAGATTAGGAAATGATAGCTTGAAGATTATTATTAAAATTAAGTATGTTTGTTTGTTTTTATTTATTTTTTGTTGATTTGTACATATGTTTTGGGATTGCTTGAGTTAGATTTCATCATTAGCTGGAGCTTACCAATTTCAAAGTAAGGCAGAGCTAAAATAACCATTTGGTTGTCTATGTTGAGTTGAAAATAAATTGAAAACAATCCAAGATTGTTTCAGTCTGATTTTGTTTTAGCCTTTGTTCATAAATGTTAAGCCTCTCTCTGGATTTTTTTTATAATGAAGTAATACGTTTATAAATTTCCATGTGAATTTTATTTTTCCCATAGAATAATGGCCATTATTATTTGTTTTTATTTTCCTGATCAACGTCCAATTCAGGATTTCTCCTGCCTTATTTTGAAAGTGCTCTATGCCATAAATTACCTCAGTTGCTTTTGTTTTTGTACATAAGTGCCTAACCCATAACCTCATCACTCTCACCTATTCCATACCTGGTGACAACCAAAGATATCTCATGTTGACGCATTTTTTTCCCATTTCCTTTCCCCTTTTTATGAACCCACCCAATCTTCCATCCAAAACCTCAACCCAATGGACCGTGCTCTAAATCCAAACCCCCTTGTTGCCCCAATGATCGACCATCTGACCATCGGGCGATGCCACCAATTCAAAATGCACTTCGCAAACTTGCTACATCTCCCTGCTTCGCCGCCGAGCGGCGTCATCGCCATCCGACGATTGGGGGGCGAACTGTATCCTTGGCTAACGCATGCCCAGCGCGAGCGCTACCGGCTGCGGGTACGTGCCTCCGACAAGGGGGAGGGAACACCATCCTTCGCAGACGTGGATGTGGAACTGGACGTGGTAGACAGGAACAATAAGCCACCAGTGTGGGACACATATGCTGGAGGGGAGCGGGGACCTGATGGCCCCATCGTTCGTGTTCCAGAGAACGTGACGGTCGGTACAGTTGTGACCTCCATAAAGGCAAGGTTTGTATGGCCTCAATCGGCCCTTAAGGCCTCATCAGGTGATTAAAAATTTCCCATCTCTCCCCTTCCAGGCCTACCTTTAGTAACACATTCTGATGCTTACAGAAAACAAAAGATTAAACAGCCACCTATGACCTCTCTCTCTCTCTCTATTTGGATTGCTAATATAAAAGTAAAACAGTTTACAACTGTTGGTATACCCCGTGAGGCACATGGGATGAGTTGGTGAACTCAGTATTCCCATGTTGTAGAATTTCTGTTTTCCCTAGCTTTTCAACTAATCCTGTAATTTTTTCCCACAAAGGTGCCCCCTAGTGTAGGCTAGAGTAAGAGCCAGAACCAGCACAGCAGTGTTATCTCTTTGCTATTTAGTAATAATTAGTTTTAAAATATAATTTAAGAATAGAAGTATTGTGGATATAGCTGTAATTTCCTTTCCAAATGGAGTTCATGGCAGGAATACTGAAGAGTCAGTGGATCTAAGCAAGCACATTACCTGGAGGAATAATTTTCTATTCCCTGCACACAAGTGAGACATGCACGGTTGTGTGTTTGCATTTGTTTTCCTAATATTTGAGTGACCCAACATTTTGCTGTGTTCCTGCTAGGGAATCCTAAGTCCTTGACATTCAGCTGCTTCAGGAACGTGGAGGCAGAATGTTGGAATGCGAACATCACCTCATTTTCTTCATCACTAATTAACTGCCTTCATTTTCAGCTTAATTATAGTTGTACTAACAACAACTAACAATGATGCTTTCTCTTTTACCACTGGATAAAACATAATAATGGAAATCCTTAAGGAACAAATCATTCTACAATGACCTGGACATTGCATCCATGGCACTAAAGCACTTCATTTGATGATTCATGTATTCTGGAGTCCTTCATCAACAATTTTGAGTGAACTTCAAGTGTGATTCCAACTAGGCATCAATTTTTTTATGAAAAGATATACCCCATTTTTCATAGAAATGAAGTGCTGTGCCATCACTATAACCCTTTTTGAAGTGATTTTAATATGTATTGCGTTTTTTTAACCTTGTGTGAAAACTTTCACTATAAGTTAGGGAAAAACTCTTAACCGCTAATGAAAGTACATGTCTGTTAATGAAAAGCCTTCGGAAAAGAAAACAAACTATTTTTATGTCTTGTTTTTTGCTTTTTGGACAAAAACAAATATCATGCAAAAAAAACACATTACAAATATGATGGTGGACATCATCAACAACAACCATTACAACATGGCCGCTGACTGCACAATGGCGTCATCTACTTCGGCTCTAGCGGGAGACTTACAAGTTGGAGGCGATGGCACAGGATAAGGGCTACCCCCCACTTTCGCGGACCGTCGAGGTTCAAATAGACGTGGTGGATCGGGCTAACAATCCACCTGTCTGGGATCATGTGGTTTACGGCCCCATCTACATTAAAGAAAACTTGCCGGTTGGGGCTAGAGTTGTGTCTGTTAAGGCCAGGTCTGTTTGCTGCAGCAGATATATATATATCTATTATATATTTTTATTTTGGTCACTGTCTTATCTCCCTCACTCCTAGTTCCTCACCAATCACATTCCTTGGCTAACCTACCAATATTGCCAATCAGTTTCTATAATCAGCTGCTATCACATTCACTCTGAAAGCTTTGGTGTCTTAAGATGGTGGCTTTGAACTTGATGGGAGCATTTTTCAGTCTGTTTTATCCCATTTTAGTCAAGCTTATATTACTACATTTCATTATGAGTTTTATTAGTATCTTCAGTTTTAATACATTTTAGATTAAACTTTGTCAAATTAGACTTTGTTGTTCTACGTGTTTGTGTTTGAATAATTTTTTTGTATCTTATGATTTGTCACTAACACCCCTAAGCTGTGATTATTTCACTGTTTTTTATATTCTTTTATATAAAATGCTCTCTGAGACTCTGGAAAGTTTACTGTAAAAGAAGGCATGAATTTTATTTTCAAGCAGTTTATTTTACCTTTTCCATGAGTGATTTTTCAGCTTCTTGTTACAATGAAAACATCTACTCACATAATTCTAAAGTTTCAATCCAATTCTTTAAATGAAATGATTGAATTTTACATACGAATAAAAGGAATGCTTCTCTTTGAACTATTTTTATTCCACAGCTAAAATTCTATTTTGAACTTCATATTATTTTCATGCTTTGTTCTACAGTGTGAGGTAATTTGCAGGTATTGGTTTTCCACTGAATAACCTCTAATTGGTTGAATCAATACCTGGTTTCGCACGAATAAACCACCCTTAAGTCCCCTGAAAACCTACCTGTGATTTGATTGTTTTTAATTTTTTATGGTCTTGCACGGCATTGTGGGATTTTTTCCCAGTTATATTTTTAGTGTTTTTGCACGAAGTGACATCCTATATACCCTCACTCATTTCTGCACTCCTGAAAGATTCAAATGCAGAATTGTCAAGAATAGTCGAAAAATATATATTTTTGAAAAGATATTAGAGATCCACCTTTAACTCTTCCAAAAATTATTTACGTAGTGTAGATGAGTGTGTTTACTTTGTTCTTAATCTGAGTTTAGAAGTGTTTTAAATTTTTCTTAACCTGAATTATAAGTAAATGGTGCTTGCTTTAGTTTCCCATTTCATTGTGCCTATATAATTCTTTACATACTATTTCATATTTATAAATCAGGTTAAGACTTTTTTGTTTCAATCTATTATACTCCAAGCTCATAAAGCATTGAAAACCTTTTCTTGTTGGTGGTTATCATGAAGCATAACTGAACTTAGCAGTCACTCATAATTGTATCCCATTACAAATTACCAATTTCCTCATTTAATTAATTTGTGGCACTTGAAAGAAAGAAGGCATCTGTAATTCAATCTTTATCCTTGTGTTTGTTTTAAAGTAAAAATGTTGGAAAAATTTATGAGAAAACTTCAATAAATTGATTAATATGAAAGGTAGCAGCTGGTAAATTTGTCAAACTGGTGCTTGGTGAACCCCGCAAAGGCTTAAAAATATCTATATAGCCTGCTAGTTTTCATTTAATAGTTTTTTTCCTTATGTAACGATTTGCTGATTTAAATATTGTGATTTCATTTACATGCTAGGGGTTTTATGCTATCACTTCAGAGGTATCAAGAAGAGAGCTTTCTTTTATGGAGGATATTCTTTGCAGATGACTGAATAAATCCTCAAGTGGGTCAAATACATCAGTGGTTCCTTATTCATTCTTCTTCCATAGCCTAAGATCATTTTTTGCCCAAATTGGAAAATAAATCCTTTTTCCTTGACCCCTCCATGCTTAGGATCATGCAGTTAAATTTTCCCAGATTCACCTGAGAAGTGGAAAATCTAGGTAAAAGGAATCTGTGACTGATAAATTTATGCTTTTAACCCCATACAAAATTAATTGCAAACTCCTAGATTACTTGTGTAAGGTATTCCTTCCTTACATTATCAACATTAATGATATTAACGACTCCCATTTTTTTGGTGTCAGCTGTGAGCATTAATTACATTGATGGCTCATATACATGACCTGACTGCTGCTAAGTGAGATACATCATCTTCCAAACCTATGGTACAGAAACTTGAGAGAAATATTGCGCTGGTTTTAATGAGATAACTTGAGTGATGGGCTATATAATTAAATATAAATGTACTCTTGCTTTATTTCTGAATTATGTTGACCATTTGTCTCCCTTAAAAAAATGAAAAGCATGCACATTTTTGTGTGTAAGACGGAATTAGTTACTGCTTTTGATGGAATGAAAAACTTAGGTGTGGTGTTTCCAGTTTTGAATTGGCATTGAATTTTTTAATTGAAATGGAGAAATATCTCCATGAATCAGAATCCAAAATTTCAAGCTTAAAATCCACACCAGGTTGAACTAGTTGACGTATTGCCATAAATGTTTTTTGATTTTTGTGAATGAAGAAATATTTTTGATTTTTGTGAATTTTTTGTGGCATGCATTTTTGCTGAGTAGAATTTTGATAGCATACTTAAAATGAGACAAGACATCATGAATGCCAAACGTAAGTCTTAAATTGGCTATTGATAGCTGTTTTACCATTAATAAAAGTAGAGTGAAAAATTTTATTTCAATCTCAATGAAACCAGCTACTTTAATTTGTAAGTGCTGCATGGTTGCATTATAGTGACTGTGTGGTTAAATGTGATATTATATATAATGTCAAAATTTATTCATTGCCTGAATTTCATAGTGTGTAGCTCATAAGCCAAAGGGCCTATAGTTACTGAATTTAGCCTAGCTACTTTTTGAAGCATTTTCAAGTAAATAGGGGCTGATTAGCATGAAAAATTATACTTAATACATAGATGCCTTTAGCCCTACTACTGCTAATAACAATTTAGAAATTTGGGCTTTGGCATATTTGACTACTACATGCTTTGTGATTAAAATTTAAGATGTATTCTAGATTGTGTTTTTCTATACACTTAAACTTTGTATTAACTTGTTCAAATTGAAAAGATTTGATGTTTTGGCTTCAAATGAAATTGTCCTAATTTTAAATTTTAAGTCATATTAAATTCACTAAGAAGCTAGAATATTCTGTATGATGAAATTAAAAATTTCTAGTACTGATAATGAATCTCAATACTTGAAACAATAGTATTTTTGTAAATATTAGTTTTAAGTATTTTGATAACGGTTATTCCATTTCTATAAACTAATATGATTTATTCTGTTCTTTCCTCTTTCCCTGGGGTTTCCTTGTGGGGCGCATCCTTGAACCATTCTTCTTCTTTCTCTTTATCAAATTCCTACATTGCTCTATCACTTTTTTTTAACCTTTTTTGTAATTCAATGATGACTTTATTATTTTTAACCAATTTAATCAATTGGTTTCTACAATTCATAATTTCATTAAATATTTCATCCAATCAAATTCTGTTTTTGTTGTTTACAATTTTTCCATTGCTATTCTTCTTTCATTTTTCATCGTTTTTCAAACTTTGAATCTTGATTTCTTTTCAAAATCGTTGCCTTTCCTGGACCCTCTTTTCCCTCTTGAAATCATTCCACACAATACAGTTCTGGCATAGAAGGAAATCCTACAGTTTTTTACCGGCTAATGCCAGGTTCAACGTCACAGACAAATAAATTCAATACATTCTACCTTCAACAACGCTCTGATAATGGCTTCACTTGGGCAGACATAAAGGTTAATCATCCATTGGATTATGAGAGCATCAAGGAGTACAACCTGACAATTCGAGTTGAGGTAAAGTTCAATTTTGGCCTTTTATATTGTAATTTTTTTAAATAATATATTTATCTGAAAATTGAATTCCATTATGGTGCCATTGAATTATTCTTTGATATGAATTTGTGATTATTTTAAAGATTAAATTTTGCTTTTAATTGAATGCAGATAAAAATATTTAAATCTTATATTGCCTTACTCTTCACATTCCTTGACGGGAAAATAAATAATAGGTAAAAATTAACTTTCAAGGTTGTGATTTTTGTAGTGGTAGGTGATCGATTAGTCTTTATTAAAGTTTTCATTTGAGCACCAATTCCTATAATTACTAGTTTTTAAGAATTTTAGTTTCTTTAAGATTAAAATAGCTGGAATTAAAAAAAAATACATCAATATGGTTGAATTTTAGAATAATGGCGCACAACAACTTGCATCTGAGGCAACAGTATACATTATGCTGGAGGATGTCAATGATGAAATTCCACTGTTCACGGAACGGGAGCAAGAAACAGTTCTTGAGGGAGAACCAATTGGCACAAAAGTCACTCAAGTCAATGCAATTGATAAGGATGGAACATTCCCCAATAATCAGGTAAGATTATGATAAACTTACCACATGCAATAGCAATAGCAGGTGGTTAGTAGCTTAAAAATATTAATGCAGATCAAAATTCAAAATATTGATTGTTTTGAAATTGAAATTGAAATTGAATTGTAAATGTCTTAAAAATTAAAACCCTGATTTTGGATAATTTTCTTACAAGGTTTTTTATATTAACATTCTAATAGTTGTGTAATTTCCAAGGGCATAGAAAAGTCTCAAGATTTCCTCACTTTCTAGAATTTCAGTCTATAAAATATTCAAACCTATGTAAATACCATGTTGCTAAGGCATCACCCATTGATGAGCATTCATATCCCTGCTTTTTGGGTTTCTCAGAAATTTTTATACTTCTCTCCTAGATATCTCTTGAATCAATTTGCAACTTGCTACTGGGTTGCTAATATATTGTATTTAAATGCATGAAATCTGAATGGAAAGTAATTTTCATTTGGATACTGAAAATACAAGTGCAAATATAGATATTTTTATTATATTTTAGGTGAAGATGTACATTATTTTTACCATTTTCATTATTTAGTTGCTAAAAAAATTTGCCATAGTGTTTCACAAGGTTTTTTATAACCCATTGTCACAAAGCACTGCTGCCTGCCATTTCAGTCATACCTGAGCGCTAGATAACATGACTCCTTGTCATCTTCAAAGTACTGTTATGGAAGTCCCTTCTGAAGCATGCAGGTGGGAATTTCCATGCAAGAAAGCTACTCGAGAGTTCAACATGCCATGATAACTGATTCGTACTTTTATGAGGAAATCTAGGTCATATATTATTGGTAGTAGGGGCTATTTTTTAGATATTTTGATGACTGCAGTCTCACAAAAAATTAACACTTTCTGGAGTCTTCTGCATCTCTGGATTTTGCTCTTGACTCAATTAATGAAGTTACAAAGTTCCAAGATTCTTAGGACCAATAAAAATCATTTGGACAATTTAAAAATTCTCTCTCTCCCCTCTTCTTCATGCCTAGTACTTTGTCCTAACAACCCAAAGGGTTTGAGAGTGTTGTTGCAGAAAATGCAAAAGATTCAAGAAAAGTGGATACAGGGTATTTTGGGTAAACAGTGGAATGTTGAAGACTATGATCGTGCGGAGGAAGAACATGGGAATGAAGGGGGATGGAAATTATTGAGGAACTGATTAAGGGTTTATCCTATTTTAGTTTTAATGTAAGATTGTGTTCTCTTAGGCGAGTTTTAGAAATGTAGTGGTGGTTAACCCATCCAAAACCTATCATTAAAGATTGTCTACCATATAATCGAAAGAATAAGCAACTGTTCTAGCCTTCTTTTCTGGTCATCAGGGTAATTGTGGATATTTAGACTCGTGGGATGTATCTCTCGGAAGAATTGAAAGCAACTGGAAAATTGCGCATATTATTGAATGCTGTTAAATGAAGCAGCCAAGGACGGGTTTCAAAAATTTAGTTTGTTTATAAAATGCTATAGGATTCAGATTGAGACCAAGGGATGTTTTTTTTTAAATTAGTCCTTACATATAATTTCACTCTAAGGCTGGCATCGATGTCTCGAGGTATGCTGTCGCTGTCAAAATTACAAGCTCACGAGCGGCCGTGCAGAAGTATGCGGCGGATGGGTTTTGTAAGGGTTCCTTCATTTTTCTTGCCGTTTTCAATACACTTCCATTTCTCCCAAGGGAAATGTACCACTCGCATGCTTACTCTTTGTAGACTGAATATCCGGCCTTAGCCGTCGGGATACTCTCTTCCCGCTTTCGCTCTGAAACTTCTCCCTTTAAAAAGGGACGTTTGCCTGAACTTGCACGTCGCTGGAGTGCTCCTCCTCTGCCTCTTGCCCTGCTTCCCTCCTTCCCGTGCTTGTATCCCAGGCGAGGGGGTTGGCGGGGGTGGTGAAGGGGTTTGGTAGTGGGGTGGAAGGGGAGAAGGGAGCGAGAGAGATAGCCCTTTAAGGGTTGTGTGGATGGGGGTGAGTGGAAGGGAGGGGAGAAAGGGCGCAGGAGGCCGGTCTTGTGACGGCGACGGTCCCTGGAAAGACTCGCCTAGAGTAATGTAAGAGTGCTTGCATTGCTCTCCAGGGAGGCCCCCGCTCACGAGAAGCGGGACCGGTGGGCCTTTGATTGAGGGTTCAATTTAGGGAAAGAGGCGCGTTCTACCTTTAAGTTTCACCGTGTGGCTATGTCAGTTCGCCGTCACGTCTTCATCGAATCTGGGTTTTGATGATACTGCATACGTGTCGTTGCTGGAGGCGAGAAAGTGCAAAGCACGTCGGGAAATGTAATTTGTTCCTTCGTGAAGTAAAACAAAGAGGAAGCCGTATGGATCCTGTAAAAATGATTAATGCACGAAGGGCAGGTTTACATGTAATCCTCAGCCATACACGACATAATACAATAAGTTAATATTTCGGAACTCGATGGTACATAATTTTTCACTTTGTATAGAGTGTTTTTACTCGAAAGAGATTTTCTAAGAAAAGAATTATTTACACTTTCCGCATTGAATGTTGAGTGCTTCGTTTAATTGAAAGAAGTAAGCTGGACGTTGCATGATTATATTTCATTGGCGCACGAGATTTATTTACTTGGACTCTGTGGATTTTAAATGTGTCTCATGAAAAATGGATGTCACATTTTAGTAATTTTTTTGCCCTCTGCTATTATCCATGCATGATATTCGTTTTGCCAATTTTATATTCGCCGCTATGTCATTTGAACGGTTGCACAGTTTTGACGTTTTGAATGCGCGTACTGAATGAGTGTAATTCACTTTTCGTTGTTGTGATTACGGAAGAAAGATAATGAACGTAGAATAACTCATCGTAATCGCATCTTTCAACAACTGCGGGTGTCAAAATATAGTTCACCCAATCTCTTTTTGACCACGGAAGAATTTCGACGCTGTTTTAATTAAAAGCCCTTGTTAATTCCGAAATGGGCAAAACACATTTGGAAGTACCAATATCAGGAGAAAGAGAAATTATTTTTGCTTATCGTTTTTGGGAATATGTTAGGTTGCTTTTATCAAGGGCATTGATTGCGGATGAAACTCCGCCGGGATGGCCATTTTTCGAACGATTCGCAGGATCAAATGCGCTCCCAGCTTCGGGAAGCGTTAAAAGAGATATACATCGCTTTAAAATCATAACTCAATTTCCAGACCATCAATTAATTCTTTCGACATTTGCAGCCGATCTGCCCTTCGATTCAAACATAAAAATTCTACAGCGCATGCCCTCGTATTACTTCGTCCTATTGTCACTTGATGTGAGTTGGCATTGCCGCTCTCGAGTCCTATTTCATCGTTTTTGGCCGAAGGGCTAAGCAGATACGGCGGTGAACGCTTTATGTCTCGCCTCGCTCCTCGCACTTCCTTTTTGGTCCCACAGTTCACGTAATAATTCTGTCAGCAACCGGAATTACGGATCCTCTTGCGTGCGATTTAATTCACGGGGTAAGTTAGCGTGTGGGAGAGATGGGAACGGGGAGTTAAAGCGTAGAGAGCAAGACTACGTATCTATGGCCGTTAGCTCGCGGTGCGATTCGGGGACATCGAAGCATTGGCGCAGCTGCTTATCCATTTTTGAACACGATGCGCTTTTTATTTTTCGTCTTTCTTTTTTTCCTCGAACCCTCGGGTAATAATTAAGAGACTCCATTTCACACAACGTGGGACAAGGGAGCCGGAGATGGAACCCTAAATACTCCGGACTCCATTTGAGAGAGTCTGATGCAATTGGAAGGAAAGGAGAACTTACGTGCGCAGTGCGATTTAACTCGCGTGCAATTTCCTGCTACAACCAACGAACGTGTATTACACCTCTTCGAGCTCGTTTTTTGAAATTTCTTAATTGCTCCATTCCATTTGCATGTTTTTTTTGCAATTTATTTGCATTATATTGTCTTACCCGAAATCTAACTACCTGTTCACGTTTCCATGAGAATCGAAATTTGAACGCGTTGAACCTTTTTTATCTGATGAAATGGAATTACTCAGTTTAATATCCGATAAAATATTGAGACCAAATGGACGCAGGTGTCTTTCGTTCTGGTGAGCTGCACAAATGTGCTGTAAATTGCTTTGATTCAAATGCGACCAATGTGGTGTGGTAAGAAGGTAGTTTGGGCAATAATTGAAGTAGTTTAGAGAGGGGGTTTACTTCTAGTAGTTGCCGTATTTCACGTTTGTGATACTGTCATATCCTTATCTGTTCCCACATTCGATAGAAAGTAACTGCAAAAATAATGAGCTTGAATATGTATTAAACTGTTTAATTGCGATTGTCCTGCCATGAAGTTTCAGCAGTTTTTATGTTCTTCTCATTATATGGAAAATACTAATAATAAGAACGTAATTTCTGTGAGCTTGTGGCATTTACAGTTCAAAAATGTTTGTTGAATGTCCCATTTTTTTATTTTTACTGACTCTATTCGGTTTGAGTGATCATCAGTAATCGAAAACGTTTAAACTCGTTTAATTATAGAAAAATATAATTTACTCCATTTTCGATTATGCACCAGGTCTGGTGAGCGAGGAGAGGGGTTTGTTGAGAGAAATCCTATGGAGGCAGGAAAAATGGATGAAAGGCGTATTAAGTGGCAGTGGGTTGTTGAAGATGGCAATAGAGGGGAGAATCTTAGGCAAACGAGGAAAGGGCAGGAACAGAATAGGGATGTTGGACGGGATGAAGGGAGGAAGGAAGTACATAGAGATGAAGAGAGGCCTGATGTAGAGTATGTTGATCGTTTGTTGGAGTCGTAAGATATTCATTTGATAGATGTGTTCATCCAAAAACCTGCCTTCACCGGTAGGTTACCGTATAAATAAAAATACTTACAGCCTCCTCGGGGTTTAAAACATTGACCTTGTAAATCGTTGTCCGATATAAGGAATAGTTGACAGTATCTTATTTTAATAAATAATAGGAATATTTGAAAGTTAACTCCATATTTCGATGACTTGTCTTAAATGAGGATTTGGTTCGCAGGTTCTCTCTAAAACGTCTAAGATATATTCAATAAAATCCTCAATTCAGTTGGGTGAGGTACTGCAAATAAAAAAAAACCTTTGACTTGAGCTAAAAAAATCCATTGTATTTGATTAAAAAGAGAAATAGCTGAAAATAGTGTGAAAGAAAACTCTCTATCTATCAGGTTGATTTTTCGCCGACTCGCAATGGATCGCAAAGCGGATGGTCTGAGCACGAAAAAGAGAAATGAGTTATGAAAGTATTCCTGTTAAAATAATCCGAGGTATTAAGTAAGGAAATTCTTAACTTTGATGCACGTCGGAAAGTTCGTGCGAGTTTTCCAATGTTGCTCTCTTTCGAACTTCCCCCAGCCCTATTTTGAAGCTGGGCGCGGCTAGGTCGTTCGGAAAGTTTTCGAATTATCCTCCGCGGAAAGTTCTCCCTCTTTGAAACGGTAACAATTTAGAAAGGGCTATACTTCTCATACCCTTCCTTTTGGGCCTGCTGCTGCTCCATCTTCACTACTGATTTGGCTTCGCGGTGTCTTGAATCGACAGCTTCTTGGCCCCGTAATTCGCAAACATTAATTACGTACGAAGAGCCACTTCAAAATTAGCTGTTGTTACCTCTCCGCTTGTAAACAGGTCCTTTGTTCCGAACTCAGGGATCCTTGAAGTCAAAGAAGTCCTTTTCAAATTCCTGAAGATCTCGCAATCATTGTTTAGTTAGTGACAAGAGCGCAGGATGGCTTTTAACAAAGTTGGATGCATAAGTCTTTTCTGGTAGTTAAGTTGTGCAACAATGTATTATCATTATCAAGAATAATCTACCGATCACAGCCATCTAACACAACAAGAAATAATTGCTCTGAAACGTAAATTACAATAAATCATTCTTCCTATTCGCATACTTCAAGCATTCCTCCATTCCGTCCAATGTGCTTAGGTGTATTATGACAATATTTATTAAAATGGAAACGTCTTATATTATGTCGCGAAGAATTTGTTTTTCGGAAATTGTAATATATTTGTTTTACATAAGATGCGTAACTTCACAGTGATATAAGAATAGATAGAGATCCATTAAGATCGTTGAATTACACCACTTTAAACTCGTTTAATTTAATTAAAAGCGTATTTATATAGCACATTCACAATTTTTAGTGCAGTTCAGGCAACTTTTATAAATATAATGACTGTACTGCAAATTTTAACTTGCCTTTTCCCAGAATTCAGGCTACAAGGCTGCATAGGGATGGGAGTCTCGTAAATGTAATTATCTGATTTTATTGTTTCTAACTGAATTATAGTTGACATGGAAATGAGTGAGGGTAAACCACAGTTATCAGCCCGAAGATTTGTGTGATAGGTGAGGGTAGAGGTCACCAAGTACCCGAACGATGTGTGAAATTGGTATGCCGGGTTTGGGGTTTCTTTCTCTGTGCCATCCATGGATTCCCAGAAAAATCTGATAATAAAAAAATCACAGTTTTTATGAAGCTGAAGTTACCCAGAGGCATCCCCGGTAATCGAAACCAGGCTCTCCGGCCAATAGCCCAGCGCTCAACCACTGGACCCCATCCAAAGTCCTTATAACTTTATTGACGCTTCACCCACTGGGCCAACACGTCCCAAAATGGTTTACGCGTATTAAAATTGAGCAGCTTGCAAAACTGTACATCACTTTTGGCGATTACGGTCACTTTGGTTTATGATTCCATTGGCAATATTTATCGCAGTTTACACACCACATAATAAGTATGCCACAGATTTTATTCATTCTATGCTACCACTTCAGAGCACCTTCTCATTCGAAGTTCTCTTACTTAGAAGGTGAATACTCTCTGGCGAGTGGATACTAGATATTCTTGGAAGTGTTTCCCAGATCCCCGGTTAGATGCCTAAACTCTCATTTTAAATGAATTTTATTTTGTAGATTGCCAAAGTCCTTAGATCCCACATGACACCGACCTCATTGCCACTATTGTTGCTACAAGAGAAGGGGACAAGGGGGGCATCTAATTGTGACACCATCTTGTAATTCATAATACAAATAATGATAACCTTCCCTATCGCTTTTCACAAATGGTCTTGACTACACTGTACGGCGAGAAACAGTTGAAAATGGTTCCTCAATCTGATGAAAGTGATCAACATAACGTGGAAGAAAGAATATTAACGCCAAATATGAAAATATCGTCTTACGTTTCTGAAACAAAGTGTATCCTTTCCGCGTATCGCCAGCTTAGATCTTTGTCTACCTGGCCGTCGTCAATCGAGGACCTTCGATGGCCAATGACCTATTTCCTAATGCCAATTTGGATTCAAACGCAGCTCGGAACGCGAGGCAAAAAATCGTTGCTAGTGGTGCCGTATGCTCCATTCACTTTATTTCCCGCCGTGATTCAGGTGTTGTCGTTTTTTTCTAAACGTCCGACCACACATGCGCTCGTTTCCGGACCTATATTTCTTCTCATTATTGCTCCGCTAACGGACCGTGGTTGAGATTTTGGGGCGCACGCACGCACACATACCTTTGTGCATGATTTCCGTGCGAAAACCAGCATATCAATTAGCAGCAGGCGGGCGACGCTTCTCCGCACGAACGCTTTCGGAATGGCAACTACGGAAGCGACACGAAAAACGCGCGTTTTCCTTTTTCCTGTTCTCCGAGCGGCGTCCAGCCCCCCTTCTCCTTTCTTCCCCTTCTCCCTGCCCCGTCCCACACATGCCCCCCTTTCCCTCTCTAGCGGGTGACCCTCCTCCCAACATTTCCTTGCCAGGCCTCGATATCGGGTAGGGAAGTACTCGCGGTTCTGTTTTATGTTTGAGTGCGTTCCCTTGTTCAGCCGGTAAACCGGGCGAATTCACCGTTCGGTGGAGGTCAAGCTTTATTTTTTTTGCACCCGTTTTCATGTTGTGCCAATGGCGGGCGGGAATTTAGTGCTCAATCGGTGGCAAGTCCAGCAGAGAAATAAACGTCGCGTTGACAAGCTGTCGAAGTGGAAGGCCCATACTGGTATCGGAGGGCTGTATTCGGATCAATCTGGCTATATATTGCCGTGAAACGCATCTTTTAGCCGCAGCCCTCAAACTCTCGCCGTTTCAATTTGATTCCTCTTTCTAGTATGATCATGAAGATCCTTTGCCTATGTGTTTCCTGCTATTCCTACTAATTGGAAACCGATTAGGTACTTTACTTATGGATAATCTGCCTCTAAGATCCTTTAATTCTTTCGCCGCTCGGGTCTATTCCATCTCATTTAGCCAAAAATCGAATGGCTTTTTCTCATCGGCTTGTTACGTTAGTTCTGCATCTTTAAAAAAATCACGACTTCCTCCACTTCTTGCGCAATGCGATTTGAAGAAAGCATTTCTCTATTGATCTCTCGATTTTTTTATATTCTTCTCCAAAACCTTCTCAAGCAGTATCACTTATTGATAAGGCAAAATAAATAGTCAATGAGATCGCAGCAAGGTATTCTTATGAAACGAGTAGTTTATTTTTTCTATTTTTACTCTCTTTTACTGTAGTCGCTAAATTCTCGGTGCTAGTAGAATTCTGTTAGGTGCTGTACGTTAGTGCACTGGCTGGGATGTGAATGTTAGTGGTAGGAAGGGATTGAAGATATTGGATATCGAATTTTAGAGTTGTAAATTTACAATAAATGTGTTTTAAGAGAAAAGGCTTGGGAGATATTGGTGGCATGATGTTGAGCCAGACCCTTATAAAATGGGAAAAAAATCAAATTTCCTTTTTCCCTCCAGCGACGGGAAATGAATGAAGCAGGAAGCAGCAGCTTGGTTCGCTGCCGGAGCATTTTTGAATGAAATAATAAGACCAATGAAAGTGAACGAATAATGATTTTCACCAGCGATCGACCGTAAATTTTCCCCATTTTGCTCAAAAACTTTTCCTAGTATTCGGTCAGATCTTAGAGGGATTTAGGATTATTTTAATTGTTGAAAAAAATTCGAAGTGTTTAGTTGAAAAAACTAATTTTATGAATGAAATTTTACGCATTAAAACTTTTCGTTCACTTATAATCATGCTCGTAATTTTGCTAAATATATGTATAGGTAATAGGTAATATAGGTAATAGGTAATATAGGTAATAGGTAATATAGGTAATAGGTAATATTCCTTTATTTTTTTACCATCTTAAGGCTTTTATATTGTATTTGGAAGCGGGTTCTCCTATATATATATATATATACATACATATATATCCTATATCTCCTATATATACATATATACATGAATAAATAATGAAGACTACTTTAGTACTTCGCGGATAAGGCCACTTAAATTGGTTCATTAGACAGTTACTATAAGAAATAAAAATACTTACGTAAAAGTCACAGACGTTTCGAGGCCAGAAGGTGGTCTCTTCATCAGAAAAAGTAGAAACTCATGCTGATGAAGGGACCGCATCCTCGCCTCGAAAAGCCTCTGAGGATCGCACAAGTCTTTCTATATTTAATAAACACGACAGTTTCAGGTGTAACTTTGTGGAATTCCTACATGATGAGGGTAGAAAATGAAACTTTACACTTCCACGATAAACTTTAATTATAATAAAAATTAAATTAAATTTTTAAAAATTAAATTAAATTAATTCAAAGTAAAATAATTTATTGTGGAAGTTTATAGTTTCTTTTTTTACCCTCATCTTTTTATATTTATTTTAGTGACTAATATATTTGCGGAAATATGTATAATGTATAATTCCTATATCTGGTGATAATTGTACATTGTGTGTTTGTGTGTATGTACGCATTGTGAGGAAGGAAATGTTGACACTACTAAGGATACTCGTTTTGAAGTAAATTTAGCACAATAAAAAGGGCTAATTAGTTGATATTGTCAGGATGGCTTAGATATAATCCTGAAGTCGATGATTAACGCATTATTTATGCTCTAGAGTTTTATTTTTGCGTAGGCAAAAACGACAGAGGAGTAAAAAGTTTTAGTTTTTCCAAACATTGGACTACATGGCCGCAGTATTTTTCCAAAGGATAAATAATTAAACACGCACCTCAATTCATAATCACTGTTTGGAAATGAAATGCCTTCAGGGGTCTCCCGAAGCCACTGCAGTTGGCCCAGTCAAAGCTCTTTCTCCCCTCGAAATGCATGCTGGCCCGTACTCTTCTAACGACCGGCACGTTTAGAAATCTCCTCCCATCGCACCGTCACGTTCACCGGGGTGTAATTTCTGACGAAGGCTCTGGCGCCGCTCCCTCAGAGAGCACGTCTTCCCTCCCTCTCGAGGCGCCTTATTTCGTTATATCCGTCGCCGCCAGGTCCAAGCCATAAGGAGGGAAGCGAGTCCCTCTCCCCTCCCTCCACCCTTTCCTTTCTCGTTGCCGTCTACCCAACCTCCTCAATTCAATCCTCCTTCCAGCTTCCCCCCCTCCCCCTCCGTCTCTCTCTCATACCGCCCTACCTCCCACAATATCCTCGCCGAACCAGTCCCCTGTGAGAAAGCTGCTAATGGCGACGAAATCACACGGGTCGTGGACTTGTGCTCAGGAGTGCCTCCCATGGTGCGCCCCCCCGGGGTCGTGGAAGAAAACGAGGGTCGAACGGGCTCTGGAAGGGGGGAGGAGTGGGGGTTTTGAGTTTCAGAGCACGAGTTGGGGGAGGAGGGGGTGGCGAGGGGGAGTTCTGTTGTCGTCTCTCCTTGTGTGTCTGTTGTTGCTGGGAGATGGGAGTATTCGACGTGACGACTCGAACATGATCTCCCCTCCGTTCAATTATGCTATCCAGCCGGGATCAGAAGCTCTTGGAAACCGTACCATCTCGTTCCTCAGTTGGTCTTTCATTATCGCACTCCTCCCCGTTTCCTTTTCCATTACTTACATCTCTAGTTGTCAACGTTTTCCCCTATTTTTATGTAATATCGTTCTTCCTCTTGAACCCTGTTTTTCGGGATCTCTCCATTCTCTTCCATCTTGAAAACAAATATCTGGGTTGCAAACACAAAGAAATATTTTTGGAGGGGAATCAGAAGGTTCAGGATCCCTTGAGGCACTTGCGTTGGTGATATTCAAGGGGTGAACATTTTTTTAGCGTCTCATAATTTTGGAAGGGATGAGAAAACTATGGCACACCGGAAAGTTTCAAGTTTAAATCTACATCTGCACAAATACCCCGCGATTCACCAAGACGATGTTTGACCGAGGGTGCAAGCTCCAGGTGGAAAGGGTTAGGAATGTGGGAGAAGGAGGTTCTTAAAGTGGTGAAGGAAAGGGTGGAAAACGTTAATTTAAAATCCCTGGAGGTAGTATTCTTAGGAAGTATTCACACCAATGTGCGCACATACATATATGTCAGCGCCAAAATTAGCTTTTAACAATTTTTGCATTGAACAACCAGAGAAGTTATTCTGTACATTAAATAGGAGGGTATATAAATGAGCATCACTTACTTATGCGAGGGAACTCCACGATACTAAAACAGGTCATGCAGAACAGGAAAAAAAAGAAGGGGAAAACATTAAGTCAGGCTCTTCTGTTTAAAATCCAAACAGGGAATGTATGCAAATAAAAAAAATTGGTTATCGGAAATTTTATAAAGCATTTTATTCCGATAGGTTTTTAAAAGAACGCACGATTCACACGACACAAGAAAAAACACCTGTCGCATTAATGAATCTTGGAAAATAATCCTTTGCTCGGGAAAATCATAAATTTTGCAATTGATTCGTCGTTGATTAATAAAAAATAGCTAAAAAAGTATAGAACACTTTTTGTTGGCGAAATAAGATGACCCAGTGAGGTATGGGAACTTAGTAACTTGAAGAAACTCAGTATCTGTGTCCAGCAATCTTGAGGTAAAAATGACGCATACAGTTACAATTCTCACCGTAACTGTTAGTAACTAAAAAAATGAAAACCTTTTGGACAGTGAATAAATTAAAACTTCCCCACTCAATAATTAAATATTGTCTGCAGTGCGCTTCGATAAAAGTAGCCAAAATCTGGGAAGTAAATAAAATACTTAGCTATTAATTTAATGATTAAGTAAAAGTCACTGATTTTATTTATCATCCATTTTATAATTATTGAATACCTTTGCTAGTTATACCTTATTGAATATATATTTATACCCAGTAACGTGGAAAGTAAGTTCAAATATTCCAAAAACAATTTAACAAAAAAAAATTGAAATGCATAGTTTGCTATAGATAGATAGTTGTCTATATTTTGGGGCGAGGTTGAGACTATTGTTAATTATAATCATACATTATAAATTGCTTAGTAATAAAATTGAACAAGTGTTAATGCGGTGTCTATTACTTTAATCGTATGCTACGTTGATTTAGTGCATTGACGTGATGGGTTTTTTTTTTTAAATCTATAAATGCAAAACTAAATCACAATTTTTGTCAATGTTATGAGTGGCCCGCAAGTATTCCTAGAATATATCTTTCTGTCCTTAGGTAAATCATGTCCATTGATGATGAATAATTTTTCTCATTGAGTATTAGAACCAGTATCGACATGGTAAACGATCCTGGGGTTTGGTGGTTTCTCGGTGTGTGATGCACGTTCAATCTTCACGGGTGTTCCATCATGCCAGGTCCTCTGCTGCGGACGTTTCGATGGAAAAGCCAGCCATTGAAACGTCGGAAGCAGAATAATGTACTTGGCTGAATACCCGTGTAGACCTCACTCCATGGCGATACTAGTAAAACGTTATTTACCCAAACTGGGATATTCAAATAAAATTTAGTAAATGAAATAAATAAATATTGATAATATAATGGAATGAATATATAAAATTTACTAAACTAAACGGAGATCGACTCCTATTAACCTATGCTATTACTCTTAAACGAAATATTGCGCTTACACCATGAGACGCTAAAACATGAAAATACCCTATCTCAATTCAACTGAGGATTTTCCCAGCGAAATATTGACCTACTTCCGTGAAATCGATTGTCGCAATCTAAATAATTGAACTGTCTACTAGAGATAATATTCTAATAGATATGTGATATCTTTCTAGTGTGCTATATTTTAAAATATGTAAGCATAAAAAAAATGTGGGAAATCATTTTCGATTGTGAATCATTGTCAATATCGATGTCCTTTTCAACACCTGAAAACATATTTTGTGGATCTTTTGCTTCTTGAACGTACTTTAGGATCATGAATCTTGACGCAGAGCATTTACTCGTATTCCATTTATTTCTGGTAGATAACCACATTTTTATGATAATAGGCATTGGAATAAATATAGTGAGTGGTATGGCAGAGCTTTATTATCAAAATATGCTAGGGTTTTACGACGCCGCTTGTTGATTGGAGACGATGATGAAAAGGGAAAATTCGATCATGATGAAAAACAAAACTGGACAATTATCTGCGGCCGAAGCGCAGAAGGCAAACCCAATTTAAAACTGGGGAATCAAATGCTAGAAAAATAGAAAGAGGCTCGTTGTTTTGGATGTATAGGGTAGTCAGGAAATTAACCAATATTATGGCGTTGAATCAGGAGTTTGTTAGGACAAATGCCATAAAAAGAAAGTTTTTTTCATTCCATGGAAAATTAAATAAGCAGTTTACCGGCGGAATGAAGATAAACACATATGAATGATGGAAAGTAATGTTGAATTTTAATCTCTATTTCCAAGGAAAATTATCAGCTGTCACAAGTCATTAATTTGAGCTAACAGGCTTAAAATTACTAGATCAAAAAGATGGACAATTCCAATGACATCTTGAGCAAGGTTCAATTAGTTGGGCATCAGGTGAGATACGTGCGTATTTCTTCTCTTTTCTAGCTCTCTCGTGAAAGCAAATTCACATCTAATTTCACCCAGTAACTTTGAATATTTTGGAAGTTAGAAAATATTCTTTTATAGCGATAGTTAGATGAAATGATTCAAAGTTAAAAGATTATTTTTGGACATATCTTGCTGTTAACCAGGCAATTATTTGTATATATCACAGAATTTTCCAGATATAAAGTCGTGAATACAGGCGCCTCATATAACGTTGGTCCCATAAAAAATTTGCCTTAAAACTCTTGGTTTGCACGACCTAGCCACGAGAATATATTTAATTCCGAATTTATTTAAATAGTGGAAACATTGATGTGGAGAAATAAAATTTTATGTAGAACTTTAGCGCAGTGGTTGGATGTTACAAATGAACACAATGTGCGCGTTTTGTTTATTAAGGAATTCTGAAACGCAAAGGCTTAAAAATCATGTTAATTTATATATCCAATTTTTTCCTTTTACTGTGCACTTTTTTTATGTTCTTATATGGCTAGCGATTAACTTGAAGCTTCAACTTGCTCTTGGGTGCTGAGGGACGATGGCGTCACTTTTGTGGGTCGATTTTTTGCGTCCAGTCTATTCAGCTTTCTAGTTGAAGGATAGTATGGTGCTTTTTTGATTATTCCGTATTTTCCTGGAATTTATATGGACCTATAACCTTTATTCTGAATTGGACCAGTGCCAACTCCTATAGTTCGAATATGTTAAGCTAAAATCGATTGGGAAACATGCTGCCCCACCAATTCAAATATATAAATAAGGACAGATTTTGCGTGGAAATTTACTGAAAACCCTACTTTCTCTTTTACTGTTTGGGCTTACACAACTTCCCTTTTGAGTGAACTTTGCATTAAATGGTATTTAAAATGTGTGGGGTACGACTTAACTCTCTTAAAATATGTATTTATAATTCTAGCGTAGTACAAAGCGTGATTAAGGTTGGGCAGAATTAAAGAGAGATTATTCACCATCCTTCCGGCTTCCTAGTTCTTTAGTTAAGGCTGCGCAACAAAATATATCTCAATGCCAGATATTAATCTTTTCCTATTTTCCTGGTGCGTCATGAGTTTCAGGTTGTTTTTCTGTTAATGTCACTGTCTTCTTGTCCCTCCGCACCTATATTTACTGCCATGTGTGCTTTGCTGCTTTATTGCACAGCAATTGCAGTCGCTATGCGCTGTAAATCAGCAGATAGCTAGTTTATTGGTCCCAAATCGTGGGCTCGTGCTGTTCCAATCCTCCATTGAAGGTGATAGTTCAGATAGATGGGAGGCAGGCGGACGTCTATGTAGGAGGGGTGCTAAAATTTCCTTTTTATATCGGATGCGATTTTTCTCATGAAAGTTTACATTTTTTGGAATTAAGGGTAATGATCAAGTAGAAAAATTGAGGAAAGGATAAAAAGTTATAAAACTTAACAAAACGTTTATCAAGGATTGATTTAATGATATTTTTAGGAAACCTGTTTTTCCTTTCCGTGTTTTTCTTTCCTCAATAGTACTAAAAACAGAGATTGGTGAACCGTAGCCCTCCAGTTTTCTATTTTTCATGCTAATTTGCTTAAGCTATAACAACTATTTCGTCTTCATTCCTATCTTTTTTTGATATTTGTATGTTTCGTCAATTTTGAGTTTTTATTTGCATTTACCCCCTTGCATTTCCGCCTGAATTTCGATTTTTTTTTATAAATTCTTCTTAAGGGGTGATTATTTACTCCGCTGTTGACTATTATTAATCACGCTTAATCAGTTCAAGACATGTGTGAAACCGGCAACGACTATGTTAACGAAGCTGCATCACCTAATCATTTTTGTATAATATCAACATTGTGCGTATATTTTGTGTTTGGAGTTTTGTTTGTACGTTTGTCGTTGATTTTACACATTCATTCCACTAGTTAAGTGTAATTAATAGTAATAGACTATCATTGTGATTAGAATGTAACCTTGAAGGTAACTTACAAATTAATCGAAACTTGGCATATTTATATGGTGTGTTTTTTAATGACCAAATTCCTCAAAACACTCAAAATCGATTAAATTAATTTTGTCTGGTCAACAAAGGAATTTCTATGTATTTTTCCCTCGGTCTTCTTTGTGGAGACTTTTTTATCCGATATTCGTTTTTGGAGATTTTCCCGATAATGGAGGGGTTTTCAAGAGCACGATTTCATTCACTGGTGCAAAAAAATAATAAAGTCTAGGCATTTGTATCTAAAAATAAAAAAAAAATGTCTGCTTGAAATTTTATTTGACCTGTAAACGCAAATTGTACCAGGATCAAACAGCTTGTGATTAACGTATACTGTCTTCAATCGAAATAAGTGTCCAGTTCCTCATGACATGATATTCTGGATTAGATTTTGTCCGAGTCTAGCAATGAAGTCGAATGATGAAGTAGGGGTCGATAAAAGCTGGAATATTTTCTCGCGTTTTCAGTTGCGCTTTCTGGCTCAGGGAAATTATTTCAAAATTGGCACCATTCAGAATTCCTCGGCGAAAGGATATTTTCCTCGACGGTTAATTAAACTCCTAAACGAGGTAGGCAGCAGCAGAAAGAGGTGCCTTTTACGGTGGCCGTTTGCTGCAGCTTACTCCACGGCCATTTTTTCCGCGAGCCTCCCAGCCTTTCCTCCTTCACTTTCCTCCTCCCCCACTCATTTCAACCTTCAAAATCCCTCTCCACCGATTAAAAATTCGCAATAAAAAATAGTCAAAAGTGCCACTGCACGGGTGTCGCGCGCGCGCGCGAGTGCTGTTTTTTATTCGTCGTCATCCGTCTGCTAAATTATCGAAGTAAACGGCATTTCTAGAACAGCAGATATTTTAAGTGGGAAGGTTTTCCGGTAAAAGAGTAAGAAAAATGCATGATAATACGCTCACGTATTCTTTTAAAAATAAGGAGGGTGGGCTTTCTGCCAAAAATGTAATCGTCTATTATGGCATTTTTGTGGATAGTACATCTTTCCTAGCTGTTACGCCTGCGCAGCTCATAGATCAAAACGTAGCTTCTGCTGAAATTTAGGAAGGGAAGGATGAACTTACTTGGGTCATGTCGTCGAGGGTAAACGGAAGGGAAACTTTATCTTCCTTAACATTTGTTCAACAGATATTTTTTTGTGGATATCGATAATTAAAGATATCTTCGTATTCAGGTTTGCCGACTATTCGTTTTTGCTCATAATGCTACTTTTATGTGATGCTAGTGAGACGCTTCAATTCCTATTGATCATGCCAAAACGTTATGCTTATTAGATGTTAAATCATTTTTCGGGACACATAAAATGAGAAAAACAGTTTATTATTCTTTAAAGTAGGATTTATAATTAATTTTGTAGGACAAATTAATGTTTTGATGTTGCAACATATCATTCGCTCGCTCAATTATAGAAAAAATAAATACTAAAATCATGTAATAACTGCAATGGCTTTTATTAGGTTGTCTCCCAGAATTTATAATTTACTGTGAAAGTTGCTTATAGGTATTTATTTATTTCTTCTGTGGCTTCTCCAATGACGCTTCTAGCTATAAACTATATAAACTAAAACTATTGTGTGCTGTTTGGTGTCACGATGGCACACGGAACTGAATTATATAATGGATTATGTACAAACCCTCACTGAAGCTTTTGGGGATTTGTGTAGATGAGATTATACTAGTGCATTAGGTTGAGGTCAGATCATCGTTTGTGTTCAATAACAACAGCTAAATTACACCGTTGGAAAATGTATTTACAGGTTTGTAAATTAGTGAAATTCCTGAATAAATTATGTTATTATTGCATACCCGTTCAAATATTTACATTCAATCATAGATTTAAAAACACTCGGCAGACGCTTTTGGCAAAAAATATCAGTAATACGTAGTATATATATATTCAAATATATCAGTAACGTCGTACGTTTGGTATCTGAATATTTCGTTCTAGCATATAGACTGGGTGCTATCATTTCAAGGTTAGTTTCTATTTTGTCCATTTAGATTTGCGATGCACATTATGAGAAAAACAAAACTTACACTTTTCCACAGATTTATTTGTTACGTACAACGCGTTTCAGTTCATTGAACCATCTTCAGATACTAGACAAGACTCAACATGTGATAATCATATTATACCTGTTTGAGGAAGAGGGGGAGAAAAGAGTGAGGAGTAAGATAGGTGGGGACAAAGAGGGTCATTTCGGAAAGGAAAACACTTTGTTCCTCCACATACACTCCAACACTCACGACCCAGCCATCGACTTACAAAGTCATCATCTTTGTAAGGGCGCCTAGGGCGCGACTAACTTTTCTCTCCTCCCCCTTCCTCAAACAGGTATACATTTGATGTATCACATGTTGAATCTTATCTTGTAACTGAAGATGGTTCGATGAACTGAAACGCTTTGTACGTTACAAATAAATATGTGGAAAAGTGCAAATTTTGTTATGCTCATAATGACGAACTGCCACTACATATCGTCTGAATCTGTTGAATATATTGCGATGTACAGTTGAGCCCTGTAGGTTCTAGATTGGAAAACATTTTGACTTTTTAATGAGTGCATGTAGACTGTATTATTTAACAACTTGAGTTCTGTACTCTGCTGAAAATCATTAAATACAATGACCTTGTAAGAATTTACTACGAATGGATTCATGGTGGATACACAAAAAAATCATCCATTCGCCGCGTAGATTCTCATGGGTTAATATTTTTTCGTAGGATGCTTGAGTAGGAAGCAGATGAAATTTTTCAGTGTGAAATTTGGGAGTCCAAGAAACCAAGGAGGCACTCTCTCGAGTATATCATTAAATCAAATGCTTGAAATTGCCACTCCTGAATTTTGAAAAAAAATTGTCTACCTCACATTTGCTTTAAAGTGTTCTTTTATTTTCATAATTTCTCTGGCGTGTAATATACATATAGTAATTAACTTCCTCGTTCTTTTTCCAGAACGCATATAATGAAATTTCACACAGACAAGCAAAGAGAGAAGCGTGATGGAGGACGGAATGTAGCGAGATAAAAACGTGGACGAGTGTTCGTTCCTTGTGCGCGATGCAATTACGTCTCAATGGCAGTTTTAATGTGTCTGCCGTTGTTACTCAGACTTACCACTCAGATCCACCTTGCAATTCAGGGGAAACTTTTATTTTGACCTATTGAGGAGCAGAAGTTCATTAAAATTGTAGGAATCGCATTTTTCGAAACTTTCGGAAAAATTGTCAAGTCTTTATTTAATTGATTTTATGTAGATATTGTCATCACTATTAAGCATTTAATGCCCGTTTCTTTTTATAAAGGAAAAATGAACTCTTATTTCTATTATTTATTTTATCTTTAACTTTAGTTTAAAATATTGGGAAACCGTTGGAATTTATTACTGAAATGGCTGCCTGCCTATTCTCTGTCAATTATCTTATTTGATTTTGTGTTTATGCTCATTATTTCCCTAGATACCGACTGAAAAATGGCATCAAGAGGTCTATTCGTGTCTGAAAATGCTGGAGGACATTCCGTAGTTTCTGAGTGCGTTGTTAGAAACAGGGCATTCCTTCTGCGAATGTTTTAATATTAAGATCAAAGTTGGGAAGTGATAAATATTTTTAAGTTTCGTAGCAATTATAATTTGAATGGAATTATTTATCGGAATGCCACTTCAAAACGAGATGATAACATCAAAATGAGATACATATTTTAAATCATATATATATTTTGGTTGTTTCATTTGAACATCTATGATATGGCATTCCCGAATTATAAAGTCGTCCTTTGCCTTTGTACGATTGTAAAATTTGGAATGATCTCTGGGCATAAGTGGATTTGGGGCAGAGAAAAATGGGCAAGCGACCAGGAACTTTGAAAGTAAGGATCTGTCCATGGCTGAACCAAAAGCATTAACAAGAGGTCACACAAATCTCCCCACCAGCAGAAGAGCTCAATGCAGTCTTGGCTCTGCAGATACCTTATGAAGTATCGTAGGGTGATCTTTCGAACAAATTCGTTCCCTTTGTGCTTCGAGAGGGGCAATTTTCAATCGATTACTTGATATCTATTAGTAATCGCCTATCCTATAAATTTATGTATTCTGCAGGTCCACTTTTTTGTGATTATTAACTTCGCCCGCATAGTTCGTTTACCTGAGGCTAAAGGTGGGCACATGCTATAGTTCACGATGAATATTAATCAACACATCGGATTCTTTCAACCAAAAATCAATCCAACGTCCGTCGAAATACCAAAAAATCAATGCGTTTGAATCAGTTTATTGGAAAGCCATTCAGCGGAAATCTGTTTGTACAAGAGTCAATCGCACACGCACTATCAATATTTAAAAAAGCGTAAAATTGTTATAGCTGGAATATTTTTAAAAATAAATTATAAATATATTTTATTTTAATTAGTGAGTTCATAGTATGGACTGTTTATTTGTGATCGTCAGCTTTGCTGTCTCAAATCATTACTGCCACGGTTAATTTTCAATCTTCTACCTCAGTGAAGAACATTTTCCCAGAAATTTAACTAACGGGAAACTATTACTTCTGCAATTACCATTATTTGCCAGAAGAACGGCTAAAGAATTATTCACCATTATTATTTTCCCAAATTTGCTCACAAATACATTTTTACTTTGTACAACGAAAAACACTGCACATTTTTTACAGGAAAACAGAGAGTGAGCTTTTTCCATATTCCTAGCATTTGTTCTCCCTTAGAATGTAGGCTTTCGCGGATATTATTCTTCAATAAAAATAGTTCTTAGAAAATAGTCTAGTTGATAGATGCTACTTGAAAGAATCTAATCTCATACTGTAGAAATTTAAAAATTAAAAGATACTGAAATATTTCACACATAGGAGAATTGCATCTTCGAACACTTCCATTCCTAGTCGTTTTGATCCTCTCTCCTTCCGGCGGTAACTTCGTGTTCTTTACACCTGTCTGCATTTAAATTTGAGCCTACTGCTGCACTTTTTCGTTTTAGTCTTAATCCCATTGTAATTATTTCTTGTGAAAGGACTTGTTAATTTTCTATTTGAATTTTTAAGATGCGTTTTTTTCTTATCTGATCTGAAAACGAAAACCCAAGAAGGAAAGCTGTTTTGGTAATTAAATAATAGTTTTTTAATGTATAGTATGAGAAGTTCATTTTGAAATAGCTTATTATTATCTTTGAATCATTAATCTCGTCTAGATATAATTGTTTTTTATTTCCAAGTTTGGAATATTAATACGGATATTAGCGTCGGGGTAGAGATTTTCCATTTTATAACTCGATCTGTTTTCAACTCAACATTTTGTCATCAATTTCCAAGTGCAGGGCATTTTCCTTTATCACTTTAGCCTAGTTTGACGAGTCATTTGTGTCGGCGTTCATCATTAAATCAGGTTTCCCCACAAACGGGAATTGGTTAGTGTCCTTGTATCAGATGTCCAGATTCATATCCCGGTAAGTACAAATTATTCAGTGGCCCATTGATCCCTACGTGGTTACCAGTTGGATAGCACCTGTGAGACCCGGATGGGACGATAAACTTTGGGTCCCACGGTGACTTTTTTAAGAGTAGACGAATGCCAAAGTTCTAGTTTCTCTCCACCCTTTCGACACCCTATCCTACCTATATTCTAGTCATTTACCATGAAAATAAACATAGTTTTTTGAAAAAATGTGTTTCTCAAAGAGTCCTATAGGATATCTTTTTTGATATTATTTCACCATTTTACGGCCTCTTCAGTGAGCTTTAGCCTACCCAAAGGTATACTTGTTGAAAAAATTAATTAGCAATTTTTTGACTCTATTAATAACTTCCCCTCACGTGAGCGGAAAAAGCCAGATTATTAATAAGGAAATCAAGAAAGAACGTCTTAGTGGATCAGTGAAAACATATTTTTCGAAATGAGAACTTTTATCTTTATATTCAAGTAATGCTTATAAATGTAAATGAAAATTTTCGTGCTGAGAAAATATATCTTTTGCGTACTCACAAAAATCTGCTTGACGGCTTAACGCAGGCTATGTACTTATGTTGCCATAGTAGGGGTTGGCAGGTCCAAAGAAGGAATGGATACATTTTTCTAAGTACTTTGTGTGACATTTTATGGAGATCAAGGCCATGGCTTTAGAATCCCGCCCGTCAAAGGAATTATGACTGAGAGATGAAATCAGTCCCTTCATTCCAACCTCAAATACAGTAATTAAATAAAAAAAACAAATAAATATCCACTGCATTTGAGAATGGAATGATTTAATTTTTTTTGAAAATAAGATATATTAAATTAAAAAAACAAATGTCTCTTCTTTTATGGGGCAACATGTAAAGTCGAATCTTTTCGTAACGGTCTCCTCGAATCCCGACGTAGTGCTATGGAAATCTCAGCAGCCAAGAAACCTTGGAGAGAAAAGGAGCGATGGTAAAAGATTTGAGACGTACTTCAAACCTTTCCTTTTCTCATTCATTCCTTCCACTCTTTCCCGAGAAAAGCGATTCAAGTGGATCGTTTCATCCGACGCGGTCCACCTGTGGCCAATCTCGAACTCAATTGCTTTTCGCTCCTGACTGTGGTCGTTTTCCTCAGGTCACAGAGAGTACACTCGCGAGGGTGACGGACGGTTAGGGGGTGGCTTACGAGTGCCCTTCAAGTGTTGAAATGGCGATCTCAATATTTCTCATGGGTAGAATTCGTTGAACAAGCAATTGATATTTGAGAAACCTGTATTCTCGGACATCTGTGGTAGAATCCCCAGTTGTAATGCATCAAAAAATAGTTTTGCATCAGAGAGAAAACAAATATTTAGAGGTTGATGTCGCTAAAGTTTGTGCGTTCATTTTAACCCAGTCTATGGAAATACGTTAAACTTTTTGATTCCCTTTGGAAATTCAAATTTAGTAATATTTCGTTCCACTTCACTGCTATCCTTCCGTCGGCTTTTTTCTGCTCCCTCGACGCTCACACTCGTGTTTTCGACATTCTTCATCTCTGATTGACCAGTCCCTTTCCCGAAGATGAATTTTCAGCCTGACAACATCTGCTTCATATCGATTCAGAATTTTTTAATCTTCCTCTCATATATTTTTCACCAAGGGGGTAGTAAAATTTTCGCTCATCCAATTTTACCCCGCTCGTAAAGCGGTCGACTTTTTTTTCTGCTAAGTTACCTCTTACGTTTTGAAGATTGGCATTTCTGAGACTACAACATTCCTACTTGTTAGTGTACTTAAAGTTAGGAAATAATGCCTCGAAGGAACGTTTGTGTAGCAATAAGCGAATTTGTTTGTTCAGTGATAAAATGTTTCCTTTAGGTCTATCAAATTTTAATGCATTGCATTAAAAAATTATTTAATAACTGAGATGCCAGTTAAAATTTTCACGAAGTGAAAATGTGTTTTGTAACTTATCAATTTTCGCTTTTAATTTGGATAAATTGTATCTTGTGTAGTAAATTAGCTCATTATAAAGCCTTAATAGCTCCGACTACTTCATGGGCTATTCAAATTTCAATGGTTTAAACCTCACGCCATGGGATCTTTAACTGCTGTATACTTATCACAAAAGGTTATAAGGTTATAATGATAAATTTTGTATGTAGCCTTTCCTGAAAATAAGACCTGCATCCTAACCTGAATTAGGAAATGTTCCTAACCATAATATGAACTTTACGTAGATTAAATTAAAGTTTTTATATAACAATGTTTTCAAGGAATATCGCTGAGCATCGTTTGACGTACAGTGTAAGTGATTGCAAACGTAATTGTGAGCAGAGGGGTTTGGGTATGAGCTAATCCCGATTTCATAAATATTTTTAATAGTTTTACGTTAATATATCTGTAAACGTGTTTTTTGAGGTTATAAGTACTCATGGATTAGTCATATCTCGTAAGGGGGAAAAGTTTGGGTTTAATTTAATATTCCATCGGCAGACAGTTATTTCATCTCACGGCTAATTGGAATTTGCATTTATTTGCATTTCGGCATACTGTCTTCGGACTGCGAGTCTCAAAACCCGTATGTTTCCCGAGGGTTTGATTACATTTCATAACGCTGGGAATCACGAGCCTTCGTGACATTCCAGATTTTGCTTTCATTTCTACTGCGGACAGTTTATTTTAGAGAGGGGTCATAGCTGCTTGATTAGCAAAGTAAAATTGTTATCTCAGTTTCACTAAATCACTTATGTTTATTAAATATGTATTTATGTATATTAAATATGCATATTAGGGTATATTAAATACGGTTGATTAATTAATGTATATATCTCCGCAGGGACAAATACTCATGTGTTTATTTCCGAGTCCGAAGTCGATGAAAAACCTCTCTCGCGAGTGCCGTGATTACTATAATATTGTAATTTTGCCAATGATGTGCCCTAGAATACGAAATAGTCATGTTAAATTGTGAATCATCGGCGTTTGAGGCAACAATCAATGCATTGGTCAAATCTTTGATAAAATATGTATTTAATTTTCTAAAAAATAAGGATATCAAACGAATCCGAAGTTTCGTAGTCTAATAGCCTATTTGAAACTTGTTTTTCTTTCTAAAGCAATATCTAGTGACATTTATATCACTGCTATAAATATGATATGTGGAAAATAGTTTAATATCGATGAGCCAGAACAAGTTATCGTTTTTAGTGGTCTAGGTTTATTGTTAAATTTATACTTTGGGAGTGATTCCTGTCCAGTGTTACAAAAGCTTAGGTCCACGAATTCATATAGGAATGCAGCTCATTAATTGAAGAATTTCTATGTAACAGTGGATCAAAATTTATAGCTGAAAAGTCTCTCAGAAAGTTTTCCCATGTGAAAGTTGTGAAAATGTGAAACATTCAATGGAATATTCGTATTTTCTTTTATCTAACATAGATTAGTTCGAATAGCTAAAATAGCAACTACACTACGACTTTCAGGCAGTGTAATTTTATTTTCAAAACTCACCTTTTGCAAATAGGTGGCAGAATTCCATATCAAGATATCCTGGTGGGAAAAGTAGTGCAAGTATAAAGACAGGACAGACGCGCTATATGTGAAGGTGAAAGAATTGGCTGGAGTCAATAAAGGAAAATCGATAAAATCTAATACAGATACGAGGGAAACATATGAGTCGGACTTCTTGTAGGAGGGATCCAGGCATATTGGAGAGAATATATGGGAGAACTTTAAGGCGCAGATATTAGGCCGGGAGGTTTAGATTCAGAAAGGGCCTGTGACGTAGATGGTATAGTAGTAGTAGTAGTTATTAGGGGAGGCGACCGACAGCTACGGCCATTTGGGCCATTAGGGATGGGTAGGTAATTTGGTAGGGGATGGATGTTCAAGGGACGCAGAAGTGGTAGAGAGAAACCCGAAGTCGGCATTAGCCTACTCTTAACGATAGGCGCCAAGGGTTCCACAATTTAACGCCTCATTCAATGGACGACGTACTCGTAGTGCTCTGTACTTGGCACCCCAAATAAGGATCGGGATACCACTGAAGAATCCTGGCAACCACGAGAATCGAACTCAGGCATTCGGGATGGGAAGCCGTGATACTAGCCACCGTACCATATTGATCCCCTGATGGTTATATCTAATTTCCAGTGGTACGCATTAGGTAATGAGATGGAAAAGTCATCGCAAGACATGAAGACAAACAAATTAAATTAAATGGATGCTCTAGGTACCTGAAAATTACTCAAGTGTTTAGAAAATTTAGAAGAAAGATTCCGTTTGTATCATTCTTGATGGAGGAGTTGGATCAGGCAGTAAAAATAGAAACACTACAGTGTATGAGAAGAATTTGGGATATAACTGGCTGTTTTTTCCTCTTTCTTGAGGATTCCAAAGGGTTTGAATGAGTAGAGTGAACAGAGTTAATGAACGTATTGCAAAAGATTAACTGCACAGGCGAAATGAATAGGCAAGCACATCCCAATCTTTATGTATCTCAAACTACACAAGGATAACGAATGAAACTATTGTATCAGGAAGGAAAATAATAACCAGGGGATACAGACAAGATTTTTCTGTTTTTATTAATTTCAGATCTTAAGAATTTATAAACATTTTCATCGTGTGTCTTGTAGATTGCAATGTTACTCAACTGTAATTTTCAGGCGGGAAATTTCTTCTTGTATATTTTTCATGACATAGTATTAAACTACGATGTTGGAAATGATGTCGAAGATGTGCCGGCAATATCCTCTATTAATTGGGGGGATGTTTGTTGCTTTTGAATTTTTATTTTATGTGCAAAAATACAAGTAAAGTATTACATTGAAGTGCGAAAGTCAGCTTATTAGTTGAGAATCAGCCAGCGTTCGACCGCGATCGCATTACTTTCACGTCTAACTTGCCGGCGATGGCCGTGTGCGCGCGCCGCGCAGTAAATCGTATCATATCAGAAGTGGAAGCCTATATAAATAAATTTCTCTCGGGATCATCGAAGTTTCAAAACTCAATTGAGGTTGCGTCATAAATACAATTTGGGAACGCTAGAGGGCTAAAAAAAACGTGTAGCATCACTGACGCCCTTGAAATTAATGGCAATTAAAGGAATGAAATCAAGCTTTACTTTGTGGAAACGATTCATTTTTAATAATCGCTTTTTATTGTTTGCATGCAGCTCCGTTTGTCTCTGTGAACCCTATAAAGTACCACCGCACTTGATTTGAAAAAAAACTGCGCAGATATGGAAATAAAAATTGACGTAGAGGAAATAAGGGGCGTACTAAAGTACGCCCCTTATTTCCTCTACGAGTACGTTTTAATGGCTCGTGGAGCGAACGCCATTTCTATCTGCTAATTTTTATTACTAGCTCTGTTGTTACCTTTTGATAAATTCACCTTGATTTGAGTTGTAACTATGTGTTTGTTAACCAGTAAGCTATATAGGTGGTCCCAGTATATTAAATATAATCTATCGATTATTGACTCGCATTAAGCTTTTTATTGTTTCTAAAATGTCCTCATATTTTCATAACTTCCCTTTCTCCATTTCTATTCGCGATAATATATTTTGCTGCAACCAAACTAGATGGGAGCGTGTAAATTGTCAGGTAGATTCAAAGTGGGATAACCTAAAAGTCTACTTAATTGGTGTGGTCATCCTATCAGTACCTATGGGTAGCTCTAACGAGTGAATTATCCTCCAGTGAATAATTTTCATATTATCTAAGCATGAAATGGGGAATTTCACTCTTGTAATATATTGCATAAACCATGAATGTATCTAATAATAGTCGTACGTTCTTGTGGTTAGAAATAGTTGATACAAAAAAGAGTGGCGTTAATTATCTCGTCCTATAGTTTTGTTTTTGCCCATTGACTGTCTTATTAAAATGAAATAACGTATACTCCACGGTTTTAAGCTCCACTTTGTGGAAGTATTTGACAGCCAAATTAAAAGATTTTGTACTTTTCCGCAGTCCTTTAAACTCTGCAGAAAGGTAAAGTGTCTGTTTTAGTGCTAATCGCACAATATTATAAAATTATTCGAAAACCGATTGAATTACGTCAAAATATAGACATTAAACGTATCTAATGAAAAGATGTCTGTGTCATAATAGTGCAATTATAATTACAAATATAATTGTATTCGCATTTAACTTTAGTTTTTGCACATTTTTCATTTGCGTTGGCTGATTTTCTCATATTTTTTCATATTAGCAATGAAAAAATCGTTGAAACTATCGAAATATTCAATATGATCACACTAATAGCCGTGGCGATGTGTCGTCAATTTGAATTGACCTCCCCAATGCCTACTTTTTTCCGCAACATAACTACTTCTACTTTTTTTATTTCTTCTCCATTACTAAATCTGAAGTTCTTCCAATTGATTCTTTTTTTCGTCGTATGAAAAGACGACAGTTTTCATGTCTCATCTCTTCAACGGCCAGGTTTCTGAACCCCACATCGCAATTTTCAAATTATTGCTAATCTTGGCTGATCGAATATTTTCTCCCCTGGACGTACATCATTTCATAAGCTTCTTGAGAATATCTTTGCTTCCGATTAATTATTATTTATGCCCCAACGTGCTACTCATGCTGCTTGTGTAATGAGAAACAACAATAACTTCTTGCAACCCGACCAACTAACACTTTATTACCCGAAAATCCAAGGTTGAGTTGCCTTTCTCTCTTTAAGCGCGTCGAAGCGCTTTGTTGCCGTTCCGATTTCCGCGTCAACGCGCTTCAAAGCTTTCGTGATGTGGCCCTGGAACGAGCGTGCTGCATCCTCGCATCTACCCCACCAGGCACTCCGGGTTGGGTCGGCTGATGCGCGCACCGAACGCTTCGAAGCGAGAATGCAGAAACGGAACTGCAATCTGATGCGCTGCGCTGGTGCCTCAAAGCGTTTGAAGTGAAACCCGACTTAATCAACTCCCCGCCAACTTTCATGCTTGCCACCAACCTTCCCCATGCCAATTTCACGATTTCCTCTGCGCAGGAGTCAAAAACAACACTGTCAATAACGAATAAATGTTCCCATCCAATTCTCCATTCGCGTGTGTGTCTGTGATCTCTTATTCATGTGTTGGTTTCGGATTAGACGGCTATCCATCTCAGTCTACACATATATTCTGCATTATTTAAAAAAAAAACTTGGCCCCCTTTACATTTTCAAATCCGTTTACAGTTGGAATGTGTTTCACATCGTATTACTGGTTAATTAATTTTTATGTTGGATAATCCTTGCTAGGAAACCTATGTGAAAATGTACGTATTGTACAGAGCAGTAGCGTATCTGGCAAAACTCATAGGTGGGGGTCATTTTTCATATTAAATATAAAATCATAATAATTTTTAAAATAATGGCATTAATTCAGATACGTCAACGACCCCTTCAATGCGTGATATCATTCTCGCGGGACAACAGAGGTTTAAAATTAGGTTCTGGAAGATAAGTAATATATATTTCGAATTTTATTGAGGCAAAAATATTCACTTAGACGGGGTCATGCCTATCCCCCCCTGGATGCACTGCTGGCTACAGGAAAGAAGTTGTTATTAATTTTGTAATATATAATATACTTGAAAATATATTACGAATTGTTGCTAGGAAAAATCCAAAGAACATCCTAATAGAGCTTAGAATTTCGTTCAACTTTTCTATTAAGTCCAGATCTACCCACAGTGTAAATCAAGTCACAAATGTGAAATTTCGTGCAAAGCAGGCCACTTTTGGCAGTGATATTTTGCGATCAAAATAATATTCACTCCAGCTGTTGCATTCAAAAACCTCTGCACCCCGGCCACTCTACGATATGCGTCACAGGAGGCGCTGTAGTTATTACCTGCCAAATTTGGACTCCGCTTCATAAAATTGCTTTATTCAAACTCAAGCAATATGTAAAATGCAATTTAATGGGTAGCATTCAGAATTTATAAACCATTTAATGCATCTTTTGTGTTTCATTCCCATTAACCGCATTTATACCATATCATGGACTACCCCATGCATTAGAATACAAAGAAATAATAAAACCGCTCTTTCTAATAGAGTGAGCATATTAAATAAAATATTTTATGCAAAATTGATAACTTATGGCCTTTCATCCTCATTGTCGCTGAAATTGAATTTACTTAGATTTTGAAGGAGCGAATCATGAGTTTCCATGCCATATTTGTTGAAAATCATTTAGTTCCTCGATTATCTTTCACTGATATCTGTACCGAAATGATAATTTAATGTCTGTTAGCGATTTATTCACTCCACTATAACTCAATGGTACGCGGAAAGTCTACGGGGTGTTGCGGGGGGTGGTTCAACACCAGGCAAGTAGCATCGAAAAATAAGTTTTTCTCAGTTGTAAGCAACAATTAATTTGGAAATTAATTCATAAATTGTACGAATTTTATCTCGTAGATAATTACAACTACAGGTACATGGTATATGGTAATTTATTATGAAATAATTATTAACCTGTTAGTAACAATAAGGACAATAAACTAAGGTTAGCTGAAATATTTTAACAAAATTGGCTACCTAGAATGAAAAAAGAAAAATATTTTTTCGTCTATGAACCTCAAAGTTTTCTGATTCTTTATCTTTCGTGGGAAAAATGACATTTTGAATTTGTCGGTTCTACCCTTGATATAGTCACGCCACTGGAGATGATGTATTTTGTTAAAAATTGAAATGAAGTAAACTAGTATCATCATTTGTTTGGCATTTTAATTATTTCAGAGTAAAATAATTGCGAGTAATTTACCCTAATAGTTAAATGTAGGCTTTGTTATGGAGATAAACAATTTGGATGTTATTTTTGTTTTCTTGAGCACCTTCCATTATGGGGAACTTCCTTCTTCATGCGATGCGCTACGGGATAGCATTTTTGAGCTCAACTCGCGTGTACTCCTCCATAATTCAAATGCCCGTCTCTTAATAAATTATCCGTGAAGGCATTCGGTGTCCTTTTCTGCTCACGAGGTTTCCTCTTGGTTAGTCCTCCTCATTTTTCCTTCTTGGCGGCTAATGAAAAAAATCCTCCAATGCCAGCGGTGACCCTTGCTAGTCTTTTCGAGGAGTAAAAGAAATTAAAAAAATTAAATGGCAATGATAATAATAATCATAAAAAAAACCTCCTTACGAACCTTGTCCTTGGGGAATTTTCGGACTGCAGTGGTGGTGGCTTAATGAAAATGAGAATATTCCTTTTCCCCTGTTCTGCCCACTCCCGTCCCTCGCCCTACAAAACTTTATCTCCGGACTTTTCGGGGTGGGAGGAAATCTAATTAGTGCCAGGGGATCCCATTCCTTCATCGTCCTCCTTCCTCGGAAATAAAAAAAACGTATATAATATATATTTCGCATTTTTTTTCAAAGGAGACGAAGGGGAGGGGAGCTTATACAGGTTTCGGTTGAATCCGCGTGGGGCTGTGAGGGCGCCGGAATAGCGGCCAATTAGGTTTCGAGTGAGAATTTGAGTGAAAAGTTCTTCGTGGAATGAAAAAAAATTCCCGAATTCGATTTGACGGCGAGAAAGAAAGTCCAGCGTGTTAGGGATTATGTATGGAGGTAGTGGGGGGTAAATAAGGGCGTTCCCCTTTGAAATTTGTTCTATTTTTTTGTGACATTCCGCGGCCACCTTTGTCGTAATTATATTACTTGTTCATTCTCGTGTTTCGTGTGATTTGAATGTTGTCCTTGATTGAAAGAGTATGAAGAGAATATTCATATAGGTGAATAGAACAATTTTCCGTTGCGTGGGTAAAAAAAATCGCTATACACGTTCACGGAAGGGCATTTCAAACGATCTCATTAAGGCAGAAAACTGGATCAACGTCATTTTGGCGTTTTCCCGGCTTTCCTCGAGTTTGATGTGCGTTTCAAATGAGAGTTAATAGAGTAGTATTAACTGGGGGAGACAAATGATTCCGGTCTGGTTCCAGTCTGCGAAATATGTTTGGCGTTTTCGCTGATTGAACATTGTTTTTAATGACACCGAATAACCATAATTTGTGAATCAAATATTAGGAAGAAATGATCTCAACGTCTTAGTCGATTTTAGGCTATATTCTGTTACCTTGCAGTTAAAATCGACATTGTTTAGGCTAATAGCTTGGTTTTTTGAGCATAATTATAAAATTTTGGTAAAAAAGTAAAACGGCCTTTTCAGAACTTTATAGAAAAAATATAAAAACAAAAAAAATATATTATATATATATATGTGTGTGTGTATTTTTTATATATATATACATAAATAAATATACACACATTCACACACACCACACACATACTATATCATTTGTGTGTGTTAGGGTCGCGATAATCCAGGGGTAGAGCGTTGGACTACTGGACCGGAGGCCCCGGGTTTGATTTCCTGGCAAACCTCTCTGGGCACCTGCAGCTCCACCCAAGCTGTGCGATTTTTCGGGATCTTCCTGGGAAACAATAATCGGCACAGGGAAAGTCACCGGCTCCCCTACCCCCTACCCTGATTTGTGAATTTCACACGCCGTCGGGCTTAGTACTGGGTGAACTCTACCATCACCTACCAAACCGATCTTTGGGTTGATTACAGTGTTTATGGTTATATATATATATATATATATATATATATATATATATATATATATATATATATATATATATACGCACAATTGTGTTTGAATTATTCTTACTGCCCGTCACCTTAATTGTTCGTAGTTTGGCCGACATTCACTCGCATTGAGTTAGTGAAGATTTTCATGTATCATGGTTATATATATATATATATATATATATATATATATATATATATATATATATATATATATATATATATATATATATGATAGTGGGCGGACAACCTACATTGTTCAAAATGTTTGGTTTTAGTAAGATGCATTCACTTTATTGTATTGTTGCATAGTTTTTTAAATATTTGAAGGGAATAAACGACACTCTTCCCTTTTAGGTTTACTACTATATAGTAGACTCACCCCGCAACGAAGGCAAAGACTTCTTCGAGATCAACCTTCAGACTGGAGAGGTCTTCACCAAGGTGGTTTTTGACAGAGAGAAGCAAGGAGCCTACGCCTTAGAAGTCGAAGCCCGAGATGGCGCTCCATCGGCCCGGCCAAACTCGAACGGACACTCCAACTCTGGTAAGTAAATTAGTGTTTTCTTCTTCCATGGGTTGGGCGAGTTACATCTTTGTTTGAGTCATAACGCTATGCTTTTTAGGCTGTACAAAATTGGAAATTTCTCATAAAAGATCGAGTTACATTTTTTAAATGTATAAATTATTACCGGATCAGTGCTAAAAACAAAATTTTCATCGTTTTTCATCGTTATATATGAGCCGTGCAACTATCGTGCTCGTAAACGTAGGTTTCAAATTTTTAAAAAATGCAACGAAAAATATTAATTGATTGTTATTCAGGGTGACTATTGATCGAGAATACCTCAATAATCGGAAAAGTATCGGGTAATTTTTTGTGTAAAAGGGATACTCTGGGTAAAATATTTATTTTGAGCGTCACTGACAGGAAATCGTATTAATTATGCGAATCATCAAGAGGTTTATTTTATAATGAGAATACTTGTGCCTTTCTTCAGGAATCTTCACTCGGCATCATAATTTTGGTTTGGCTAACATTTTTGGGATTCAATACCTTTATTCTGCGTTTCACTTCTTGTAGTTTCAAAATCCTTGAAGAAAGATAAGACAACTATAGCATCAGGAATTGGTGAGGAGATTGTAAAATAGTCGAGGTAACTGTCCGGAGAACTGGAGAAATTAGGGGAATTCGAGATGAAATTGTTGGAATCGTTCTGTTATTATGATAGGCGTATAGATAGTGAGAGATGTTACGTAATTTATAGGTTGCCGTTAATTGACCGCTATCAATTTTATCTCCTGAGCTTTGGTACTTTCATTAAAATATGATTATATTCACTCTCCAGAAATGACAACTATTTTATTTAATCTTTTCAATTTATAAATTATTAGATGTTCGTGATTTTGTATAACTTTTTCAGTTTCCGGTATCCTTTTTTTGTACTTATTACTTCGTTGAACTTCGCTTGTTTAACGTTTTCCCCTCTCTCCCATTCTTCAGCATTCAATCGGAAATCAAAATGTTGTGCCTCCTTTAGATTTATCGCAAACATTTTCTCTCCTTCCCCATCGTGAATTGTACTTCTTCGTTCGTCTTCCTTTCCTTGCTATTTCAATTTCCCTGTTCTTATTCACTCCCACCTCTCTAAAAGCCTTTAAACTACGCTTATCCTCTTCTCTCAGCCACCAAGTTTTCGAATCATACAAAACTACGCACTGTATTAAAGTTTTAACTAACCTTTTTGTTCGATCATTTCGCAAAGTCATTGTCATGAAGCTCATCTTCTTATTGTTTTTTTATGGAGACTTATTCATCTCACGCCGTTTTCCTTCGATAGCCTTCCTACTTTTTCAATTTTAGTTTAAAATAATTCCTGGTTATATGGACTGTTTGGAATGGAATTTATGGAATTTATATCCTCCGTTTTAATTTTTTTAACGTATCCTTGCTGTTCCGGAAATTCTCATTGACTTATTTTTTCCACAAATAATATATTTCCATTGGATATCCACGAAAAGATTGCTGCTGTCGAAAGATGAAATTCCTCTATGAAATTAAGAAATAAAAAAAATGCCGGGGAAACAACAGAAATTGGGGAACGATTTTTGCTGTTAAATAACGTAATTGTCGAAATATGTACATTCAAAAGCATACGATTGATAATGGCACCTAGGAAATCACTGAAGAGTAAATCTGATTATTGTATGCATTTAACTAAAAGCTAGGCTCGAATGGTGCTATTGTCTTATCCAATGATTCCATAAATTGAAATAATCAGATAGTGAAAACTAGATGGATTGAATAACATTATGATGAAACGATAAATCCCTTATTAGAAACAGGTTTTACGAATATGCAAAATACCATTCCGAACTTAATTTTGCAATTAATACTCCAAACTTATAAAGCTGTCGTTCCAAATTGAATGCTATTTTTAGTAATCCTAATTTTTCGCGTACGTACAAGTATATGTATACATTGGAAATGCTTGTATATGTTGACAATGCTTTGCTCTAACCTCAAATTAGGTCTGATGAAGGTGATAAAGCGTTCAGATGCTGGGATAAAGTTTAATTTTCTCTACCCCGAAGGTCGCAAGTGAAAATTTAACTGTGGGGATTACTAAAGTGTATCCAGGGTCTCAGGTCAGCATTTGCCCCGAGTGAACCCGGGTCGAAGAGTTCGGCCACAACTTGTCAGTGAACCAATGTTAGCACTTTGATTATCCCTCTCCCTTCATTTTTATTCCATAGCGGTCGACCTGGAAATCTCATGGGCACGTAGTGGTTGTTCTAGCACGCGAGTGTTTGTGAGAGAAATGTATCTCTGGTTGTTCCTGCGTCCCCCAACGGATATCTCTGGGAAAGCGAAAACCCCATTCATCTCTTAAACAATTGCACTCCGTGTGCAGTCATTGTATAATTTGTCAGGAGCCAGGTGAAGGCTGTTTTGTCATGTTTTCGGAGAGAGAGAATGAATCATCTAACCCCTGCCTCTCCCTTTCATATATCGCTCGCTCATGTGTTGCTCTTCCCGCCAACTGTGAATTATTAGTTAGCGTCATCCTTTAGGAAAAGTATGATGTTGTAAGAGTTTATATCTGGAGCCACTGGTTCATCTCGGATGGGACGGCGTATTAAGTTTCATTAAAGATGGAACATGTCCTGGTTTTTCTACGTGCGACTCAGAACCCTTTTATCTTTATTTATTTATTCACCACTATGCTACATTAGGCCACTTCCATCTGAAAATGTTTTTTTTCCGTTCTGCCGTTAGGCAAAATGGTTGTATTATTTCAGGTGCCATAATTGACCCACGACGTAGGAAATGCAACATTTACTTGTTTTAAACGGCATATTTGGCTAAGAGAACGTGGATGTGTTAATGTATTTATTCTGATGATTATTTCGAATCAGAATTCAGTTATGGCATAAAATAAGGACTGATCGACGTATTGCACAGATAAGAGCCAGATATTAGTAGAAGTTATTAGTGTAGTTATTGAACAATAGCTCAGGTCATTTGCGCAGAACCAAATTTTATTTAAAGAGCTCATTTGATCAGTGACCCATTTTAAAAACATTACATTTGTGAATAGCATTTTTATTTTGACATTGTCTGGTTTTTGCTTTGTACACCTTTTTGCTTCATGCAAATTGCATAGTAAATTGAAAGAGTTGTTGCCTAATAAATTTGAATGGTTCCCGGGAAATTGAAAACATAGATATATCCATAAAGTAATGGGAGTTAATAAAAATTACTGGAATTATCATTTGACGTGGTATTCATTGGATTGAATTGGTGTACACCGCTTTGAACATTTTTTTTGGCTGAAATGCCATGAAAGCCAACTGGCGTAGTCACCAAAATTTTTCTAAAGGTTTTCAAAACGTTAAACGGAAACGCAGTTTTTAGAAAACCTTTTCCCTATTGCCTCACTTTTTTAATTACTAAAATGATTTTGCTTTTCGCTTACGTGGTCGTTGGAAGAATTGAATTTTTGCTCGCACGCATACAAGTCGTATTAATTGGTGGACGTACGTCTGTCATCAAATGTCTGAACACGTGACGAATAACTTCAAATTAATGCTATATGGGCTTTTCTCATCACTTTTGCTCATAGAATTTTTTAAAAATGTGGATGAATGCTGACTCAATTAGCACCACAATTGCACAAAGCGTGGGCTATTTTTCTGGTGATTCGTTGTTTTTGTGTTATGGATTACATCGGAATCCATTCCCCACTCACTTAACTGTTTTCATCGTCGCTCCTGCAGAATATTTTATTGTCTCCCCTCCCATACCTCGTAAACCTGAGCAATTCGGTGACCGCGTAATAACCCAAGGCAATATTCTGATGCTCATTCTTTCCGTGTCCGAGCACTCATTCTCTTATTTCTTCCTCTTTCCTAATCCTTTCTTTATTTTTATAAAAAAATGTTTTATTATTGAATCTCCTCGGCTTCGCGTTACACCTACGTTTTAATCCAATTATGACATTCCTCCCGCTGACTGTATACTATGTGCCAAATATGTCGGACATTTTTTAGTATATTAAACTACGTTTTTCTAAATTTCGCAATAACCTTTAGTTTGGCTTTCACCGGCCATATCAATTTTCAGTATGTATATCTTGCATACTTTTTATTTTAATTTAATCAGTACTCACGAGAGTCATGATGCAGTGAATTTATTTATCGGTTTGTGTCGTCCAAAGGTTTTATGCTTTGAGAGTTAGCGAGAGAGAGTTATGAAAAGGATTTTCATTGCTGTCATTTAGTTACCTCTTACGAATTAGGTTCCGTTTTATGCTTGAGGTAATATGTTTTCCTTTCTATGAGGCATCATTTTTATTTGGGCATGCATATAGGTACGAAAGATATTAGGAGTCAGCAAATGTTCAGACCATGGGATGGTGGGGATTAAATTTGCCTGGAGGACGTAGAGAACGTAGTTAGTATGTACGTATATTTCAAGGTAGAGGACGATGCTCCTTTTAGGTATGTAGTATATTTGTTTGAAAAATATTCTCAAGATGTGAATCTCGTGATAAGATTGAAAATAAAAGAATGGAGAGATTTAAGATTCCAATATATATATTTGCCTTTCATTCACCAACCTGTATTGGCGGTGATGACTGTTGTGCTCTGGCTCACGTTATATTGCCAAATAATTAATTTTGGAGCTGATCTATTTTGAATAACTCATAATGAAATAGGAAAAAAAACAGTCTACGCTTCTCTGGTATTATTTCTGACCAGCATGATATGTATCCTATATTATAGGGAAGCAGCTTTGTTTTCACCCTTCGCGCGTGGGTGAAGAGGGGTTAGGGTTATTTAGAGGCATTGTCCCCTAGTAGCCAGCCACTTTACGACCAGCAGTCTTTTTCCCCCGGTCTATCAGGTTTTGTGATTTTTTTCACCTTCTGAATTCATGATGCTCCCTTGTTCAACCCCTTTGTTGGTGGAATTTCGGTGGCTGTTTCAGCGATGCCATTGTGTTTATTTTAGGTCCTACATATTAAGTTCATAGTTGCTTTTGTCCCACATTTTGCTTTGTAGAATCATTTCTCATCTTTCCATCATTCAAACTCATCAAGACAGCCGGGGAATTATTTTATCTCCGCCATGCATTTTTTTGACGTACCGTGGCAAGAGGAATTCTGAGTGGACTACTGAGTGGCGCCCTATTAAAAGGTAGCCATGAATCTCGTATGCCTACTCTTTCGTTTTTTCGGATCTTGCAGCTCCCTAGTAAAACTTAGCTTGGGTAGAAGATGTTTTGAACTAATATGCAACAAATGTTTTTAGTGCATGCGTTTTAGCCATTTGAAGTGGTTACTTTATTTTAGAATCGCTAGTATACATTTTTTGGGAATTGAAAATTATGTGTGGAATTCTTTGTATTTTGTCTTCCTAGAAGAAAAGTCATATATCAAGAAACTTGTATATATATAATGTTTTGTAATTGAGAGCCAAAGGAAATATTTAAGCAGAGACAAATTCACACTCCGGCATAGTTTAGTTAACATTTATTTAACACTATCAATCTTTAAAACATCATACTTTATCCCTTTCACTTGCAATGAGTTTATTCGATTGTTTCATTGAGGCTCTCTGTTTAAAACTAAATTTTCATAAAGTGAACATATCCAAATTTGCAATTTTTTGGCTTGTGTATTTTATATTTTGGTAATTCTTTTTTCATAAGGAGAAATAACCATAACGGAAAGGTCGTTTATTATCCTCTTACCTAAGTATCTGCAATGAAAACTTTGGTCATGATTTGTTTGGGTACTTTTAATCAGTAGAGACATAACGCACTGAATTACTGAATCAACCTTAAACTTGGATATTTTTGTTTTGTATTTCAATACTTTTTAGATGAATGCATAAAATTGTTTTTACTTTAGCGAAAAATTATTTGTTTTTGAAATTTGTTAAATTACATTAAATTTTTATCCGCAACGTTTGTAGAACTTTGAAGACTTGGAAAATATTACGTATCTCTTTGGGTCTTTTCGAGGATTTGAACAAAAGTGGAGCTCGGCTAGATCCTTCTCTACCTTCATTTGAAATGTAGTCCCTGCCGTTAAAGATTTTTTTCATTTTAAAAAGTTTTGATTCACAAGGACACGGAAGAATAGCAGAACATTCAATGAGCATGTGTTCCATGCAGGCCTTAGACTGCAGGAATTGGGCCAAAAAATAAGTAAAGGAACAGCTCTGTCCTCACCGTATCACTGAGTTCGGCGAGACCAGGCTGAAATTGAATTTTATCCCGCTTTGGATTTGAAATGCGGGACTATTCTTATGTTTTTCTCATTTTTCTACCTTCCCCTCTCCATTTCCACCATATTTTATGAGGATATTCCACTATGTCTCTCTCTGTAGGACCCCTGCATGGATTTTTTTCCTAACGATCTCTCATGACGTTACTTTATTCCTTCTTGCTCAAGAAGTACTCCTTGCAGTCACTTTTACTTCCATTTTCCGACTTGAAACACTATTTTAATAATTTGCGTTTCGATGGCCAGATTAGCGTGCATAGAAGATTTGCACTGACCCACTAATTCAATGGGTTTCGTACTCGTCGGTAGACACTATGTCGGAGGCCCAAATCCAAACACGGGGATAATACTTTGCGATACCTTTATGCGATGAGTGTTTCTAATAGAAAATTAACAAAGCAGTTGAACGACTAAAGGCATATACCGATGAAAGATTTGTTGTGAGTTAAAATGCTAATTCTTTAAGAGTTTCATTGTCTTACGTTTTTCAGTGTCCTGGTAAAATCTTTTAAACGATAACTGTACTATTTTCATACGACAACAGCATGTAAAATTAATGCTACTCAGAAACTTCATGGCTACGACGTAGAAGTAGTATCATTATACACATTAGCGATTAAGTCATATAATAATATTTTATCCTTGTTTACCGTATCTGTGGCAATGCCTTATTGATGAGTATAAATTATGGGGAAGTTTTGAAAACTGTGTGAAAAAAGTGACGTTAAGCCTTTTTTCCTGCAATATTCGCAAATCAGGTCACGATTTTTCTAAGAAAATTACATTGAGATGATATGCCAAATTAAATATAGCTTTGCATACTTAATAAAGAGTTAACGTTAGAATCTGTTCGTGAGCTTTCTGGAACGTGGCAGTTAAATGGGACTTGAAGAACACTCTAGTTCACGTCGTGGATTTCGTTGAGAACAATAGATCTTCCGTTGTGGCACTACTTCTCTTTGATCAATGAAACTTGTGTGTGCTTCCGAGTGCATCCGTGACACGATTCTCGAGTACTTGCAACGAAAGAAACCCAACCCCAGGATGCGTCATACTCCGTCGTCCAAATCATTTTTCATTCGCGATGATTCTGTCTGACGAGTAGATGCGCACGCCACCGATGAAGAATTGTTTTCCTAGAGTGGATTTCCCACCCCTCCCCCTTTCCAAAAAAAAGCGGTCGGAAACGCTGCCGTTTTCGTCCCAAAAAACCGCATTTCGCCGAAACTTGATTCAATTTAGCACAGGGTGGAGCCGGAGTTACCGAAAGCGCTTCTTAACTGCCGACGATTTGTGCCGAATTAGTTCGCGGGGGTGCTTGGAGAGGACGTGGGGGAAGCGGTGGTGGGATTGGATGGACCCAGGGTAATTTGCACAGTTCCCATCGTCCCAATTTGTCGCCGCCAACTCCCTCTCCACACATATCCCTCCTCCGCCCTCCGGAAACCCCGGACAGCTACCCCTTCTGCGTGTCCACAGTCGCCTCCTCCCTCCTCACCGACTTCCCCTCGACCGTTCATCTTCAGTGCCTCGTATTTTACAGTCGGCAATGCACGTTGACCCACGTGGTCATCACTCCGGTCTCCCCTCCGTCTTTCTCTCTCATCCTTTTCCACGGCCGTGCGGTGTTCCGATTCCATTATCGATCCCTGGCGTTAAAACAGAGCATTGGAATTACACTATAAAGAGTTTTTCCACATTTGGAAAACTGTTATAGGGCAATTTTTTCCACGATCGCAGTTTTACAAGTTTTGGCTTGTGAAAATTAACGTTAATTTTGGTTACGGGGTCCGAAGCGTGGGGATGAAATGTCATACTAATTGAAATTGTCTACATCGAAGATGTGGCTTATCGATGCCCATTCCATATATCTGTTCTCGAAAATTCCCCTTATCGACCGACTCGACGCGAACTTCATTTTGGTGTGACATCGATTCGCGGCCATATCGAACTGCTCGATTCTCGCCCTTTTCCTTTCCCCCGCTCCCATTCGTTTCTGTCCCCGTCGTCCCCCTCTCTCCCACACACCTTCTCTCCTTTTGCTCCTCTCTGATCCGCATCCCACGAGTGAAAGACGCGCCGCATCCACACATATTGCCCCTCCAACGCAGGCGCCTGCGAAAGTGGTGAAGGCTACGCTCCCGCAGCGTGACGATTTAGTGAACTATTTTTCTATTTCTGTTCGCCGGAGCGAACCCTGGCGACTCGACCAACACCGGAATGCATTATTTCTCTCTCTGTCTCTTTAACAGAAGGACCGTGAAATCGCCAAACGACTGGTCCCGCTCATAAACTTCTGTCTTTTTCGTCGCAGGATGTGTATCTTCCGCCTGACCAAAAAAAAAAGAAGCGGACACGCATGTAGCGTCGCCTTGAGCTATGGGCGGGCTAAATTGCGTTTAGATCAAAGGTTTACAGTTATAGTGCGTCCATGCGTGGACATTGTCTCTCCTACACTGTTTGCCTAACATTTACTCCGGTTATACGGTATTACCTATTCTCCGAGTAGTTGGATTGTGAGACAAAGATAGATACTGTTTCATAAGTGATCGTTATTCGGAATTGATTTAGTTCATCATGGCCTTTTGAACATTGAAAGCTCACATTTTTTTTCGATATTGGAGGACTACAGACACATTTTTATATTGACCTCTCAATGATGACATTTTAATGGTGGGAGTCCTCTCTTGATGCATTGTGGGATAAAATGTTAAACTTGCCTAGCTGCAAACTTATCGAGCAAAATTTGAGCGCGAGATACCGAAATTCAAATTTTGATATTCGTTTTGACGGAACGGTTTTTGGCACAGTAATGACAGAGAATGAGCCCGTACAGAGTGAGATCATTTATTTACTTTTAAGTTGGCAAAGAATATAATTTTAGCACCATTTTAGATAATGCGTGCGTATTGGTTTCATGTTAATGTTGTAAGTAAAATTGGAATGTCTTCGCTTAATGGCAACTCATTTTTTCACATTATTTCTATTGATGCCTACTCTAACTACTGAGCTTCCCACCGCGAAGGCCCGGGTTCAAATCCTGGTGAAAACAAATCTTTTTCAGTGGCATCCCGATCCCTACTTGAGGCAGTTTGCGGAGAGCCCTTTGAGTGAGTACGACGTCCGTCGGATGGGACGTTAAACTGTGAAACCCTTGGCGCCTTTCGACTAGAGTAGGCTAATGTCGACGCCGGGTTTCTCTCCACCCCTCCTTTACCACCCATCCCTAAAGGTGCAAATGACCTTAGCTGTCGGTCGCCTCTCCAACAAAACTAACTAACTAAACTATAACTATCGACTACCGTTTGGTTGTGTAGCGCGTTTAAGTTTGGGATTAATGCATGATACTGAAAACGGATTTTTAAAACAACTGAAGAAACAACATGATTGAGGAAGCAACAGTTTTTACTATGCAACCACGAAGGTATCTTCATGAACAGGCATCATCATAAGATCCGTCTGGAAAGAGAATTATTCACGATATATACCTGTATTAAATTAAGTCTTCGATCTGATCGTAAAATTCAGAGACTTGATTCGGCGTATGATAAAATTTTTTATTTGAGGAGTCACAAGTGGAAAGGCTGAAACATCAATGGAAAAATATAATAAGGGCCAAGGTGCGATGGTAAAAAATTTTTACTATTTATTGTCATTACTTTGTCTCGCAATTTGCATTTGTCATTGTCGTTATCCCGCAATGTACCAGGGAAGTACTAATGCCAACCCAATATGACATTTTCGTTTAAGTGCCATTTTTTCGAGAGAAGTCTAGTTTATATTTTAATTAAAATTAATATAAAAATGATCATTTTTTGTTCTTATGTTAGAGAGCATAAGCGGCACTCCACGAATTTCGATTTTTTTCATGATTATATGGGTGAAAATTGATGTTGATAAATCTTGTAAAAGCCACACATCGTCCATGGAATTTCAGAGAGAAATTTTATTGCTCAATTATACCATTTAGAAAACTTGAAGCGAACTAATTTGCCTCATTGTTTTTTGAATCAATTGCCGTTATTTGCAAGTTGAAATACCTTCAGTCATATTCCAAGAAACTGCGGGAGATGTCATAACAGTAACTTTTAATAGAGTAATCCGCTAATATGCATTTCAATGCAAAAACGTCAGAGTGTAAAAATCATTCGCCCTGAGCGGGATTCGAACCCGAATTTTTCGTTGTACAACCGAGTTCTTTAGCCAGTCAAGCTATCGAGGCGGCTCCTTTTACTCTGCAATTTTAGGTGCTCTAAAGGAACAAGATGTTGTGACGAAATACCGTACATACATAGTCACAGGGGATTGTGGCGCGACCCGCCACAGACCACGAGGTTAAAGCCAACTTTAAACACGTAAACTGTTTTTATATTAGCGAAGAGTTTGCAAATTTCAGAGTTTTAGAGGACGCCTTGTTAGCTTAAGTAGCTAAAGCACTCGGCCGTATATCGAGGGATCCGAGCTCGCATCCCGGTCTAGGTGAATGATTTTTACACTCTGAAATTGTTGCAATGAACTTCAGTCTGTATGACTTCAGATATATGTTACTTAAAATACGTTAAGAAAAAAGTATCATCTTATAAATACCATCCTTTAACAATCTGATTCAAATTTCTATGTATGTTCTAATCGCTAATGTTTATATAATAAATTATATTATTATATTAGGGGTAATATTATGTATAAGCATGATATTAAAAATGTATCTCATACTTAGTATGAGAATATTTTCTGCATGAGAATACCTAGTTAGACAACACCAACTTAAAAATAACGTTAATTAAATGTTATGTTATCTATGATTTCCTTGAAAAAAGTGGAGAAGTAAGTTCGTTATTTAGTTGACCATACCTGCTGCTGTTCGTATCACACCACGGGATATCCGCAGGATGAATGGGAAAGAATTCGACAGAAATGATGTTCTCCATTTTGTTTTGCGTAATTTGAAATCATCAACGTTTCACTTTGAAAAATTGATCAATTAAAGGCTCTTCGCGATACCCGCAAAGCTTTATCAAGCTTTTTAAAACGGTAAAATGCTCTCATCTTCCGTCATGTTTCCATTCTCTTACTCTCCTGCCATAATGCGATACGGGCGTTGCGGCGAAAAATTAACGCAGTTTTTTTTATGAATTAATACCCTTCCTTCCTCCTGCAATCCTTATACATCGGGTGCAACCCCGCTTGTGGTCGAGTTTTTACAGTTTTGGTGGTTTTTTTTCAAGCTCTTCCAGTCTCCGTTTCCGTAGCTGCTCAATTGAGATGAAAGCGGTACGCGTGCTAATGGCGAAAATGAATTTGGCAAGTTAGCAAATTGCCCTCAGAATTTGTTTAGGCTTATTTTAATCACGAATATTTTGGGAAAGCGAGTATGAGAGTTTAGCTTTCATCGTACTGGCAATTTTAATCATGAGCGAATGGCCACAAAGGCGTAAGACGGCTTAAAAAGTTTGTTGCGTACTTAAATTGGTGGGAGAGTGGTGCTTAGTGCTGGTTTTGGATTACCAATCATTTCCCAGATTAAAAATTTTTTGCCAAAGTTATTTCGCTCAACAATTATTTTAAAACGAAGTTTGAATTACGTCTAAGCCTCTTTTTATCCGTTCTATATAATCTTCTGTTTTGATTTTGAAATCATAAAGCGATGGTTGTTTCAGTAAATTCGTTCGACTATTTTCATTTACATAGTATTTATTCCTAGATATTAGGTACGCCAGCTGCGTTTCATTTGAAGGCGTAATTCGTTTCCGGCATTTTTTCACCAAATGCATATTTCCTCCTAACACAATCGAAATGCGCTCCATTTACCAGCCAAATTAGGCTCTTTGTATCAATATCTGCTGAATTATCGTATCGAAGCTCGTGATTGTCCTCATAGCAGTGTTCTGTATCTCACTTCAGTAAAACCAAGGATTTTTATATAATTTGACCGGTTTTAAATATTTTTGTAATCAAAGCATTCTAAACATCATATGGTTTCAATGTACCTAAGTACTTGGGTAAGTTTTAATTGGGACTTCTTGCATAACTCATTGAAGGTAAGAACCTTATTTTCCCAAAAAAGCGTGGAATGAAATTCATGAATTTCAATGATATATCTTTCGGTGAAGTCTTTCCTTACAATTTTGTCATTGTATCCAAAAACGTATACGGCATTCCATGAAAATGTGTCTACAGAGGCCAATGAATTCCAACTTAAAATGGGGAAATATTTTACGAATTGAATTTGTGTTCCAAAAACTTCATTTTCTATTCTGTTTGTTTGAGCTTATTAAAGCTTCCCTATATAAGCAACATTCCCCGAAAAATAAATTCCTCCCATTCTCTTCACCTTTGGGAAATCCGCCTTCACTTAGAAAGTAATACCTTGCTGATATTAATATGTATTTAATCTTATTCCTTGCCTTACCCTTTTTTCACCATCCCTCCACTCTCTTTCTTTCTTCATACGAGAATCCCCATTTTATTCTCCACACTTCATCTCTCACGTCCCTTTCAATACTCTTTATTCCCATCTCGTATGGTGCTAACCTGTCATCAGACCTGGGAGGAATAATGGGAAGGAAGAGAAAGCTCTTATTTATATACGCGACCGTGTTATCGCCTTCCTAGTCTTTTGTTTTGTGGGTGTGTATATATACATACAGAATTTGTGTTTATATAAAAATATACACACTGATTAGTGTTAGATTATTATTAGTGATTGGAAGGGTCTCTATTCTAAATGTCTGTCTCTGAAGAGAAAACTGATTCACTACAAATTACATTTTCACCATCTTCAAAGATATTCTTTTGAGCTAGTTTTTAATTTTATAAGTCATTTTTTATATCATAAGTCATTTATATTATAAGTCATAAGAGCTTTTGTACTATCCTCAGTAATTGGATGGGTAACTATCTAAACAATTTTATGCTATGGAAATGGTGCAATAGCATTCTGGATATTGTTACTCTATCAAGTCTTTTAAAATAATCAAATGATAACATAATCATTGGTTTTCCCACCGTCTCCCTCTCTTTTGAAGGGAGACAGATGATTCCGGAAAAAAATATAATTGATGGCATCAGATTTGAATTAACCATTTTCTTGACTATTTTCCGCTTATTGAAAATTTAAAAATTCTTTATTTTTAAGTACTTTATTCACGTCAATATCTGTATCTTTTTGCTGATTAACCTTTTACGGAACGGGGCATTTGCATATTATGCTTCTAAATGCTTACTGTACAAATTATTGCGCCATGTTGGGCATTGATTTGGTGCATGTATTTGAATTTCGTCTTCAATTCCTCGTGGAAATCATGCATGGCCGAATTGCCAGTTTGTTATTCCTCATTGTCATTGTAAAATTGGACAAGGTAGTGATAGTTTTAATCAAGTCTTCTCGGTTTCGTAAATATTATGTGGTGATTCTTCATGAATTGTATCTAAAAATATGTGTACATTCTATGATCCTTGGATTTTGATATTAACAGTTCATTGAAAACCTTTATTGAGAAAGGTAGTTCGAATTACGTCCATGACAAAGAATAGTATCGCCATCATATTGTTTTAGAAACTTTTTGAAATGCCAGAAACTGTTTTATTTATTGAAGTACGATTATAAATTCAGTAAGAGAAACAAAATGGAACTTGTAATATTCAAATTTGATTCTCAGGCGTGTTTTTTCACCATTCTTTCCTTAAAACTCTTCGTTCTCTCCTGATCCTTAACTCAGGTTTGTTCCCTTTAATTCTACCCTTAAGCCCTCATGATTTTCTATTGACCACTTCGTTTCAATTCGCTTTCAATTTTGAGACATAGGAACCTCTCCCTCCAGTTCCAATATTTTTTCTTCCCCTTTCATTTCAATCCTGCCCTAAGCGTTCTCTTCTCTATCCGAGTCCGACAATTTCCCAGCTCCACTCCTTGCCATAAAGATTCATTTCCTTTCGTTCTCATCTTAAAGAACGACGAATCATTCTCTAACCCTTTCATTCCCTCTATGTTTATTTTCCTACAGGCTATCCTCCTTTTATGGGAACTTATTTCAGCTTCTGTGTGCCGGGACAGTTCTTTTTGATACGTTATTTCTCGATGCGTTCCTATAAAGCAGTCGTTTACAAAGGAGTATCGCCCAAGGAAATGGTACGGAAGTAAATAAGCTGAGGTAATAAATATATATGTCGTATAATGTTCAGAAATATTCTCTTAAAATATTGATTCCTGCTTCATATTCTCTTGTTACCAAGGGTTATAAAATCAAGAAGAGCATCGTATATGAATCGAGTGTCATCATTATCTTTACCGCACCATGGTCGCGTTTGATATTCGATGATTTTCTTTTTAAATATTTTTCAATTTTCCTGATTAGCTGCCCTAAAAGTATTCGCAGTATTTTATTTTTTATAAAATCGGTTGAATTTTGCTTTTGTTTAAAATAATTTGAACCTTTATCATCGCGTTATTAGCTGTAGAAATTAAGTTTCCACTTTTTTTAATGCCGTGCCTTTGTCAGAAACGCTCGTTTGAAATATTGAGTATCATAGTTACAGCGGTTTTTCAGCGGAAAAAATTTGATGTTCTGATTTGCGATATTACGGTAGGCTTATAAAGATTTATCTATAATCAATAATTCATTAGGTTAGGATAGGAATTTGAACTCATGCGATTGGGTATGAAAACTTATGAATGCCCATTGAGGAGAGTTTTCATTTGAATAGGTGGAATTTGCAATTTAAAATATGTCGATATATGTGCTACTTAATTTTAATCATGCATATAAATAATCAGCGTTCCGTACAAAGACTAATAATTACAAGAATAATACCATTTTAACAATTTTATTTGACTAAGCACACCTCCAGAAAGGATTCCATGTACATATAATATTGGACGCAATAATGTTTTCATCTTTACTAATGGAATATTTCTTAATTAATTGTTTTTCTGGAATTTAATACTGCAAATTTTCTTAAAAGACCATGCTAATTGACTGGCATTATCGCTGCTTTAACAACCATTTACTTATAAGTATCATTTTATAGAGTGTCTAACATGCAACTCAAAAACCTTATTTCATTTTAGTTATGTTGATCTTATATTTAATTATTGAATAATTTTGTTGATGGTTGTGTACGTAATTTATGTCATTCGTAACTAAGCGAAATATGCCTCATTGTAGCTTAAAATATCGAGTTACAGACCTCCGATAAGTGTATTCTTACCTATTGAGCGAATGTGATCTACCACCTACGATTTGAGGACTTGATTATAGTTCATCTTATTTTACCTAAACTTTTTCATATCCTCAACATAAGAGGCTTTTTCAAAGCAAAATTCACAATTTTATGAATGCGAGACATCACAGAAGTGGAAACGAATGTACGTGACTCGAGTGTTGATTATGATGACGGGGTCAATTTTTGAGACCTACGCTTCGCTGTTTGCGGAAGAGTTCCGTCGAACCGGAAAGGTAGGAAATAAGTATTCTTGCTCCATTGTTTCGTGCATGCGCATTTCGATATCTTCTTTTTCGCTGATTCACGCGAAAAGAAGAGAAATAACATTCATGCAAAAATACAAAATCCCCGTCTGGTTTCTTTCAATTTCAATTCATTCTTGTCTTTGTCCATTCGGCTGTCGCATTTGGTAATAAAGCGATTCCTCTTTCATTTCAATACAACTTGGGTATCGATTTCATTCCTTTGTATTTCTGAAAGAATTAGGTCGGTGAAACAGTTTCTCATTTAGTTAGAGCGTTATAAGACCCCAATGTAGAAACCGCCTGTTGATTGAATAAATATAGGTAAATGTGATGAAAAAGTCACAGAGAAATGTTATCTGTCACTGGTTAGACCTCATTTAGAATATGCTACAAGTACGAGATCTCGTATGTGGGATTCGTGCAAAGTTGGATTGATTACCGAATTGGATCGCGTGCAGCGTAGAAGAGCTAGATTTGTAAAACGTTGTAATGGTAAACTTCGTAGCGTATCCAAAATATTAGAGCAGCTAGACTGGGAATCACTCACGGAGCGAAGGTTAAATTACAGATTTAATCTCGTGCATAAATTGGAACAATCTCTCTTTAGTAATGATTTTGCATTATTACCCCCATCGTACTATGGTAGGAGAGACCATGTCAATAAAATTAGAGAGATCAAGTGTAGAATAGATAGATTTAAGATGCCATTTTTTCACAAACGACCGGGGATCATAATAACATTGTCCGACCGCGGTAGGGTTATGATTGAAAATATTTTTGTGACAAAATATATTAGATATACTCTCTGCTGTACAGCATATACGTAGTATACCTACAGTACACTTTCCACTGATTTGATATTTCTTTTATAATTTTTACATCATGCACGAGGTGTGTTCAAAAATGAACTCACCTCGTATAATAAATTACAATTTGTAGGCTTTTAAAGTTTCGTCACAAAATTAATGCTGATCTTGTAATGTCTCCAAGAAGATGAAAGTAGTACTTCATTGCTTTATCTATTGAGATATTTTCCCGAAAAATGGTACATCAATGATAATATATGTTAATTAGTTGCATGCAGGTTATACAGTATCCCAAAAAGTAGCAAAAGAAAGTCTTATTTCTTTCCCCCTTCCTTGTTCTACCACTAGCATCAATGCGTTCATAAAGAAGGGCATTGTATATTTATCATGGTTTATTAATGGACCATCTAGTCTGAACCTACTTTTATATCAACGTTCATCTCAGTTCGGGTTTGAATCCTAGTGAAGTATTAGGTGCGAGAATATTTGTATAGGAGTATACAGGGGCTTGTATTAGTATAGGGAGTAGTATCTCTGAGCAAGCCAAGGACCGCTTTCGATGGGTGCAAATATTCTGGTTATAGATCGACTGTAATAGGCTGGGATGCTGTAACACTCCTTAATGCAGAAATTATCCTAATTATATCGAGGCGCCTACGAGGGTAGAGAGCGAAAACAATGAAAGCTCAAGTTAGATTTAGCGAATGTCGTAATGGGAATGTAGATTGGGGATGGTGGGCGGGGTCAGAGGGCGAGAGTTAGGGAAAATAACAGAGGACAACCACGCAGCGAATTTCCATCCCGCACTCCCGCGGAGCCGCTGCCTCCTCCTCCCTCCCACCTCCAACTCACGCCTCCGTGATTATCGGAACAGCGAGCGAGCGTTATTTCAGGGGTTGTAGGGAGAGAAAATAAAAAAGAAGAATTAGCGGCGGGTCGATTCTTGCTCGGGGGCCCTGGTGTTTTAGACGTGCAGACGTTTCCAGCGATCAACCAAGTGGCAGAAATATACGTCCCTTTCCAGTCTGACGAAGACGTCGGAAAAAAATCGCACTCGCCCTTCCTCGCTCGATCCCTCACTCCCCTCCTTTTTTTTCGTCTTGGATGGGTAAAAGACGATCCAGTTCATTGTGAGCACAATGAAAGTGGGGAAAGGAGGAGAACCTCATGGACCCGACGCTGCTTACCTGCCTAGGGGCGAAAATTATCGAGAAATGTCGTCATGGTGTTGTTTTGTGCTTGCTCGTGAGGGTGGACCGCAGGAGATGTGGGGTTGCTTCTAGGACATTTCTGCAAGATGGTCATTATTTTCACCCCGCCGCGTCCATTGTGCTTGCTTCCCTAAACGTCTTTAATTTTGCATTTCATTATGACTCCTGAATCCACCATTTGTTGGTGGCCTTCGCATATATGTATAACATTTATATCTGAGAAAGATTTGTATGAATATATTTTCCTGGTCCCGTTACCATGGTAAGGCTCGACGACACGTTTTAAAGTTAGCGCATTCAAATCACGCCTCAGGACTGGGATCTTGTGTTTTTCATCCTTGCAGTTGATGTAAAGCGTTACTTGCTGCTGGATTCGTACTAATCCGTGGAAACACCTGAAAACGAAAGGATAATGCCGTGACTCGAATGCTACTCTTGAACTGAATGCTTCTGGACTCTGAATACATTCATGAATACAATCCGGCTGTGCGCGTACTGAAAAGCTTAATTGTGTAAAGAGGCGTCAATGTATATGTATTATCAAGGGACTGTGAGGTTGTGTTCGGATTGTTTCATGTTCACTGCTTATGGGTATAACATATTGTGTAAATGTCATATGCAAATTTTGACAACACCAAAAGGAGATGAATTTTATAATAATTATTACTTTTCCTTATTTTTATCAAGAATATTATTCATGTTGTAGCGTAATTATGGTCATTGTTGTCCTTCTAACTTGGTAAATACCGTATATATTTTCTCGCTTATGGTAAATACTTTTGATCTGAAGAACTTTTTGGTGAAAAGTGTAGCTGGAGCTAGATTTATAACTTTTAGATACACCAAAAATAGTTAGTAAATCAGTGCAGACATATATCCATATGTTTCGGAAAAAATAGGGACTTACTCGTACTTTGGATTCTTATGGATTTTTCGAGTCGAACGGAAAAAGATTGATTCTTATAACAGATATCATTATGTCCACTATGATAATCGATATCACATTTTCGGTCAATTACCTATATAATTGAAAGAGATCATATGTAGTCCTCAAATATAAATGGCATAACTAAATTATGCATAACAGCGGTACCTATAATACATTATTTGGTTACAAGCGAATGCTAAGCTAGCTAGCGGTGCACATTATTATTAAAGCCGCCGTAAACTGTAAAACTGTAAACTGCTATAAGCTAGCGGTACAAATTATTATTATTAAAGGCAAGTCATTCATAAGACATGATTCGTATGCTAGGCAGGCTCTGTGTGGGATTTTATGGATCTCATAATGAATAATTGAGGATGAATTTAGGCGCTGCCATTGAAATGCATGCATTTTATTTTTATTCATATTTAAATATTTATTGCGGCGTATATATTATGCATCACCATCAATTATTTTTTTAAAACCTGCTAATTATTTTTGTTATCCCGTATTTATATTTTTGATTTATCGAATGAATTGTCATTAAAAATTTAAGAGGTGGTTTGTTTCTATTCTCACATCGTCGTTTTTCATGATATTTTGAATGACGTGATTCTTACATTATAACTTCCACTCAGTGCGTTGGCTCTAAAATTTGGTCTCACAATCAGTCTGAGCTTCTCGGTGCACATTTGTATTGATTCTCAGAAATATGGAGATAAAAAAAATGATTAAAAATACCGGGATATATATATTTTCTCTTTCCTGTCTCGCAACAGCTGATATTTCTGCATAATTAAGTAACTTGACGGATGTTCATCGAAGACGTGTGGATTAAGTGATGTCATCCTTATTTCGTAAATAAAGTTTAATTGTGTTGAGTACCTGTCTGTTCAAACATGTCTTAGGAATATGTGAAGTCGTCGAAATTATTGTGCCATTCTAGTTTTACAGTTACTGCACCCTGGTAGTGCTTCGTCTCAGACCGGTTAGAAATGAGTAGAACAACGCTTCTGGGTCTTTGAGAAAAAGAACTTCGCCGTTAGCGTATCGAGAGTGCCACTGGTCCAAGTCGTTTAAGAACTGAGCTCCTTCGTGAAAAGCAGAGTCCTGTAATTGGAATGAATGGAGGCACTTGGAGTCTGACCACCTCCGGGTCAAGGATTTCAGAAGCGTAGATTAAGTAATGAGTCTCCGTTGCGGGGAAAAGAAGAGAACTTCAATTAGAGCGGAACGACGCCTTAAAGTTGTTAAGTACTTGGGCAATATTTCCTTTCTTCTTTTGTTGGGCTTTACTCCTCAGTGTGGATTTCAATGGGAAGCGTTGAAGTATAGGTCGCGTCCCATGTCGAATGCTCTCTTTCCTAATTGCTCTCCTCAGCGAAAAATTGCACTCCTTAGAAATGCTAGCGGTTTTGGCCATGGCAGCAGGCATCAACCGGTGCAGGCATTTGCTCAGATGGTGCCTTTTTTCGAAACCCGGATTCTGTCTTAGTAGGTGGAGGTTTTTTTTTAATTCGGATCGGTTTTTTTGTCTTCTTCGTATGATCTAGGTGGACTTCAGTCGGAGTCGTTAAGTTGTTTTAATCTTAATTGAAAAGGGAAATGCGTTCCTTAAGAAAGCTAGTTCTTTTCAGAATGGCAGTGCCAATTAAGAGGGAGTGTTTATAGAGTCCTCACCAAAGTTGACTGGAAGTTTTCATTCGACATTTTACCCTTTTCAAATTTTCTCTGTAATTTTTTTTGTTGAGGATCACTTCGTAGGGTGATGGTTGAAGTTTCTGTGAGTTTTGTTATACTAAAGCAGCTATGATTGGTCAGATAAATGTGAACAATGATCGCAGATTATATAAAAATCTTTATCGGGTTGACTGTAGGTAGCTTGATAGCACAATGATATAGTAAGCATATATTGAAGAACGCTTGCGACGAAATTGAAATTTATAATCAAATTATAAAAACACATTGTAGACCGTGAAATGGCAGCTAATCATTGTAAGAAAGGTGGCAGGAATTCATTCGGTAATGAGGGAAACAGAGAAGAATGCTAATGCCAAGTGTCCGAGAAGAAAGAAATAAGTGGATTGGATCGGTTGGCGTGTAAAATGCTGTAACTCTTAGGGAAATCCAATCGCGGAATTGATGTTATTTGAGAACGAGATTTTTTTCACCCCCATACTTTTTGTTTTTAATAGAGCAAAGGCGTCTGATCGCGTCAAATTATCTGGAAGAAAACACCTCACTTGCAATAATGTTTTTCTTTTGGAGACAGTACAACAGTTTATAAGATTACGCCCGGCGGCAATGGTAGAAACGTTATTTTTTAAAGTATTGACGATGAATTAGTATTTTAGTTTAAATTCTTTTGCATGGAATAGAATTCCTGGATATTTTAACTACTGTTTACCATCGGCAAAACTATCGAAATATTCCAGTCATGGAAAATGTTCAAAGGACTTATGTTTTTAGTTAATTTAATTTGTTCCAATATTATTTCTTTCTTAAATTTTCTTAAATTGGAATCAATCAGAATATTTTAAAAATATAATATAAATTTATAGCGCTTTTTACAAATAAATAAATCCTCTACAAAATAATCTTCGTAAAATATATTGTGTATGCATTTTAATAACGTTTATTTTATTACATTTTGATAAGTTTTAACCGAGAAAATACCGAAATAATAAATTGATGTTCAGTTAAACACCATTTCTGAATGATCTTTTAAATAAAAAAATAAGGGGTATATTCTAATTAAAAATGATTACTAAACAAGTAGACTGCTAAAAATAGTAGTCTTATAGTTATCCTGTTCACAAAACGACAATGCTGGCACATATGCAGATGTAGGTACAGCGATAATAGGCAAGGTGTGTCCGAGGATTCCCGAAAGTCTATTTCCATAGCAATCCCCAATTCCTGTTCCTCGTAAATGCAATTATTTTCCCTGTAATACGTATTAAAATCTGACATAAAAACCATAGGATTTCTGATGTTACTGGAACGAGAATAACTACTCTGTTTTTGAAATAGGTGCATAAAGTATACTTATAATGAAGTTGCTGCATTGGAGAAATGTTGCGTGCAAGACTAGATGGATACCATGAATGTTATATTGACTTTTTAATGAGCGAAAATCTTCTCGGGGAGGTGTTTAATTCAAAGAGTCGTTTTTCTCCGGGGATTTCACGATGCGATTATCGAGGAATTATTTTTATGTTGCGCAAAGCATGAAGTCTCCTTATTGCGATATTTATTTTTTTTCTCGTTGCGTTTTTTGATTCCATGGGGGTAGTTTAAGTAAAAGAGATTTCAGTGAAACAATTATTTTTTTTTCTCTCAGAGCGCAATCACTTTTTAGGCTGGAAAAACACCAGTGAAGATGACTCAGTCTGGAATATAATGCAACAGTAAGCAACAAAAGGTTAAATCAGGCGCTTTTTAAGGTTTGAATTGATGATACGAATAAAAATAAATGAATGCCGAGAAAAAATGAATCATCTGAGGTATTCTGTGTTTTTATTTTCACTATAATGAAAAAATATAATTTCAAGTACCATCTCTTTTTTGTCACATGCAAATAGATAACGCAGTCACCCTTTCCTCTCTACATTCCCCCTCCTCACGTCATTTTTCCTCCTAACCCTCTCATTTCTGAGCCCTCTTTCACCTCGTTTGTTCTTTCAAAGTGAATTTTCCCGGTCGACAATTTCCCTTCCGGAAATCGACCTCCGTTCATTCTAGTGGCAACTGAGAGAGAGAGAAAAGAGAGAGAGAGAGAAGAGAGAGGACGGAAGAAAAGAAGGGAGTTAGAAGAGATAGACTGGGTAGGGGAGAGTGGATAAGGGTGAAGGGGAGAGCGAAGGGTTGGAAGAAATTCGTTCTTCATCCACTTCCAATGGTCCAAGGGTAGTGGATGCGTGCGTGCGTCTCGTTGGTGTATAGGGGATAGTTTTATTTCGGGAATGGAGCGTGTGAGGGAGTGAGAAATAAATGACTTGGGGGATCCGCGGATTCGATAGTCGGTAACGCATGGAAATTGAGAGTGAGTAGAGGATTGTGCTAGGAAGAAAAAGCGTTCAGGATTGCGGGATTGAGCATGGGCCCGCGTTGGAGAAATAGGGTGTTGGGAGGGAGGCGGGAGATGCGGTGAAAAGTGTGGAGAGAGATCACAAGTGGGTGTATTCTTGTCGGCGGAGGCACGGTGGACTTCGGGGATGGAATCGAACAGGAGGGAAAAAAATAGGGAAGCCGGGAAGAGATAAGGCGTGAGGGATGAAGGTCGCGGCTCAGCGAATTCGTTCTCCGATGGTCCGCGTGATCGTTACGAGCTCGAATTGTGTTAAAGAGAGGAGGAAATATTGGTTTTGTGCGCATTTGAGTTTAAAATGTATCCATTTGGATAATATGGAAATTATATTGAGAGTGCCGAGAAATTTTACGTTCTTCAATGGATGTTTATAATTCTCCAGATGATAGATTTCTGAGTGATATTTTTAATGGAAATCATAAAATACATATGTATTAACAGCCAAGAACTGTATGATGTAAATTAAGGCATATAATATCAGATAAAATCACATTACTCATCATTTTGAAGGAGGTATTTGAGCGCTTTGCTGTAAAGGAAGAACATTTAAATATGAATATTCACTGATACTGTACAATATTTGGGATTACTAGTATTATTCTTAGGCCACTTCATTGTGCAACGCATATAATTTTTAAAGGGAGAACTGACTCGTGTGAGAACTAGGTTACAGCAATATTTATACCTATATCGGGTGCTGAGAGTATTTAGTGACTGAAACGCATTTTTCAACTACTGAACTTTCAATAACTAAATAAAATTTAATTTATCAATTATTCGAAGAAGCAACTCAAAATAATGAGAGTTTGCAGTTAGAAAACGATAAAAATTCCGTTGGCTCTAGAATTCCAACTTTCGTTATGGGCACTGTATTTTCTGGAATATCTAGCAATAAGTATTAGCTAATTCATTTTTTCTAAGTTGCATGATTATCAACAAGCAGCATGAACATGGTAAAATTCGATCACCTTAATAATTTCGTTAATCGGGTGTATTTTTCAAGAATTCAATGGGTTTAACTTCTCTCAGTTTATCGTATTTGCTCTATACTACCTTTGCGAAGTTTTTCATATTTACAACTCTACACACTACCAACAAGCATGGTTTTAAGCTGTGCGAATTATATAAAATCAAAATTACCGTCAAAGAATGAAGTATTTTTAAAGAGAAATTAAAAAATATACATACATTCCGTTTTTTTCGTAAGTGCTGTTATGCTCGACTTTCCACGATAAATGCATTATGCCGAAGGAAATTTTAGGAAACATCAATGAATTTTCTCTGCCTTTATTAGTAATTGACTGAGATGCATGAAAGCGTGGAAGGATGCCCTTTGATATTTAGTTACCAACAGCGTTTAAGCAGGCTGAGAAAAAATCATCGAAGCGTAAGGAAGTTAGCCGAACCTAAACCGTATATCAACTCTCGCTTCTTAATCGGTACGGGTAGAAGCAAAACTTCATCATTAGGCTTGCTTGAAATCGAAAGATGAGGAAAGCTCGAGGGAGAATGGAAGAGGAGAAACCAAGGAAGGAAGGTAGGGGAGGGAATAGGACATTACATGATAGAGCCGCATGTGCCTTTGTTCACTCCCTCCTCCTCACCTCTTAGGGAGGCTTTTGTGTCTGAAGTAACCCGTGCCATGCGTAGGCCCGAAATAGCTTTTAATTACAGTGGGAGAAAAATCGTCGGGTTTGATGCCATAGCCCGGGTTTGCGAAATTGAGTAAACAGGAGAGTGAAGGTGGAGTTCCGCTGCACTTTTTAGAATACAATGTAACCCAAAATGGAAAATCCTTTTCGAAGTGAGGAAGAGTGTTGAAATAAGCAAGTCACAGAGAGAGAGAGACAAAGAGAAATGAAGAGATAGCCTTTGCGTGGAAGGCGTGAGCCAGAAAAGTATTATGAGGTGTTTGCGTAGGAGCCTGCGGAAGCCGGAGCTTGTTCAAGGGTGTAATCGGCCCCTGGGACGGCCGGCGCAGGGCCTGCGAAGTTTGCTTTTCCGACGGTTAAGGTAAACCTTTGAACTGCGGACATTAAGGTCGAGCTTGTGAAGAGATTCCAGTGGGGAGCGGCGAAAGAGGCTTGCGGCGTAAAATTCGACAAATTTTGGTCTTCTCTTCTACCCTCTCTAAATAAAGATGTGCCAGCAAAGGAACGGGTGTGTTGAGCGCTGAGGAAGAAATAGGGGTGGAAGTGTGGTAAAATGATATCTTTTGTGCTCTTTATAGTTAAATCCTCAACAAATTGTGCATATATATTCTCCAAGGTTTATGAAATTCACTGCATAGGGCTTGCACCCTTTCATCGACTTTAGTTCTCACAGAACCTGCTCTTCAGTTTGTTCACCAACTTGCATATGGCACGGGCGGTGATTTTTAGGAATAAAATCAAATTCATTGCCGATTAACATATTGATTTCTTTACACCGTCTGCTCTTAAAGGGAGTTCTGCTTGAAATCACTAATGTGTGGCTATTTTTAGAGAGAAGCTCGACGAAAAAGGGCGAGTTTTTACCCGTCCGAAGACATTTACGTCGCGTATTGAGGAGAGTAATTTTGAAACATTTGCTTCTCTAGGCACCTCAAACTAATGGGAGGGCAGCACCAAATGTTTAGGATGTGCATCTATGTTAGAATAAGAACTTAATGTTTGTCTTATAATAGAGTGAGAACAAAAAAATAAAATCACACATCAGATAAAAGGAGTGTGGAATTAGAATGGTACGCACTGAACGTGCACAGACCTTTTAAAGATACAAAGAAATAAATATTTTTGGAAAATATCAACTCACGTTATCTACATGAAAATCAACAAGATCCGTATAATGTGTTCGTATTCATATGACGACGGTCATGGATATATTTTTATTTGGACCTATCATTGATGATTAGTTACATTTATGATAAATAATCACAATACTAGGAAGTGATGAGCGTTGTAGTATTTCGTGAGTAGATCATTCAATATTTGTTTAGAGGATGCCGGACTGAACCATTGGGCTACCCCAACATCATAGAAAAACTTCTGTTTGCTAGGACGTCTTGGGAGACCAAATGGTGACCAAGGGTAAGGATTACTCCCCATACCCTGAATTTGCAAATTTAATACGCCCTACGGCTTCTTGAGGTACGAGCTGTTAACCTACCTTCACCAAACCAACCTTCGGTTAAATTACTGTCTTGATGGGAAGACTGGCATTGGTCAAGGATGAATTAGCGGGAGCTGTTTTTATTTATCGTAATTAATTGAGGCAGACATTTCACATCATATACTCATAAATATTGAGAATACGAATTCGTGAGCATATCTAGAGTGAATTGGAATTCAATTAATCGGCAAGAACGATTAAAATAAACTCAGTTTCCTCCCAAAGGGAATTTGAGGTAGTAGTACAAAGCGAGGATTCCGTATAATCATATTTGAAACTGGCCCCCTTCCGTGGTAGCTATCGGTGAAATGGTGTCGACCCCAAGCTGCAGGCGTGACGGGAAAGAATAGTGGGAAGAATGAAAATGGAAGTTAAACAAAATGGACGGAAAACCGAACGGATATTGCCTTCATGAGGGACGGAGAGCGAAAGAGGGGACGAATAGGAAACGGGGGAAAAATGAAACTATCACATTTCTTGGGAGCGAGATATGGAAGACTTCCTCGAAACACATCACTGCAAGGCGAAAGTAATCAACAGTGGATGATCACGGAGGAGGTGTAGGGGGATCGGGTGAGTTCGGCATCTCACCGGAAATGGGATGGGAGCATAAACGCGACCTTGTGCGGATGCCTGTCGTTGCGCGTGCCTGGTTGACTTGAAACTGGAACGAAGTGCTCCAGCGAATCCGATCCGATACGAGTGGAGCGGAGGGAAATTGGAACGGCGGCGAAGGGAAGGAAATGAAATAGTGATAAAAATAAGTAGGAAGTTGATCACTGTTACGGGAGCGAAATGAGAATTAAAAGTATATATGCTTGGGAAAGAATGGGCTTGGAAGTGAAAACTACGTATTCTATAGAACCTGCACGCGTGTGTGTGTGTATATAGAACATTTGTAGCAGTGTGTATCGATTCTATTGCGGAGTTGACTCTCGTACTAGTTTCATGCTTATATTTTTGCTGTTTCAAACCATCAGCAGAAATGAGGCGAACATGTGGATTTACGTAGGCACATGAGAGGGCGGTTTTGCGATGACGGCCGTAGTTGCCACTCTTGAGATAGCTTCAAACATTTTCGAGTGCTTTTATTTTAATCTGCGAGAAGGCTTTGCGTCCCCCATAGAAACTCTCGGTGTGTGATAGTTAAAAGTTTCAGATTAAGTAGGCCGCGCCCGCTCACGTTCCATTTGTTTTTGCAGAATATTCAATTCGTGAATTTTTATGAAACAGTTATTTTTCACATAAATCACTAGTTTCGGCTCACTGTGAATATTAATAAATGAATGCTTTATTAGATAAACCCCTTTTATAGTCCTCTTAAACTTAAGTAATATTAGTGTAATAATAGTTTTTGAGCTAAACGATTGACTACTGCAGTAGGCGCGGGGTTTCAATTATTATCTATTGATATGTCTTCTGTGTTTAGGCACGCGTCTGAAATTTCACATATATATATATATATACACATATGTTATATATATATATATGTGTGTGTGTGTGTGTGTGTGTGTATAACCACTTGAGCTATCGAGAAAACCTATTTAACACTGAAATCTGCGGGTTTTTATGCAACCAAGTGCCCCGATTATCTGGCTAGGAGATGGCGTTATGGAGCTGTTTCACCAACCGAAGGAGAAATGGACGAACAAGGAGAAAGGATGGTTGGTAAAGCAATCACACAACGTCATGAAGGATAGGAAAAGTTCGTGGTGAGAGCATCGGCCCAGCAAGTCGATAGATCCGATGTTCAAGTCCCGGTCAAGGAAATATTTTTGCACTTATGATCTACTCGATTCCGCCTTCCCCACCTCTCTTGTGTTCGTCCTTATATGTGCTCCTATCCCTTTTCTTTATATCTATTTCCACGTGCATGAATATAAGATACTTGTGTGAAAGTCTCACGGATTTTAATAATAATGCATATGAAGTTGGCCCCTAGTGGACAAAGAGAAAAATGCAGAAACACAATAATGAAAAGAAACTAAATTGTTTTCAAAAATAAATAAATAAGTATAAAATATAATACATATATTTATCGCGAAAATATAACTTTTTCCTAATATTTTAGAGTTTATTTTAAAGGTAAAATATTATGAAATGCGACCACGTAATGACTTTTGAAATATGGCCTTATTTATTGTATCACATATATGGATTTAATTTCCTTTCATTACTTTAGTGTAAAAGTATAAGCTGGGTATTTCCGCGCCTTTTCGCGCTAATATCACTGTTCAAGAGCACTTGTTTAAAAATAATTTTATTTACATTGCTGACTAATTAGTGATTGTATAATAGAGAAATAGCTATAATTGGCTTGTGACCAATAAGTAAGAATAATGGCAATCCTTGCTCCCTTTGGGAAAGATTTCCATTTTTCCCTTGATGTGGAAAATAGAGAAAGCATCTCGTTATTACAGGTACTTTCATTTATTTGGTGCTATTTGAGTTTATTTAAAAGTTATTCGTTAAAAATGCGCCAGACTCGCGGCAGACGCCAGGCGACAACGTAATAAACGGTAGGAGCACTCATTAAGGATTCATTTTTTTATAGTAACGTGGGCTTCTGAATTGCCATGAAACTCTTAATGATCGCTTGTGAAAAACGTTTATCTCATCTTTTTTCGTTCTTTCAGTCAGTAAAAATTGTTTAGATTCTCGAGGATACCCGCTTTCAGCCCTTTCATATTGATCCGCGTGTCTCACGACGGGAGTTTAATCAATATTCTGACCTATAAAATTTTTGGTGTAATTTTCCTCATAGTCTTTAAGCCTTACGTGATTCTAGAACTTAAGTCCCCCGCGGCTACCAAATGAGTTAAAACGCCATAAAAGCTTCACATCCGTCTCTGAAATCCAGTTAGCAGAGAAGTAGCCGGGTTAAAAATTGGTTTAAGGAGAGCTACGAGGGATTTCAATGGGTTTATGCTTCATTAAAATTCTTAACGTAATCTGCTGGAGGGAGGGTGGGGGTAGAGAGCAGCAAGGATCCAGGGCAAACGTGAAGTAATTTCGATAAATAGAGAAAAGGGACGTGAAGGCATTGTGAAATCGTTGTGTTTTTTTGGTTCTTTTTAGTTTGGAGACGTTTTCATCTGTTCCGCGCACGTTCCCCTTTAATTCCCGTGGTATTTTTCTCACTGAAGTCGGGAGTCAGATTTCGATATTTTTAGGAGGAAAAAATAAGCCTATTGCTTGCACTGGCTGCTCCATCTCCAATCCGGCAAATGCCTTCCACATAGGGCACCAACCTATAAGCTAGGTATTGGATGGTGCCGTAGTCCGCGACTGTTGTGTGCGATTTGAACTCGAGAAAAGAGATCGTCGCTTCTTCCAGACGAGTGATGAGAAATAGGGATTCATACTCCTGTGGATACTGTTGCTTGACGTCACCGAAACGTATCCATTTGAAAACTGGATGAACGCGATGGAGCAACGGGAGGAAATATTTCGTAATTTTTCCGCACCTCTATAACATTTCTCAGGCTACGAGCGTAGTTCCGGAAAATTTGATATTGCAATTTGATAAAATTATAACACACGTGTGTCGGTTGAAGATTAGTTCGTAAATTAATTTTCATATTATTCTCAAAGCTTTTTAAACCTTGATGGGACCGGCGGAGTAGGTAAATATAATTATTTCACTGAATCTGGAGAACGAATTTGCAAAATTCGTGTGAATGAACACTTCGCCGCGTACCATGTGACAGGTGAATCAGTGGGATCAGTATTATTCTAGTTTACTGAAGCCTTTCATGGTATGACTGTGCTCAAAGATGTTCTGGATGGACTGCATTTCATCATGCGTATTCTCATTGTGCACCGCGGGACGGGCAAGTAGTCATTCTAAACCTCTATTCCCATGGAGGTCATGTGTATCTCTTTTCTTGGGCCTTGGAGGCAATAACGCATTCAAACACCCTGTAATTATGTCGAGAAGCACATCCTATTAGGGTGATTTATATCCTTATCACCTTGACATAAATGCATGTTTATCTCCTATGAAGGCATTTATAACAGACAATTTGATTTACGCACTTCCTTCCGTCATCGTCTTCATGTCACACTGGAAGTTATTTATGCGCATTGGTGCAGGTATGGACGACGCTTATCGCCGGAGGTGTACCGTAATTTACTTCATGAATTGAGGAAGTGTAGTGAGCTTCCAACCGGCAAGGACGGTTGATGAACCTTGAGGAAAGGGCTCCATGCCTTCATCCAACAATTTCTCGCGCTTCTCTCGTCCATGAATAGAATGTTTCACCCATGCAGGCTTGTAAATATCATGTTGGAGCGAGTCCTGCCGCACAAATGACGTTTAATTTGGCTTTTGGGAGGGGGATATGTGTAAATGAGGGAGGAGAATTACCGTAGATGAAAGGAGAAAGGTCTCTTTAGCGATGATGTTGCAAATGTATTATTAGACCCATCGTACTACGGTAGGAGAAATCATGACAATAAGATTAGAATGGTGAAGTGCAGAACAGACAACTTTAAGGTGTAATTTACCCCACGAACGTTAAAGATTCACAATAAATGCAAACGACCAAACTGGAGGAAAATGAAATCTTTTCATTCTACATAGTCTGATATGTTGTCATTTTCATTTAACCTTACTTTATTTTCCTTTTTGTTGGTATAATATCAATATTTTATCAATGGAGAAGTATATCACACTTATTTACCGAAGACCATGTACCTGTAGTTATCATAATCTACCTAATTTGAATTAGTTTACATACTAACTGTAGCACTTAACAAAAACCAATAACAATTAAGAACAACTTAATATTTGATAACGCATTCCTGGTGTCCTGCCACAAAACCTAGTGGTGGCTTTCATAGTACAATGTAGATGTAGAGAGGAGTTGGAGGATAAATGAAGAAAAAAGTAACAGAGACACGGGGGAGATTTGATGGAGTTGTTTCCTATCTGGATAGTTATGATCTTCATTTTGTTTGAAGGTTAAAGAGAGAAAGAGGAAAATATGTGTGTGTGTGTGTGTGTGAGCAAAGGGTTGGGAGAAAGAGGCGATAGCGAGGGTACGGGTAAAGGAAAGGAGAAAGAATTACCGAGGTTCTCCCGGAAAACCCTTAATTGCTCTCCTTCGGGAAGTGGCTTTTAGTGGAACAAGTCATAGGCACCGCGCTGAGGTTGGAAAGGGAGTAAAGGGGGAAATCGGAAAAGTGGGGAGGATGGGAATCTCGTTTCTGACGTCTCCATAACCCCTCGGGAACCAGGGGAACATTAAACCATTGTCACTGTCTCCTACCCACTCCCTTCCATCAACTAAGTAGGAGCTTATTACTTGTACGGCGTGACGCGGATGGTCCTTCAAATGATTTAGTCGGACTCTGTTGCTGCCATTTACGATACAGGCTCCACCTACCTTTATACTTTTACTTAAATGCCACGGGAACCAGTAATGGTTCCAAATAGAATGTGTTAGAACAAAGACTTGAAGTACTTCAATAAAAACCCATTGACTACTGAGTTTTATTGGTAGCTTCCACTCGTATGCCAGTAGTCAGAGAGGTAGCCTGTTTTGATATACTTAGGTTCTCCTTGGTGATCAATGGTTCATGGTTCGGCGTTCATAAATCAGTACTGTGTGCTGAATTATTTTGAAAATTTATGCGAGATCGTTTTTCCTCTTAAATCATCTTGTATTTGAAGTAAATAGATCAGTAGTCACGCCAACAAGCCATACGTTAGTAATCAATAAATTAGTAAATATATATACACATGTATATATTATCAATATACGATTTCGAAATAATTACGTATCATGTTTTATTCAACGAATTTTATAATTTTGAAGATTCAATTGGAGGAGTAAGTCATTTTTTTGAGTTGAAAAATTCCTGTTTTCAAGAATTTTGCCTTGTGAATGTAAATATTTGGCCCGGTTTGAATTTCGATTAGCATAAAGTTATTCGCATTACCCCACTACAAATAAATTTCGTGCTTTCAATTGGATAAATAAGAACCCTATCCTAGAAAGCCGCGAGGAAGTATTTCGTGTGGCCTGGCATTATTGAAATAGACGCCGAAGAAGAACCGACTCTGTCCTCCTGTAGCTACTCCAGTTCGATAGCGAGTTATTCATCGCCGCTCTTCTCGCGACTTTTGGAAAATTCCCAATCACTAAGGCCTTCCCATACATCCGTCTGGTGTGCTTTGTCGCCGATCTTCTTCTCCCGGGATCTCTCAGCTTTATCACTATCATGCCTTTCACCATTCGGTATGGTCTTCCTCATGCATGAAGCGGCACCAGCTCTCCTTGACCCGTTATCCCATCCTCCCGAGAGGCGTACATGTATGTACATTACACCGCTTCCTTCCTTCCGTATCTCCTCCTCTTCAAAATTGAATCTCGTGTTCATCAGATTTGATACATCGTTTTGCAACCATGTTGACGAATTGAGTATTGGGGCTGATTGTGTAACTTCCATTAACAGGATGAATGTATTTAGGTCGTGTTGATCCTGTTGAATTTTTTTCCGTCCAGTAGTGAATTGGAAATGAGTTCACGGATGTTGTACGCACCGAAGTCCAGGGAAAATTTTTGCAAGGGTTTAAAACACGCACAATTGTACTTGAGAGTAATTTTCAGTGTACGTTTCCCTTTATTTTTGGCTCTCATACGATAAGCCTCTGCTTAAATATACATTTTATACCTAACCGACTAGAATAAAAGAACTCGACAAGCAGTTGGAATTTAGAGAATATAGTATATCCTAAGTTTATTGCTGTTCAAGAAATGTTAAATTAAAACCATTATTCCACGACTCTATCCATAATACCGGCTCTGATTTTTAGAGAGCAAAATTATGATTCGCTCATTTACTTTAAATATACAAGGAAGGTAACTACGATCGTGAAGCAATGTAAACCAAAAAAGCTGAGACCGTAAACGTTTTTACGTTCTCGGCCTTTTTTTGTTTACATTAAGTTCATTCGCGTATGAGGCAAACTATTATCATCGCTACTATTACTCTTCGCTATAGGTAAATTGAAACTTTCTTGAGAAGAATCTGAATAATAATTAGATATACGCAACATATTGCTTTATTTGGTGACGGGCAAAAAATTTTTTAAATACCATATGGATTTTAATTTCATATTTTCATGTTTCTAATTTTTTATTCATTTTTCCATTTGTATTAGTATTTCTTAGGCCCTTTTTTCTTTAGAGTGATAAAGTACAATGCCTCTTATTTATATCAGAAACTCCGTTAAAATATTTGTGGTAAAATTCTTAAATTATGTATTTCTACCCGTGGAAGTGGAATTATTCCGTTGTTGAACGTTAATATTTGTATTCAAAATCAATGAAAAATGCATGGATATCATCAGCTTTGAATATTCAGATTTTTTTCGACGTCAATCCTAATTCAGATAGGTAATTTAATATTTAAATCAATTTTATGTATTAAAATTGCATTGAAAAATATAACTCCTACATAAGTTCGGTGTGAATTTCATATTGTGAAGACCATCGCATCACATAAAACCTTTTATAGATTCATTTTAAGTCGGTTATTTCATTTTCCTTCAGTTGTGCACAATATTGACAAAGTTCATTTTGAAGAAAGTGCATTCATTTTTAAACTACGAGGGTTGCTATTTATATTTATAAACTTGACAATACTAAGTGCTTAAGCGCCATCTGACGTTTCTATCTGAAAGTTTTACTTTTTTAACGCTAGATTTCTTCAAAACATTTTGTCCTTCAATTATAACTTGTGTTGTTAACAGTGACTCGAATTTTGTTTCAGCGGAAAAATGGAGTCAACTCGAGAACATTTTTGTGCGATGATTTTTTACGATTTTCGACGTGGATTATCAAGACAGGACTCCATCTCCCAACTTACTTCCACTTTTAGCAATGAAGCCCCATACTTTGCCACTGTGAAACGCTGGTATAACGAATTCTATCATGGCCGCCGTTCGCTCAGCGATTAAAGTCATGAAGATCGTCGAAAATCAGTTGTTGTGCCAGATAACATTAATGCTGTGCAAGAACTAGTAGTGAAGGAATTTCGTCATGAGACTTATCGTGAGATTGAGGCATCCTTGGGGATTAGTATGACGAGAATCAACAAGATATTGTATGAATATTTAGATGTGAAAAAAATTGTTCGCTTTGGAGCCCGCATGATTTGACAAAAGCTTAAAAAGATGCTCGTGTCAATTGGTGCAAAGAAATGCTCAGTAAGTACAATCGCGGTGCATCAAAAGCTGTGCATAACATTTACACAGGTGACGAATGTTAGATCTAAACGTAGGAGCCCGACACAATAAAGCAATCCACTGTACGAGTATGGGTCTTCCTAGACGAGCCAAATCCGACAAAAGTGATTCTTGCACGAAGCACATCGAAGCAAATGATCGCCTGTTTCTTCGGAAGAACTGGACATGTGACAACCATACCGTTAGATCAACGTAGAACCGTGAATTATGAGTGGTACACGAGCATTTGTTTGCCAGAAGTGTTTGGCAAAATACGGAAATGAAGCGGCAACGAAGGATTGATTATTCTTCATCATGACAACGCAAGCTCTCACAGATCGGCTGAAACAACTACCTATTTGACTGACCAAATTGACTGGTCTAATTGATGGATCATCCTCCGTACAGCTCTAATTTAGCACCAAATGACCTCTTTTAATTCCCGTTTATCAAGAAAAAATTGCATGGCCAACGTTTTTCGCCGCCTGAATGAGCCGCTGATGTATTCAAAAACCATGTTTTGGAGGTACCTCAATCGGAGTGGAAAAAGTGTTAAGAGAATTGGTTCGAGTGCATGCAAAAGTGTATTGATTATCATGGAGAAAACTTCGAAAAACAATAAAGCCATTTATAACAATAAATTACTGTCTTTTTAATATAAGGCTCAAATATAAATAGCAATCCTCATAATTATCCTGCCATGCATAGTGGTTTATTTAGGCGGTTATCTTTAATTTTATGTAAATGAACGTATTCTCGTAAATCTGTATATGAACGTTCTCCGAAACAATGCACGGTTGGATTTACACACAAGGGACCGTGAATTGGAACTACAATGGACCCTACTCATTATAGAATGACAGTTCCTCGCTCCCTATTGAAGTGTTCAGATGCTAACTTCCCCACTGTCCATAAGCAGCTGTCATTTTAGCAACGAATGGACAACGTTTAGGAGGGGCGATGTCGCATTATCCACATTCCCCTTGGTTTCATGCATGGACACTTCTTGATTTAGCGGCTTTCATAATATTTTTGGATGGCTGCGCCTTAAAACTTACGCAAATTGTGTTTGGCAACCTCGTTTCTTAACCAAAGCCCCTTGTCCCCTCCCTCTCCTCCTCTCTCAATCCCCCGAAACATCCCCTTTCGACTCCCCTCACATCTCTCCGAAGGACCATTCTTTTTGTCGTTTCCCCCTCCTTTATCTGAAGGAGTGTGGGAGCAATCTTCGTGATGTGTCGCGATGCGGTGGTGTGGGGACGAGGATCCATCCATCCCGGTCCTTCTGCTACACCCCTGACTGCTATGTGAGCGCGCGTATGTGCGGATCCGCTTCCCCTTCGTTCAGCAACCTCCCATCTTCCTCCCATCTCTCTTCTCCGCTCCCATACATCTCCAGCGTGTGTCGGCTCTCTCCTCCTTCCATCGCTCCTCATCGCCACATCCCTTCGTTCTCGCCATTATTGACTGACGCCGTAGAGCGACGGGGGGGCAGATCGCCATAGCTACGCCCCCTCGTGCGCGCAGCGCTTTGCTCCCGTTCCCCACTCCCGACCCATCATTTTTGAACGCCTCTCGTCTCCGTCTTCCCTGTTATTCGCGGCGACTCAAGCGGGCCTTGGGTTAGGGATGGGATAGGAAGAGGTGGGGGGGGGTGTGTGGAAAACGAGGGAAGACATTATGCCGTGGGAAGGGGCAAGATGGGTCTACTTGTGTGTGTGTGCAGTTATGGGGGAAGAGGCAAGGAGGAATAGAACGGGGTGGATGGTGTCACGCGTTCCGTATTTCCGCTAGATGGAATTTTTTTTGCCTTCTAAATCGAGCCGATTCTCTCTCCCTCTACCCTCGCTTCACCCCCATCGCCTTCGCACCCCCCACCCACGCTGCGTGATAGACGGCGCTTTTTATGTTTTGTTCCTTAATAATAAAGACTCGAGATGGATGCGTTGTTTCGCTCAGCTTCTTTCTCATACCCTCGGCATCCTTCTTCATTTTGACAGGTGACGCCCTCTCCTCTAATTGTCTAGCAGTAGTTTTTTTATTTTTTCGCGAGACCCATCGGTTTCGTTCCTCAAGTCGTGTATCTCAACCACTAAGGGATTTTGGAACATGTGTTCTCCTTAACCTCTTTTGAGCCAAATGAAAACGCCAAGAGATGTAGCGAACAACCTTCTCACCTTGTTGTAGAGGAAATCATATCACCATTAAGATCAAAGGCGTAATGTGGATTTAAGTTTTGTTGAATGTTGTGACATTTGAGAATTTGTTGCTATATTATAACACACATGGTCAATGTTAGACTTTCTGTGTTTCTTCTAATGAATATAGGCATTCAAATAGATGTTCTGTGCTTGAGAAAAATAACTTGGTCCCTGTATCGTTATTTTATTGCAAGTAATAGTAAATATAAATCCGCTGTTACTTCCATTATGCCTACATATAATTTTTAGATATTTTACTATCAAAAATTATTCAATTAAACTTGCTAATAATTTCAAAGCTACGGCTGAATAACAGGTGAATAAAAAAATAGTCATCCCATAAATATTTTTCCCATGTCTGCGTCCATTTTTTTAACGATAATTGACTTTTATGGTAGCAGGGACGTCTTTTAAAATTTTAGAGATACAATAAAACCCAAATATTTTGGAACGCGATTATATATTTCATAATTTTATCTGTTTGTTTAATCTGATTTTCGGTATCACGTAGTAATAATTAAATGGAATCCGCTGTCCTGTAAGGTCTAGAAGACGAGTCAGTAAACACAAATCGAAAAAAAAACTTACCAAAAATTTCAACTTGCAGTGTTTTTGTCTATACAAACTTACGTATTAACGGTTCACCTAATGAGAAAAATAAACAAGCGCCCCTTAAATGAAACTGGAATTCTAGTCGTAGCGTCGTTGTTCTCCTCCTCATATACACATCGGTGGATTTAAACATTGGGCCTCAAATAATATATCTCAGGCGAATCTCTCACCAAACAGAATTTTAATGGTTTTTAAGTTTGGATTTATTGTAAACGTACCGTTTATGTGCATTAGGATTAAAAGTAACGGACTCTATTTACAATTGCAGTGGGTGTACTTGCTGAAGCCTGTTCTTTATCTGATTGCTTTCCATTATCTTTTTGAAGTGTGCTCTCCGTAAGGCAATAATAATTTGGCACGGAATCGCCGAGCCTTTGTTTTGACGTAAACTGAAAGCCAGAGCTTTTTGCCGAGAACAGAGAAATGAGAGAGAGAGAGAGACGACCAAGCTTTTCATTATGTCCTTGGTGCCTTTACGGAGTCTTTATCTTCGAAATGATATCTCTGCTTCTAAACTCCACTTTCATCAGCATATTTTTTTTGGTGCCGTATAAGCTCGTACTTAACGTTGAAAATTTTAGTGTGGATGGAAAAGTAACCGTCAACTATGCAACATTTTTTTTCCTCTTCTTCGAGTCTAAAAAAATGTGGTTTCCGCTGGGAAGTATGGAAAATTCCTTTGTCGTCTGCGTGGACGAAGTGGTTCCCGCGCGGCGGCGTTCATTCATTTCCTAACCTATCTCAGATAAGACTTCCCGTTGGGGGACTGTTATGGGTCGCGCACTAGCAAACCCATGTGTTATTCCGTCCTACCGTTGGAACATGCGAAACGGTCGAGTGATTACTGTTTATCGAACCGTGAAATTTCGTGATGGAGGAGGGGGTGGAGGGAATGCACGAGAGTGCGCGCGTATTGAATCGGATAATGGATGTATATCAGGGTCGCATGCATGGATGAGATATTCGACGTAGAAAATCCGATTCGAATTTTAATCCATTTCGGGATATTGCGAACTTCCATCAATTTAAAGGCCAAGTAATTTTGAGCATGCCGTATGCAAGCTTTAAAACTCAAGTACTCTTTCCTGGTTGTATCGTAGTCGCGTGAATGATGCATTCTGCAATCGGAAGGGAGGATTAATTCACAGGCGATGAATATGATTGAAACATGAATTTTTATGATTTTGCCTTATGCTAGCAAATTTCTACGTAAAAATTGCTTTTGTTCTGGCTTAATGCAAAATTACGTCTCTCAATGTAACTTTCTGCATTTATTTTCCGGAGAAATGCCCCGGGTATGATTTCTTCGTACCCGTTTTCTAATACTTACGGCGAAGATTAAATTCACATAAATTACCTTTAGAATATAAGATGATATTGAATTTTCAAATAAGGTATTTCAGCTATGAAATAAACATAATTTGGTAAATAAGTCCGTTTAAATTTAGTATGTTTTTGGTTTAAGTTCGTACATAATGTTGGATCAATTTCGCTTAAAATTGTAGTCAGTCGTGGAATCTTATAGCCTTTGAAAAAATGATCTCTAACTCCTATGAGTCATGGATTTATTTCTCAAAATTATAAAAAAAACTATTTAACACAATTTCAGCTGAAAACCGTAATAGACGTATAGAATCTGATCGTTAAAATGACGTTTCAGCCAGAGGGATTCTCTACCATTAAGTGCAACGCCCATCATCGTGAAAGTCGACTTTGACGAAAAATACGGCTTCTGCAATTTGTTTCGGAACTTAGGGGATAATAGTGGTGGCGTTGTGTTTTAGCCAGATGGATTGAGAGCTCAGCTGCTTTCGTTTGAGTCCCGTTTTCGGACCCGGGCTACGCCTCTGGACACCCACTGATGAGGTCAGTTTTATTAAACAGATTTGTGTGGTTTATTCGTGACTCGCCAGCACCAATAATGCATTTCCTACGAGGGCTACCAGCTGAAAATTCACGCCGTATTACCAAAATAAAAAATAACTAAAAAAAACCCACCGCATACTGGAGACCCTTAAATGACAGATAAACGCAATCTGTAGCACCATCTGCTTATTCTTATTACCATTAATTATTCCCAAGCATAGAAGCGACGGAATTACCTCATTTTTTGCTTCTTCGGCACGCCGACTCAGAATGGCTACTCACAAACTTTAATAGTTTTAATTAAGATCCGAATGAAGCATCCTTTGCTTCAATTTTTTTCCACCCTACTTCTATCTACACTATCTCCAGTGAGCCTTTTAGCGTAGGTGTCTTGTTTACTTCCATATCTCTCTCCACATGGTGACTGTAAACAATTTTGTGGGGATACCGAATTAGTGTTAAAGAAATAGCATTAGCCATAATAATAGGAAGTATTCCAAGGAGAGAAATATAATTTTGCAAAAGTATCATTTCCTTCTTCATTCTGCGTATAAAAAAGTAAATTTCTTTCTAAGAGGATTTCCCTTTCCGTGAATCGCATTAGGTTTTAAAAGAGAATGCGTGAGTTTTGGTTCTTTCACTGCACGTTCTTAAGTCCTTGGAGCAAATTTTTTCCCTTGATTTAGCATAGCTAATAGACATTGCTAGGAGGCGTAACGCTAGCTTAACTACTACAACGAAATGCTGTAATAACTAAAAGCAACGAAAAATCATAACTATGACACAAATATTAAAAGAATTTTACAATAACAATATTTCGGTTGCAATTAATAGAAAAATTGCATTGCAAGATTATGTAGTCGTTTCTGTATTAATTAGCAAGATGTTACTGACCTAGGTAGTCTTTGATGAACCCAGAGATGCACTGCTATATTTCTCGCTCTTTTACACCGCAAAGAAATGAAGGGGTCGTCAACATACTGCTGCATATTTTATTTTGGCTGCAGTCTTAACTTATGGTAGCCTAAGAGTCACCAGCAAATGGTAAATTGACAGACCCTATTATTCTATGGCCTTGATTTAGAGCAAGGAGAATTGAATATGATTAGTTTATGGAATTTTTACAGTCACGAGGTTGGAAAGTGTTGGTACCCTACGGTTAATAAGATTCCCTTTATCTCTTATTTCATTCACTAATAGTTGAGCATCGGAACACTTAATTCCTTCTAATTCCTAATTCATTTTCAATGTTTGTTCGGCTGTGTTGCATAGGGTCATGTCTACTACATGAGAGCTTCTGGAGAGCCCTGGAAGAGTCTCAGAGCCGTCGAAAGAGAGAAGAATAAGACAAGTTGAGTCCTCGGGGAGTTTTGAAGGGAGAAAGTTTTGTGCATCTCATTTCTCCAAGTTAGGCGACTGTAATGATCATTTCTCAGAGAGAGCCGTAATTGAAACGAGAAGCTCTGGAACTTTTGCTTCAAGTCGGATCTTTCTCGAGTCATAAGCTTAATCGTGCAGTGAGGCTTTCCTTAATTAAGGTGCACATTGTATACAGGGACATACATTTAATTCACGAAAAACGTTATTAAATGGGAGAAAATGGTTCCTTTATTTCATATACGCTGAAAAACTCTAGCGTTATTTTATTTCTGATGTGAAATTTAAACATTTCCACCGGAATTGACATGAATTGAAGCTTTTAAAAGCTGAGAAGTAGGGAAATGGCAGAGTTTAACAACTGAAACTTTAATTAAAATCATTTAGGAGTTAGGTAATAATTATAACAAAATTAATGTGCAGATTATTTTGTAGCTATTTACGTGTTTTTTCTTCATTAGAAGCAGTAATTCTGTATACAATTTTTATTTTAGTTCATGTTTCCGATTAGTACCTATTAAATTCTGTGAAACTTTCTTAAAAATATTCAACTGTAATTGGCATCGCGTAGTAAAATTTTAATCCATTTTCAATGTCCTCGTAACCATAAGACGATATCAGGTTGTGTGCCTCCTTAAGAGGTCTCTTGGTTGTGAAGTGAAATATTACCATATCTTATATTGTTTCTGCGGCAGAAGTGTGTGAGATTTTGGAATTGTCAAGAACCAGATATATTGGACCTTATAATCGATTGGAGGTATCATTTATATCAAAGCGCGATAACAGTTTTCAGTCGCGTTTTAGAGTTGGAGTATGGAGTTTTGACAAGGGAAAAAAATAAACTAAAGGTAAGCGTGAAATATCCATTCCTTAACTCGTACTCTGGGTGTCCAACGTAATTCCCACTTTAATGGCGATGTTTCATGGAGTAGATATCATATCACTCGCATATTATTTTCGGGATCGATAATTTATGCATTTGATAGTGGAGACAGATATTCAGCTGTTGGATTTTTTTGCGGCTGCCTTCACTGAACACAATGGGTGTTCAATGCATAAGTATCACGTTATCAACTCATGTGAGTGGAGAGGTGGTTAGCAAGGCTAAATCAGTTCTTCGCATCTGTATATCCTATTTTATTCCTTGGAGCATTTTGACTTCACCGCAAATTTATGTGTTGCGTATCACTTCCCAGTACTGTAATTCTCTAAATCCTTCCATCCCTTTGGCGTTATTTTGTGCGTACAACTCTTCATTTTTTGCGCTCGTTTAAACACATAGGAAAGATAGCAATGTTTTCCGTTTTCTGCTCGTGGGAATTTCCGTCCCTTCATTTCCACAGAAAGACTTCGAATGTCATTATCGCTGCGGAATTCCAATTTCTGCGTCTTCATGAAGTAACCACAGAACCTTGAACGAACCAGGATTAAAAAATTCAGGTTTTTGATCACATAGTTTTCATAAATTCGCGTTTATGCTAAATTAAGGGCACTGATTGGTGTTGAAGATTATGTTTTGATCAAGACGACTTGAAATAGTCACGTAAAGTTAAAATACATAACATGGAAATACATTCATATTTATATTAAATATATAGAAATAATGACATCAATTTCATTTCATTCCCCAATTATTAGGTATTTAACTTCATTTGAAGTCCATTGAAAACCAAATAACTTTGGGCGTAAAACAAAAGAAATGAAAAAGTATCCTCCAAAACACTGCTCATTAAATTATTTGATTATGTGTGGAATCATTGCCATTATGTGTTTCAGTTACCATACATGCATAATCAATGTCGCCCAAGTTAAAATAATTACTTCATCATTTATTGGAAGGTTTGCGTGAGATTTTTCGCTCTCTTATACGTAATGACCGCTAACCGACCGATACGCTTTTAAGGTAATCCCTTTCATAAAATACTTTATATGGTGATTCTGGTCCAACTACTCCCCTGAGATGGAATTTCTTTATTTTCTGACGAATTAAGTTGTTAAATCCATTAAGCCTTAAATAATAAATTTTTAATAGTAGGTATTATATTTGAGATTATTCTACGGAATTATATCAGTAAGTTAATGCATGAACTTTTTGGGCCCTTGACCTTGAAGTGACTATCCTTGAGCTATGGTTTTCCGTCTCCCGCAGACCCTTGCTGTGCCGTGGATGGATAATATAGGTGAAGGAGCAAAATTAAGTTCTTGCGCTTCATGGATTTTTCTTATTTTTTGGTAAAATATTTTAAATGATCGCTTCTCCCGTCGTCTCTCGGGATAATTTTCTTCTCTTCTATGCACATAAATGTGTGTGTGTGTAAATATATATACACATATACACACACACACATTTAAATATATATGTGCTCCCGTTCTATCTCGCCCGCTGCACTTCCTGCACCTTGGCCTGTGTAAGTTAAGAGCAGTGCACGTTCGGTTCCGTTCTCCTCTTCAAAAACCGACCATTTCCCACAATCCCCCCGCGCGTAATATCCTTGCTCTTTTCCGAGTCGTTGGCTCAGGCGTCTCATTGGCTCCTCCCCTCTCTCTTCTGCCCCGTTTCCTGCTCCGTGTTATTCCACCCTCTCTCCTTTGAGCCATCCTCCCCATTCTGCCAGTATCATCTCCGTCACCTGCATCACCGACGTCTCTCGACTCCCTGCTCCGCTGATACCAGCGAAAACTTTTGTTTTAATTCTCACTCCCATCCCTTTCCATCACCTACCCCATTACCCTCACCTCGTACCCGCTTGCTCGTCCTTACCTTTAAAAAGTGCTAAAACATGGCGTTAATGCACCGAAATTTCTCATTTACCTTTTTGACGTGTGGAAAAGTTGCCTGCGATGTATCCTCGTTTCTGCTGGTAAAGTTAAAAGAGTTATGATTTTTCCCTGGCGGCATGTTACCTACTCTTCTCTCGATTGTGATTTATCCTTAAATTGTCATTTATTGCCATTTTAAAATACTCTTCCTATTAGTCTTTCTTCTAACGTGTGGTACTGACTCTTGGAGACATTGTGTTTGTTATTCCTAGTGTTATTTCCGTAGAAAAAAAGCGAGAAAAATCTGGTAATAGCGCAAGCAGTGACAAGACTATTTTGTTTAAATGCTAATGCATACATTAAAACCTTAAAAATTCGCGAGTACTCTAAATCATTAATTAACTTTCATTGTATTGTCAGCTTAGTACAGGGGAATTTAGAATCTTGTATAAAATGGAAGTATACAATTTTTATTTCAAACATTGTCCAATAACGCAACATCTTACTGTTCTCCAGACATCCTGCATCAACATAATTTCCTACAGTTTACGACAAGGGTATATGGCAGATGGGAATGGCAGCTGGGTATTGCCTTTTTGGTCTTTGGTGTTAAATAATTTTACATAAGTTTTGTTCATAAAATTTGTTTACATAAGATCTGTTTTTTGAGGTTGAATGTTCAAAAGTGTAAGGATACGTATACAAAATAACTTTTGGGTACAAGCAGATCATTCCTTTCATGTTAGAGAATCTTTGTTAAAAAGTTGGAGAAATTGATGAAAAAGTAAAAGCATGCATAGAGGATCATTCCGAAAGTATGCTTTGGGTAAGCGATTCGTCAAATAGGATGAAATAATACGTCTTATTGCAAAAATGAGGATATGGAAAGTTTGCTGAGGAAGAGTGAAATTGTTGTGCCATACAGCAAGGTTAAATCACTATCGGGATGTAAGATCTGTGCTAACAGTTAGAGCAAAGTCGGGTAAGATAATAGTTAATAAGTTAATAGTAGCACACGGAAAAGATCCAAGAGATGAAATCAACTAAGGCCGTGAGGGTACATTCATATTCCACGCACCAACATTCCTGCGGAACTTCTAAAAGGTTTAGGAAAATGTGGTAGGACGAGACTATATGGACTGATTCGTAGCATCTATGAGGAAGGAATCAGGCCGGAAGGCTTTGTGAGGTCAGTGTTGATTCCTATTCCGAAAAAGGTAAATGCTACATCATGTGAGGACTACAGAACAATAAGTTTGATATCCCATGCTGCTAAAGTTGTGCCCAGGATCATCAACAAAAGGATAGAAAGTAAAGCAAATGGTTACTTAGGGGATGATCAGTTTGGGTTTAGGAAGGACAGAGGTACGCATGATGCTATTGCAGTTATGAGATCACTAATAGAGAGGAATATAGAATACAATCAGGACGCCTGCAATCCTGGATCTTACCCAATAAAGGGTGAGAGAGAACCGAAAGTCGACCCGAATCATTAGGCATATTCTCTGAATGAGTTCAAAATGGTTATTTATTGAATTTTCAGTTCAAGAATGCATGGACTTTGTGGGCACAATCATAGTCATTCCTTTGATGCACACAACTTTCAGGGTTGTCATCACGACTCCTCAAGTTAGTTTACGAGGCTAATAATTATCTTTAGTAATTCCATTCGTTTGATTTGAAGATACGATTCCTCACCCATCAACCTTTAAATTCATGCAGTTGAGTTTCAATTCCTGAGGAATAGACTTTGTAGTTGCGAAACAATAAGCCTTTGAGTCGTAGGTCTAAGATTTATTGACCATTCCTCGTCCATTGGATTTCATATAGCTACTCGTGGTTACAAATACTCGTGTTTCTCAATGTCCTCATGTCCATATTTTATCCATAGCAAATTGCCTCATCTTGCTCCATATCTTTTCGAACCCGTCGTATGGGTTTCTACTCTCACGCCGTCTACCTCTTGGAGACATTATTCATCATCGAGGAAAATTTAGTCACCAAGTCATTCTTCTTTAGTGGAGGCACTTCAGAATTCCACCTTCGGATAATTTGTTCATCATTTTTCCCCCATTCCTCATCCTTTTCCCGTATTTTCGAACGTTTGGTTTAAGGGTAAAAGATGAGGTAGGTGAGAGTACCCCAGCCCGATTTTATCATTTTTCACCTTTCATGTTTTTTAGATATCCTCCCCAAACAAATTAAAATGACTTTCCTCCATAACTTTATTGATTATATAGCGATTATCATTTTAGTTTCTTTTTTTATGAACGATTTATTATTCATTTTCATTGCCCAGTTTTTGAGGGAGATATGACTGAAATAACACTGGGGGTCTATCAGGTGATCCTGCATTCTTTATAATTTTATTATGCGTCCAAATTTTTATTGTATTTTTTCATTTCGCAAGATGATTAACGAGATAATTTTTATAATGGCTTAAGTCTAGAGAAAAGAAATCTTTATGGAAACTGATATTTTTAATTGCTTAAAGTAAATGAGAGAGATGAATTATATTTAATCGCGAATTGCATCGAGTCTTCTGAAACATCAGTGTTAATTCGTAAAGATTTTATTTCTTTCAAGAATAAATATCCAATTAACACATAAATTACATTATACACTTTAGATGTAGGTTGTAATTTTTAAATATTAATGATTTGATTATTTTTCTGCTTACATTTTCAACAAGCTAATGATTATATTTTCTTCCTTCGCAGGTGAGTTATCGACTATATAGCCCTTGGGTCAACAGAATTAATAGCTGTGAGTACCAACTTCGATCGTTTTCTTTTCACGATGCGTAGGTATGGAGAAGCATTATTTCTGTGAAGGCGTTCAGAATTAATGGTTAGGCCTTCGTTTTTCTCTCGGAGATTCCTTCTTTTTTTTATTACTGCTCTTTAATTTCGAACATTTCAGCGAATGGAATTTCTTCAAAAGTTTGGTAGAATTTCTTACAATGGCGTTTCAATTTCGAATTCATAGCCAAAACTTTCTTGCCGTCTTAGAAAAAACTTCATTTCAAATTTGATGGGAGATAATCATTCCACATGTTCACTGTGGGGCTTTTAATATTCGTACTGAAGCTACTTTTACAGTTTTGTCCCAGTTCTTCTCGAACGATTTGTACTGGTCCAAAGTATTAAAAAAATTATATATTCTACATCCTATCATTTAAACAAATTATTTTAAAACTCCGAATTAAAATATTTCACGTGATATCACTTGCTGTGTGTCATTTTTAATAGGAAGATGCTATTTCCATTTGAAGATCCCTTTTAATGAAGTTCCTCTACTCTTAAATACAGCCGTCATTTTCAAAGGAAGGAATACATATTAATGGCCTCTTGTGCATAGTTTTGTCGGAGACCTTAATGATGTTCTCTGAACTTCATCGCTGTCGATTAAAAAAAAATACCTGCTCCCTTCCGTCACCACCATGATGGAGTAGATGTGCGTGTTTTTATTCCCACATAGTTATTTATTCAGTTTCTTTCCTTTGGTTTTGCATATATTTTATTTTAATATTTTCGAATTGATGTAACTTATCAAAATTATCAGTGGCGCATGAACGAAACAGTATCCGGAGGATTGCTTTGACTTGGTTAGTAAAAATATAAGTCAAAGTAAGTAAAAATACTGGCTCAAAAAAATATTGTTTGTTATTTTTTTCACGATTTATATCACTTTAAAGTTTCTAAATTTTGTTAACCGCACATAGTCTGAAGAAATTGGATTAAATTTTCACTTACAGCAAGCGTTAACTCATTTTTAAAGGGAAAAATCATCTCGAGTAATTTCATTTTCTCTAGTTTTCTTTAGATAAAAGAAATTAGGAGGGAATGTTATAAAGTGTAAGAATGTGCGACTCTCAATTACGTGATGAAAATACCTAGATATTATGCTATCAGTGTTTTTCAGATTTTTCACTGTTCCATCGATAATATTAAATCTACGTAGTTGACTCTCGACTTGCTTATGCGTTATCGAAACAATGTATTTAATGTTTTGAGTCATGATTTTGAAGAACTCTTGTCAGTTACTCTGGCGCAATTATTATTCTTACTTCTTAATAGCATTGATGGAAATTTATTGTGGATAAGGGCTCATTATTCCTATTATTAATAGAGGAGGAAAACCTTTATTTCCCCTAGCCAAAAACCTCTGGTCGATTGAGCTCTTTTAGACAAGTTTGCGACCACTTTATCCAGCTCCATTAATCTATTAGGGGCGTTCGTAGCGATTTATTTTCACTACTGGAGAGATGCCTTAAGTGCGATCATTGGTCTCTACATTGCGCCATTCTCCCCAATCAACGTGTCTTTTAATTGTGGTGCCACATTCCTCTCTGCCTAACCCTTGCGTTTAAGCTTCCTTTTTATTCCTCGGCCGCTATCTCCACCCTTTCTCCCCCCTCCACCCGTAAAACTCTGAGAACGCTCTCAATTCTTCCTTTACGGCCTCTTGAAATATTTATCGATCACCGTGTCTCTATCCCTCGTCTTTAAGAAGAGCCTTTCTTAGTGTCATCTTGGCTCCTTGATAATCGAGCGGAGATCGTTGAGACTGCGGAAATCTCCGATAAGCCTCCGTCCTGTGTTCTCTTCTAACTTTCTCTTCCACTATTACGCGTCGCGTTTTTCGCCTTGGATTCATTAAGTTCTTCCTCGTCTTACCCACTCCCGTCTTTGCTGACCGCTCTCTCTCTCTCTCTCCGCTTAATCTCACGAACGTTTACGTTTGTTGCCAGTCCTACGGGGCTGTCCCACCTACGTCATTCCGTCTCTTGCCGTCTCTCTTTATTGAGCCTCTCGCAAGCCTCTTTCTGCCCGTTTATGGTCATCTCTGAATTCTTATCTTAATCGCTTAGTCTGCTGTTTACCCTTTCGAATTCTCCGCATTCGTGCTTGGCATGGGACGTAAAATTCCCATGACATAAAATTGGCATCCATTCAACTGCCTCGATATTCATACGGGCCGCATTAGGGGACCAATCTATGTAGACTGTCCTGATAAGCCTACAAGGGATAGAGTGGAAATTGTAACCCTTTGTGCCTAAACTTTATCTTTTACTCATTATCCGTTTTGCTTGCGGTCCTCCCCCTCTCGGCACGCGCTTTTGTTTTAACGTGTATTATCATCCCGCTGTTATTTAGGCAATTCTCTGTGTAGTCTATGAGCTAACTACAAATGTTTGTTGTTGACCTATTTAGAGAACTAAATTTAATGTGAAAAGATGTCCAGAATGATGAAATATTTATGATAAATTGGGGTGAATATGGGCTATCTATCACAAATTAGGATGCCCGTCTAGATATTTCTGGGACGTAATCCATGTTGACACGGCTAGTAATTATGTCCCTACCAGAGGACCACATGTATAACTTTAATTTTTGATCATCATTTGATGAAATTTTGAGGAAAACGCGTGATAGTGATCTGTGTAATGTGCCTTTTACATTTTTCTGAAGGGGTTAAGTTAATGTTATAAAAAAACTGCAGAGAACGTTCGCTAGCTGAGATATGGTGCTATTTTTCTATAAAATATTTTGATTTTTAACTTTATCTCCTTTTAGTTTTCGTTATTCTTTGCGTTTTTACTATTCTTTTTAATCTTTTTTATATTACAAACAAACAGGAAACTACAGATGGAAGGGAACTTTCAATTTCGATCGATTCCCCGTCTCAGGATTAGCTCCACGCTCCCAACCGTGTAAGAATGTTCGACCGAGCTGGCATAGGGTGGCAGGACGGTCGGCCGGTTTGTCCGCAGAGAAAACATACCACAAGATCTATTCATGACGTTTCCTTTATTAGATCAATGCACAAGGTTGTTACGCTCAGAGTCAATAATACAAGACCTCTATCTTTTTGTATAGAATAATGTGCGAAAACATTTTCAAGTTTTTTTCATGAATATTACAAAACTTTGAAGTCTTAAGGGCGTGTAATGCGGCAATGAGGGCCGCCATAGTTCTGCCTCGATACTTTATTTCGTAATATGACTGCATCTCTGCAATGTCATATTACGGGAATACCCTGGCCACTTGAACCTGCATAACGTCACTAAACACTTCAAAACTGCAGCCGTATTAAACGTCCGATTTCCTGGACTTGTAGTTTTATGTGGCTGTCTTTTTTAGTCTTTGTTTATATTTTCAGCAGCTCACCCATTTTTTTATATTTCTCCTATATATTCATGACCGAAGGTATAACATCATCGTAGTCATATCGTTGAAGGGAAAGATTGTCTTCTTCCGAGTTAAACTGTACATATCTTTCTGTACCTGAACTAACTACTACCATGAAATAGCACCAAAAGGAAATTTAAATGAAGTAATAGACGTTATATCTACGATATATTCTTAAAAGTGACGCAAAATTAATTTTCATGATCTTTGAAAGCAGAGTTTATCTTGAATTCATTTAATGATAAGCAGTGAGTAGGACGAATTTGCCTTAAGGGTTAAGCACACAATTAAAATTACATATTTACGTAAAATTACCTGAATTTTTGAAAATCATTTGTATGCATAAAAATTTAAGTCAATTGTAAACCAAAAAGTTTGCAACATGTATTGCATTAGCATGAACTGGCTTGTATTTGATTCCTTCTTAATTATTTTGATCGAATGACTAGTCAAATATCATCCCCCGAAATTGTGTAAGTAAAAAATCTCTTATCAGAAATATTGAGCAAAGAATCTATCATTGAATTTGAAAACATATGGTGTAAGTTTGTATTAAATTTTTCCTCCCATGAGAAAAATTATTCTTTACAACGTTGGCATATTTCACGCGGGATTATATCATCAGAGTTAGAAAATTATTTTAGCATCGTACTTTTAAATGTTTCGCCCATTGTGGTTGTCTCTACTCCTCATTGCTAGTGTCATTTTAAAAAATGCATAATTTTGAAAAAAATACCACCTTCAAAAATATCTTATTTGATTTTTATTGGTTGTATTCCAGTTGAATTTTAACTGTAATAAAGCGCCTTTGGTCATAAATATCTTCATTACCATTCCCTCTTACGTCATTCTATTCCATTCAGATGGTTCAAGCTATAAGTGAAAAAAGAGCGGCTAGTTGGGAGGTGACTATAGTGGGGATATACCCTTGAGAGTTACTCTTTGCAATACTCTTGTAACTATAGAGAAAACTAAAAAAGGAAAGGATGTGGACAGATTCGGCTTGGATGAATTCCATGGTGTCAGAAAAAGAATCGCTTTGCTATCCGCTTCGGAATCCCAAAATATTACCTTAATGTAGGACTGAAGAGTGTTTTCGGTAAGCAGACTATAAGTATAGAATATGTAAGCCCGTTTCAGTAAGCAAGATTACAATGGTGCGGGCATATTAATAACATTAATAGCGTTTTCAGTCAGGCGTTAAAATGATAGATACGCTCAATTAACAGCCTGTTGCATTTTCATCAGTTTAGGGGAAAAAATTTGTAGACAACATTTACCGCTAACCCCCTAAAACAAGATTGGGCCGGAGTTTATTTTTTTCTGAATGACCTAATTAGTTTGTGTGTTAAATCCGTTCCATGGACTGAAATTTATTTGACTGCCGTTTGAGCGCATGAGTGGAAGGCTGTCGGTGTAATCCGTTGGGCAGTGTGCTCGCCGCCTAATCTAAAGGTCGCAGGTTTTAGTTGCGCTCAGAGAATGGCCATTGTGTTACCCCATTGTTATGTTTTCCGACAGTCTCCGGGGTCCGCTTAACGGAGAGGCGTGACCAGAGCACTCTAAACGCCGTAAAAATGTAAACAATGCTAGTACCGCCAAGAATTTGAATATTCTATCAGCACGCATTGCACGCAGGTTTATTTTTAGTGGTTTTTTTCGATGCAAGTTGGTCGCCGTACCGTAGGTACCCTAATCCTACTCCACCCCCTGTGGTTTCCCTGTTATTGCTTTTCTCCCTCCCCACTCTGTGAAGCACTCAACTATTTCTCCTTCGTGGAGGCCCATCACATCTCCCATTAACGATCTCATTTGCCTTCGATTTACGTCAATTTCTCCTCTGCACTCAGGGTGGGTTCCGCACTCACCTCGCAGCTCACCGTCGTCTCGTCTCACCCTCCTTTCTTAATGCCACCGCTGTCATATTTTCGCGGAGACAGGAAGGGGAATGTGCGTGAGTGTTGGGACAAAGCCTCTCTCATCATTTCCCCCTTAGTATTTCCTGCTGACCACTCCCTTTCTTTCCCCGAGTACCGCTAGAATACATTCTGTTGTTTGTCAGTGTCCTTGATTCTCATTTTTACCTCCGACACGTCATCCTGTTCGGTCTTGTCGGTCTCGTTCGGCTATCTTCTCGGGAAGGTTTCTGCCGTCGGGAGTATCTTGGGGGCATTTTCATCGAAAATCCTCTCCCGCTATTCATTACTTTGGCAAAAATTTACAGGTTCGGATATTTTTGCAATTCTACGGAAATGCTTCCCCGGAGAACGGAGGAAGCGCGTTCTGGTCCAGGAGCGTGTTGAAAGCAGAATTTCCATTGAAACTGACTTGTTGATTAAATAGCGTGTGCGCTATTCTTAAGTAGGAAAGTCAACCCATATTATATGAGTACTTTGAATGAAAATTCTTTGGTTGGAGCTGAAAAGACAATAGTAACTCTTTGATAAATGAAAGTAGACCTCTTTGTAATTTGATTTTATGAATCACATCAAGGTCTAGTTGTGCTTGCTTGCTAGCGCACCCCAACGGGTGGATAGACAGATGGACGTTTTAAAGAGGATATATATTTTTGGTCGAAGTCATCGAAAGGCAGTTTTTAACTTAGTCCCGCGAAACTTTCGTAAGGGAATATTTGTTTAATTAAATATTTGGCTAATATTGATACTTTTGTTTCTTCTCTACGCAACTATGTCACTTAAGTATAGTTTAAGAGTGTCTTCATATACATGAACGAGTACTCTTATTATGTATATCGCAATTATGCAAAGGAAATATATTTAATAAAGGAGTTTACGATTTTTTATCGAATTGAACCAGCTAAAATATGTTCTTTGAGAGTTAAATGGCGGTGATAAGAATGAGAAAATAAACCTGTGCACCGTTGTGGAGTATGATACCGTTGCGTATGAGACCGATAAACATTTGACGAATGAAACATTTTGTCACTAGGATGAAGTGAATTTCGGATATTGATGGCTTTTTTTTGGTTGTAAATGGAAAACTGTTGGGTGCAGTAGTATAAATCGTAATAAATCGCAGTAGTATAGATAGTAATGAAATATTATTCTGCCGAAAGTTGAATGGACTAGGTTAATGATAGTACGCGTTCTTAACCGGAAATCACATGTATCTGGGACAGCGGCCAACGTTGAAGGGATAAATCTCGGATCATCAGAATGGTGAAAAAAATAATGCCATGACCTAGAACGTTAAAATTTGGCAAATGATTTAAATAAAATATGGCCTGGGTCGTTGCTCTGAAAATATTCGACGTAACCTTTATCTCATGAATTTCAGTGTTCTTTTAATAATTATTTGATCGTAATATTTAAAACTATTTATTTTGAAATACATACTCTCTTGCTCGTAAGAATGTGATTTACTCTGTCGCACAATTAGGTTTTTGTATTTGAAATCTTTCTGGTTATCTTTACCATTCAAGCCTATAATATTAATTCCTTCCATTATTTTATGTAAACCTAGTAACATTTTTCATTAAGTACGAGTATCGTACATCATAGAATGGAATGACAGACACAATCACTTCGTCGCGTTGCTATTAGTTAAGATGGTACGAGTAACGTGAGTCATTTTTAACCATGTTGAAGTGGAATATTTTGCATGTGGGAATAGAATAATGAATTATATCCTCTTCAAACATGTTTTTTAGGTGGTCAGACACCTATTCATTAAAAGTTGTTGGGATTATAGACGCCGTGTAACATTTTTCCTGTAAATCTCCAACTATTGAAAAATTCGTTTTCTAAAATGTTTCAGGGTGAAAAATGGATGCGTTGTTAGTTGAAAGAAGGGAATATGATCAAGTTTTGCCTGCAGCGTGAAGGGTTTTTTCCCTTCCCCACCTATCTTTCTTATCATCAGTTTCTTTCTCTCTCTCTCTTGTTGGTTGGTCGTTCTGTCTTCACCATGAGTATCTTTTTACTCTTATTTTCTCGTCCATCCGACTCTCCCGTCCTTTTTTTCTGCCTCCTCATTTCGCCCAAGCTCCAGAGAATCATCTTTCCATTCTGGCGCCATTTTATTCATCTTCTCAATGACCGCCTCGCTTGGACTGTTATCTTGCCACAAAGGAGAGAACCTTGGCTAGCCTTTTATTATCCTTCCATCTCCGCCGTTTTATCCTTGTAAAAAAAATGTCACCTCGGGGCATTTTTCCCTGAGCTAGATGTTCCACCTCTCCCTTGGTGCTGGTGATGGTGCTGGCGTCACTCACCTGTCCCGTCCCCATCGTGTACTGTAGAAGTTTGTTCGAAGGGGCAATATAAGGACTTTCAACTCGTGTCATGCGCGGTGGGGCGACTAATCCCTATTTATGTTCTCCCTTCCCGAGGCATTATTTGCGTCCAACCTTTCCCCATCTCGAATGCTTACTCTCAACGCGTCTAATCGGCTCTGGGACACACTCGCTTCAATTTTCAGAGAGCCAACTTTAATCTTTGGCATTTTCCTAGCCGTTTACGTTGGACACCCCATTTTATATTGGGTGACGTGACATTGGCGTTAGTAGACGTTATATTTCATTCGGAAATTTATTTTTTTTTGTTTTTAATAGGGAGGTTTTAAAAGAAGGATGCTGCTTCAAGTTTTATTTTGATATTCCTTTACCGGATATCTATTTGACTCTACTCTGCTTCATAGTAGTTGGTTAACTAGATATGAATTGAATAATGAACACTGACACAATGAAGAAGCGAGAATTATGTAACGTAAACAACAGACATGAGATTAAATATTTTCAAGGAGATATTGTAGTTTTCAGTTTATAGATAAACATGAAATGCATTTTGATTATAATAAATCGCACGTCTCATGTTTAAATTTATTCGTGGAGATTATCATCCGAGAGTTGGACTGAGAGCCTATGGCAAGGAGGGCATAAAATGCGAGACTGAATTGAGAATATTCTACTATAGGTATTAAATTATTTACCAAGTCATCAAGAGCTTCTGCTGTTTTTACTTATGAGCAGCTAGAGTGTTAGGAATGATAAACAATGAGACAGTAGGACAACAGAGTGGAGAATCTCGAGGATGGATTCAATTTCATTTTTGCAAAGAGCGGAAGCGGTTTTGCTGCTTAGCATCTTTTCATTTTTAATAATGACCGTACATGATAAATGTTTCTTCCTTTTTATTTCCTCTCCTACTTTCTGTAGTTGAATTCCTTTGTCTTGAGTGCTCTCATCAGATTTGACCAGATGTTTTAAAATTCTAAACGTAAAGCCTAATTTAGGAGCCAAGGCGTAAATTATTAAATTAGATGCTTTATTATTAAAAAAGATTTGTTAAAGTTTTGATTTCAAAGTTATTTCAGAGTCCACGGAAATTCACAGTTGTACTCTTTATTGATAGCAGTGAGTAGATAGATAGTAGATAGGAGTAGATAGCGGTGAACGCTTTATGCGGATGGCTTGTTACGGAGAGGCTACCTTCAAATTTTTTTTTATCACTGGCAGGGTTTTATATATCACAGTATCAGCTACTGCAACTGTTATAAAGATTGACCGGAGCATAATTCACTGGTAATTGGTTTATCGTGTTTATTCTCAAATAAATTAACGGATGTGCTGTCACGTTAATTGACAGGAGCGTAAAATATGAGATGCGATGCCATGCGGTTTTTTTACCTTTCTGTCATTTTGTTTGCCGTTTTGCCATCATCTTTCAGCGTCGAGAGCTTGTATTAACTGTTATAATATATTTTCATCTTATTGGAACTCCACTTTTGACTTGTTTGAAGTGTGTCCATGAGCGAGGAAAGTTCTTAGAGTAACAGCGGCATCCCTATCTTCTTATTATTTTCTGTCGTTATGCCAGTCTCACTCCCCACAACTGATGAGGATAATCTTAACCTTTTCCTCTGTTACCTCCACTTTAGGGTGAAAACTTTTAGGATCGTGAGAAAATTCTGTTTCCTTTTGTTTGTCTTATTTTTTCATTCACTCTTCTCCCTAGGGAAACTGCCGCCAGGGAATTAATGCTTTGTTCTAAAAATGGTTAATTTTTTCTTATCCAGTATTCATGCTTTGCAGTTTTCGGCCTTATTAAATTAAATGATTAATTGGATTAGCGACAGTTTTTTCCATCTTTGTTTCAGTCCTTTTTTGTCTTCACTCTTCGTATATTACTTTTCCGTTTTATTCCGTAATATGGCGAAACATTTCTTCCTTTCCAACTTCTTACTTTGATTGATATTAATGTGCTTTAGTTTAAGTAAGAGCAGTGCAAAATAAATACTGGTCCAAGGAAAAATTTTTCAAAAATATTTTATAGAAATTTTTGAAAAACCGTGAACAATTATTTACCGTTATAATTATTTTTAATTGAGATTTTTTTTGCTAAAGCTCCTCCTTGTCTTTAGATGAAAACCTGGAGCATAATAAACAATTACAATCGATTATTTCTAAGGAAAAGTGGAGGGCCACCTTATTACATTTTTGAACCAGCCCAGTCAATTTCTCAGATGGACAAAATATATTTTCATTATTTTTTATTCGTGACATTAGCGATACTGCGGATCAAGTTTGGTTGAAATATTTTTGATGGTGCTTGTACGTTTTGGATTAACTTTTTTTTCCAATTAGACCGCCCTGATTCATGGGGGAAGTAATCATTCTGATGTAATTTTTTTGATTGTATGAAAATTTCTCCTATTTTGCAGCTATTCACTAACATAAATTTTTCAAATTAGAAAATTCATTACTATCTGAAGGCAATTAATACCGGCATCTCCATTGGCAAATCAAGACTTTTCAGATCATTACCTTCTCTGCAGTCTGCTGGAAGTCCGTGGACAAGAGAAGGGGCACAACTTTCTTTGATTGTTCGTGTGAGATTTTATGGTATTCGATCGAGAAAATAAGTCTGTCAAATAATTCAGGTTACAAAAAAGGGGAAAGAAAGAAAAAAAGGGTCATTGGCTGACATCTTCGAAGGAGATTAAGGAAAAACCCTAGGCCCATTAAATCATGGAAATCAATTATCGCCTCACTCTTTTTTTATCCCTGGATCGGAAACACCTTGTTCCCCCGAATAGGAGCCGACACATTTTTCTAATCACCCAAACAGTGCTTAATATGAATTAAAAAATATTTAAAATTTCTTTTTTTAAATATCTTTCAACCCTCCACCTTATTACTTCTCTTATTCCTACGCTTTTGTCCTTGCGTCCTTCCAATCCTTGTTCCACTCGTCCTGGAAATGCCTGGAGTGCCTTATTTCCCTTGATATGTGTCCAGTTTTCTCCTAGAATTCGTTCTCGTTTTTCTCTTTCCACTCCTTCCGCTTCCTTCGTTTTTCCAAGTCCCTTACTTTCTTTTCGCGAGTCCAATGCCGTTTCTTTTGCTTCAATTACTCACGGACGTCCTCTTCCTTTGGTCTTTTTGCTCCACTCTTGCCATGTCCTCACTTTACCCCTCCTCAATCTCCCTTTCTCATTCCACGTTTTCCTCTTCCAGGATTTTATCTTCATTCGAGGAAAGGATTATTTGAGTCTCCTAATATTTTTCTCTGTCTTCCAACTCTTTTCTCCTCGCTCTCGGTTTCTGTCCCATTTCTATTCCTACCCATGAACCATTCCCTTTTAATTTCTTTGCATTTTCATTTCCTTCTGAATCCTTTCTTATTTTCTCCCTCTGAATGTGTAGAAGCTTACCACATTGAACTGCTAAATCATTTCCACATTTCCGCCGGGGGATGTGTGGGTGTACTTACGCGTTATCTACCACTTTGGACACTCTCTCCTTCCCGCCCTCTAGTTTAAGCTGAGCTATCACCCACTTCATTCTTTTATCTTTGGTGTAAGCGATGTCTGCGATGTAAAACTTGGAAGCGAGGAGGGAGGGATACATTCTGGTTCATTGCGTAGATAGTAACTCCAAAGTTGTAGCTTTCACTAGGTGTGTATCTACTTTGTCTGCTATGCATAGAATAGCTGATACTGTCGAACTCCTCACTGTAAGATGGAACATTCTTTTTTTTATTTTTTATTTTGAAATCTTTATATATTAGGGAAACTAATGCGCTAATTTTTTTGGATTGAATTGACCTGCGAACAAATCGAATAAGCATCTTCCGGTTTTCCAGTTAGGTTTGGGCTCAACTGCCTGCGCCATCTTGAATATGGGCAAACTTTTGTAGTTTGCTTGCACGGAAATTTCCTCAATTTTAGAATATGTAATGATTCCTTTTCATCTGAAGCATTTTTTTTTCGAATTAAGGTGTTTTTCCCCAATCTTATTGTGTCCGTAGTTGAATTTTAACATTACGATATGCCAAAATGTGCGAGTTCGATATGGAAAAATATTTTACGAGAAAATCATCTTGTTCATGAAGTGCGCTTGTCTATTTTAAAAAGCTCCACTAGGTCGATTTTTTCGGCCTCTGCCGCCGTTGGGCACATGCACAATACTTCATGTCAAAAAACTCGTATTTTTTTTTGCATTTTTTTACATCCATTGCTGAATCGTCTCACTCCTTGCCACCGGTAGCTCCCCGCGTACCACATCCCCATTTCTTTCTCTTCCGGTGACTTCTCCTTTCCGCCATGTATTCCAATTTCCGTCACTTCTTTTCATCACCTTTTTCAAGCTCACTCGCGATTCTCCTATTTCCGCCTTAGCTTTCCCTCAGATACCCTTCTAACCTTATCTGTATACTTGCTCAAGTATTATTTTTCACTATATACTTAGTATCCTTTTCTCATTTCCTAGGCTTTTTGCTCCATAATAAGGATTTGCAGAAAATAGTCAATTTGGAGGTGATTGAATTAACACCTAGGATTTTAATGAATCTTTAAAATTAAAACTGTGCGTCTGTTTAATTTTGGCTGCTGATGTAGAACTTCGGCAAATTTTTCTTTCCTTATAATTTCTCTTCATCTCTTTCTCTGAAGAAGAATTTTAACTTTGAGGACAATTGTCAATTGAATTCATAAAATCTTTGTATAATAGCAACGGAGAATATTTAATTTCCAGCAAATAAAATCGCCAAACTACTCAGCAGAAAACATAGCGAACTTCCTGTCTTACTTGGGAACGAGTGCTGAAAATACCCGTTAAGGTTTCCTGAGAATTTTTGTATGTGCCTCATCAAATACATTATAAAATGATAATAACATATGAATTGTATTACATGTATTTAAATATGACGTTATTCCGTCAAAAAACGTTTTTCCTTGGTTTGTGACAATGGAGTTCTCATAAAAATTTCCTATTTTGATTTGTTTGAGTACGCACTAATTATTAGAGTTAGCGTTGGATTTTTTATTGCCGATATTGATAAAGAGGATTTTATAAATAGGATTAAAATCTAAGTTTGCAGAGGAAAGCCGCAATAATTCGCTACATATTCAAATTTTGATGCTTTCAATTCAAATAGATCGGTAGATAAGGATGGTGTAACGATCGTGAGAAATATTCGTATCAGTCCTTTAGAAGTTTTTATAACTAAAATTTTGAAGAAATTACCCTCTAAATTCCTGGCTATACATACGACCGTAATTATTTGACTAACACATTCATTTCCCTGCTACTTTTGTGAAAACCAGAGGCGCGCTGATAGGTGTATCTGGTGTAAATACAAGTAATTTGCACTTTTCAGTACGAACAGTATTGTTTGATATAACTTACACTGTTACGTTTATATTCTTATTTATTAGTCATCAAGCGGTATTTTGGTGACCGTTAAAGTTTTCTTTAACCCTGTGAATATTATGAACTCTATGCCTTATTTCATTGTACGTTAGAATAACCTCGACTTGTCAATATGATATCAGTGCGTTGGTTTGATTCAAGTTATGGTGTATAACATTCAAAATATTGCCTATATTTTTCTGCTCAATCGCTGTATAAAGTCAGATCTAGCCGATAACTCTCACACGCCTACTGGGCTTCTCTTGCTCTTCCGTTGGGCCGGTCATGTTTTTCCACTTTTTATTTCTCTCTTCCCCACTATTCCTTCCTCCCCACGTGAGACTCTGATTATATATTACTCTCTTCACTCCCTGGGTTCTCTTTTGTTTTGCATTCATCTCCTCCCTTTCTCTTTATCACAGAGAATATTTCCTTCCCAGCATTTCCAAAATGGCAGCCCCGCCCTGCCCATTCATTGCCCAAAAAGAGTGTATGCGTGCCTACTAAATACTCCTTTCTTGTTTTCATCCAGCCCATGCCATACTTTTCCTTCTCTCTTCATCCCTTCGAGCTTTCTCTCTCTCTCTCGATTTCCTTCCTGCTCTTTCTCATTCCAATCTCCATCCTCCCCTCACGCCGAGGGAGCCAGTTTACCTTCCCACTCTCTTCTCCCCCCCTCCCCGCACTTCCCACATATTTTCTCGTTTATTCTACATATTCCCACCCTCGTTGCCTCACCACTTTCCGCTGTCTACTCAGCGAAGGTTATTTTTTAGGCAAAAACCCTGAACCCACATGCCTCTCCGGTTTTCTCACCTACGGTCCCACCTTCGGGTGTACGAGTACAGTTACGTCATGCGGCTGGATTTCACGATTCCGTGAGGAAAATATTTTCGCTTCTCTCGAAATGATTTTCTCTTTATTATTTTCGTTTTTTTTCTATCGCAGACAACTTCTGCATTCGAAAATGATTTTGCAGGCATTTTTCATTATCCTCGGGTTTTAATATTTATGTAAGGTGTAGTAATTTGTATTTTGGGATCATAAAAACTCAGGATTTGGTTTTCCGGCTTGGGCTACGCTATTTTAATAGTGAATTACTCCATTCTCCCTCCCATTGAGTTGGAAAACTGCATTGATTTCAATACCGTCCGCATTTCAATTTTGTATCCGACCCCGGTTCCTGTTCAAGACTAATTTTTGTTAGAATTTGGTCCATGTGTTCAGAGTCCGGGTGTTAAAGTAAACGGGAAAGTTGAACTCCTTTGCTCTCTCCTCTACTGTTTGTCACTCCCCTCCTCTTCCGGTTTACTTCCCGCTCCCCCCCCCCCCGGAAAGGGTTACTCCCTCTCGACCTAGATCATCCCTCAACTCCCCGGCCCCTCTCACAATCCCCCGACCCCGGCACAACCCGCAATCCACCCTCCCCTTCCACTTATCCCTCTTCACTCCCGCTGGCCTCAAGACGGCCTTCTTCCTCCTGGGGATCTCAGAATCGCTTCCCCCGACCTATCCCCTCTTTTATCTCCTTCAAGATTCCTTGTTTCCGCTTATATCTTCCCTAGCCCCATCCACACCATCCCCACTCCTCGTACGAGAACTCCTCTTACTCACCCCATCTCATCTCCCGGTCTTATCCTAATCCTCCCTTCCGCCTCCAACCTTTAACCCAGGAGAACCTATCCCGGGCCACTCCTAAACCCCTTTGAAACTATTCACCGCGAGGTTTCTCCCCTTTTGTCCTCAGCAGCGTGCCATTCTTCATAGCGTCCCGGCGAACCCATTAGCTGGGAGAAAATTAAAGAAAAAATTATATTTAAGGGGGTAGAAATTTTAAGACCTAGTTAAAGGGAGTGTTGGGTTTTGTATGGGATGCGGGGGATGAAGGGAAGGGTTTCTGCCTTCCGTCCGCTTTTTGGGAACGAAAAAAGGAGAGTTAGGGTGTGTACATGAGGGAAGAGGAAGGAAGGGTGTATTTATGGAAAGGCAAAGGAAATTCGGGGGGGAGGAGAGGTGAGTGAGGGATCTCTAAAGCGGGAGTGAAAACTGAAGGGAAGGGGGCCTAAGGGAGCAAGGAAAAGGCAGTCGGTGAATGTGGTTATGGCGAATGACATTGCGCCGGAGGGCGGAGTTCGGGTTCTTGAGGTTTTTTTTCCGGATTTTCTGTAACATTTTTATCCGCCTGTTTTATCTAACGTGAAGGGCAAAGAAAACATTGGACTAATCGATCGTCCACTGTTTGGAACAAGATGAGGGCTCTCCGTTAATCTGACGAGTACCTTTCCCCAAGTTGTGGTTATTTTTTTTCCTCTGCCTCTTTCAAGTTTATAGGAAAGATAGAGTGAAATTCGGATTTAATATTTGAAGAGACGAATAAAAACCACGTCATATAGCCGATGTCCTCAAGCAAGCCTTAAACCGACTGAAAATTTTTGTACTTTATTTCAAATAACCGATGTTCACTGGATGGATAGAGTGGTGGTTCGGGTTTTTAAAAAATCCTTCATCATGCAAAGGTTCGTTCTCTTTTCGAAGCTCTCTTTTTGAAAGGTGAGCATAACCCTCGAGTGATGCACTTTTGATACCTCATCTTCACGAAGTAATTATTAGTCTAATAAAGAAAAATAGTAATTTTTATGACACATTGAAATACATTTTATACTTCTACTCTATTCTTTATTCAGGCGCTTAAGCTTTTGTTTCAGTTGCGTTCAGTTCACCAACTTCCATCAATGCTAAATGAAGGGACCGCATTTGTTTTCGTTGTTACAATAAGTCCAAACGTATGCCCACAGATGTATTGCATGATGTAGCCGAGAATATTAGCTGTTCTAAATTTACCCATACTTTCTCACGTTCTAATTATTGTCCTGACTGATTCACTATGTGATTAGATCCAAGTATCATGCTTAATTCATCCGTCATTAGTCACAGTACCTATTACGAAAAATTTAACCAAATTCCTTCCAGTCGTTATGTGGAGAAAGGAACCTTTTCGGTGCCTCGTTCTCGAGCCGAATGGATGAGGGTATTTTTCCCAGATTGAAAAAAATTCTCATCCGGAAATGAGAATTCCTACAGAGGTGAAGATAGAATCACTGAAGATAGAAGGTGAGAGTGGCAAAAATGTCCAATGCGACCGATTTCATGAGTCCCCATACAAGATAGCTAATTTTCCACGATCTATTTCTCTGGGGGAGTCGAACAAAAACTTGCTGAAATTTATTAGTGAGGCAAGATATTCCGCCTCGGAGGAAATTTATGTCGGGAGCAAAAAACAGACGAGGGGTGGGGCGGGGGGTTTGGCTGTCGAGGGTGTGCTCCTGTAAACGTGGTGGGGAACAGAGGAATCGGGCCGGTTGGTTGCGGTAAGAGGGGTGGGAAGAGATGCGACGGAGAGGAGAGGGGGGGGTGAAATAGCGGATTAAATGCAGCGTTGATGGGTAAAAGGGACGGCATTCGACGGCGGGATGGTGATGGCGGGGAATGTTGGGAGAGAGGGGTTGCGCGAGTTCATCCCGGAGAAAGGGGACCAGGGACAGGGAGGGTTTGTTTCTGCGAAGAGATATACTCTAACGGGCGTCGAGAAGGGGAGAGGGACGGCTCGGTTCAGGGAGGGAGTTTTTCCTTCACACACCCCGCGCGTGCGTGCAAGTACACTCAAAAGTGCTCGCGTGTTAGTGTGTGCGTGAGAGTGACGGAGATAGTTTTGGAGGGTGTGGAAGTTCCCCTTGGAACCGCTTCGAGAAAATGGAATTAGACCAAGGAGAGAGAGCAAGATGGTTTGGGAAGTGCCTACGGCGGAAGATACTGCCGCGCCTCCGTCGTGTTTTTCCTCGCGCATTAACGGGACCGTTCGCATGGCATTCCTTTAAGGCGCGAAAACGTCCCACGTGCCACGCTCCTGTCCCTCCCCCCCCCACCCTTAGCGTGTCACGCCGCCGCCAGGGTTCTTCCTCTCGAGGAGACTGATGCAAATCGAAATTAGTATCTCAGTTAGGGAGTTAACTGCTCCTGGCCTAAATTTCCGCTTACGACGCATACATGGAAATGACGCGGTTTGAAGACGGGGTTAAAGAGTGCACTGGCGCTGATCTTAATGCAGAGTGAAGTCATCGCGTTAGATTTAAACTCATTCCCTTCGTCTGGTTCTTGTCGCGTGGTGCCCCCGAGAAATAATATTTAACCGCTGTGTGTTGCTGCCTGAGCGTAGTGGGAACCTGGAATTCACTCCGAAATTTATGTGTGAGGGGGGAAATACATCACTTTTTAGGAGTAGAATGACCGAGAGAAACCGTTGGGTAACTTAAATTAGCTGAAATATTGCCCATATTCCTTGTTTCTTAATGCGACGCATGGGGTCTATGAAGAATTCAAAGGGTAAGAGTATGATATTGCCATTTTTCGAAAAGGTTTTTCTGTTGGCAAAACCACCTGCTCTTGAGGTATAAATATTGCAAAAAACGTCCTGTATGAGATATAGCTATATCTTATTTAAAATTTATCGCGCGGTCGTATGAATTTTAAAACTCACTTGTAAAGGGTGAGCCGTTCGAGATTGGAATAGAAGCGATATATTTATGAAATGTTTGCTAATGATTTTCTCGATATGCCCTCGTCATTGTTTATATTGCGTATATCGTGTGCTCATCATTTGATCAAACGCGATTTGGCATACAATTTAAAACTAGCTGGTGAAATAATGACTGGGACATTTTTCACTTTGTATTGCGTGTATTTTCCCGGAAAAATTTAAGTTTGTTAGAAATAGTACGGAACGAGCTGAATCAGGGTCAATAGTGAAGTATGCACTTTGAAAAGATGGAATGTAAATATTAATACTGGAAATAGCTAGCGAAGATAATGGGCTTAAACTGATGAAGAGTCGAAAGCACATGGCGGGTCGTAGCCCCCGCGGAAGCAGACGAAGTAAAGGATGCAGATGAAATCAGATACTCGATTTATTTATCCATTCGAAATATTGGAGATTTCAGGCAATGAATCACATTTTCATAATTGAACGCTGGAAAATAATGGGGTAATTTCCGGCGCAGTGTCTTTCAAGAGGTGACTTTTATCGTCTTTCCACTTTGCGTTTCCACAGGGTTTGAAAATATCTTTTCTCAGACGTTTTCCGCCACTTGAGGAATATTAATGGCTCAGTCGGTTGGGAGAAGGTATATCATATTCCACGGAATCCGTAGTGTATTGAATTGAGATATTCAGAACGATGCCTCATGGAGACAAAAATCACAACCGGAATTTCAGCACCGAGATCTGAGTCTTATAAATACCGTGACATAATATATGTATCTTTATTCAAATTGTACGTTTATTTTTCAATATTTTTATTTTTTCTCAAAGATCAATATTTCCTGTTGAACTCCAGGCAAGTATTTCCTTCAATTTCGTGACTGAAATCCACGACGAACCTTCCGTGCTAATGTTGTCTTCAGGAAATGTCACGCTGCATTAACGGTGGGTTGTGGCTCTCTTCTTCGCCAATTAATTAGCGAATCATGTAACCTCCAACGACAACTTGAAAAAAGAATGATCATATTTTGCAGTGGATCCCTTTTGCCTCTGTTTTTGCTTCACTTTTTGTCCCCTCGGCATGCATAAATTTGGCATAATAAACTATTTCTCAAGAGTTAATTAAACAATACAGCAAGGAAACGGTATGAGAGTAAACTAAACTGGTGAGGCTTGGTGTATACGCTCATTAAATCGGTTCGCCCCGGGCGATGGTCCGGCTATCCTGTCTCGGGTCCGTCTTTTTCGGAAAGGAAGGATTTGGGATTACGTTTTGCAACATGGGACAAAAGTAGGCGGGGGTGAGGCGGGGTATATCCGCTACTCTCTGTGTGTGTACTCTCTCTCCCTATCCTATTCCTCCTCCATCCCTCCCTCTACTTTCCCCCTTCCTCCCCTCCAGCCTCTGCTCCCTTGTTGTGAACGCGGCTGTCGAGGAGTGCGGATGAGTAATGCGATGGCTGTGCCGTGGGTGCTTTCACAAAATGAAAGCCTCTGTGGGCTACGGAGCGCCCCTCCCCTCCTCCGTCCACCCGCTCCTTCGACCATCCCTCCACGCACAGAAAACGTTTGGTTTTGCAGCGATTCCCATACCTCCCTCCGCGTGATCTCCCACCGGTTTTTCTGTCTCCTAGAGCGCCACGTTATCTCGTGGACGACTGCGACCGTTATCAACTATTTTTTCGTCGTATCGGAAAATGCCGTCCGAGTGGACGCTTAAGCTTATGCGCGTCGGTACTCTATTGATCTTTTACATCCTGGCCGATGCCTTCTCGATTCAAACTGTGTTTCAAAGTTAGTTCGATTTTTGTACATTCGTGCGTGTTGTCTTATTTATGTAGAGGGTTTATGGAATAGGTTTGACGTCTTTTCGACCGTGTTTTCGTTTGAAAAAATATAAACATTCTTTTATTGTCTCAGTAATAAAAGAAAACACGGATGATTTGAATTTGAAACTATGAAAAGTCTTCATTGGGTGGGATATGCTTGCATACCATCAGTGTGCATTGAGCAATAGTGCATGGAAGTTGCGTGCTTATTTTATCTGTATTTTGCATCTACATTGATTTATATATTAATTCCAGAACCATTCTTCAATTTTGCAGCATGTTTTAGGTACCATAAAATTTAATGTGTTATGGCTTGCATAAATAACGAAATTATATCACCTTAACTACTAGTTAACCAATTAATTGCCGACCAGGTTTCGATGTACTACTTCATCTTCTGGTGATGAGTTGATGATGATGTATTGGATACATCGAGTCCGGGTCGATGGTTAACTTATTAAATTCCTCACTATTGGAATGTGTTGTTATTTGGTCATTGGTTTCTTTTGTTTATGCCAAATCACGCCTTAAACTACGCAATTCGTTAAGGCTTATTATTGCCAATTGTGAATTTATAAATAGGATATTTAAATTAATTAATTTTAATGTTAGATAATATCAAAATTTTAAAAAATCTATAAATTATCGTGTTCCTGCCTTGCACTGAGGTATGAAATTTTGTTGAAAAAAGTTGAAAAGCTTTTCATTTCTGGAGGAAAGATGATGTTAAATTATTCCCACATATAAATAATGATAATGTAGTGATTAATATGCTACTTAAAATTTATAGTCATTTCACGTGTATGCAGAAGAATAATTGGACTATAAATATTCCCTGCTTCAGTAGTCATTAGTGTACTTCAGAAATGACAGCTATATCGTGTTCCAACTAGGTTTATCTGTTGACTCGATTCGGAACTTTAAAAGCCTCTGCTCTGTTACGAAGATGCTTGGTTTAACGGTAAACTATTAGGAAGCAAAATCCAGTGTTATTGGAGTATTCAACGAATCCTATGGATAGTGGTGATGTAAATGGGGTGGATGAGTCATTCGCCCTATTGTATTCGCTAGTCTCCTACCCCGAATGAAAATCTAATGTAATTTCCAAGCTCTTCAAATTAATTCTACGGGGTTCCGTTTTATGAGATCTGTGTGGATTTTGACTATATTTCTTGTCGTTTTATTTATAAAACTACATAACGCCGTATATAGATACTGAAGCCAGATATTCTCATTAGGCATATTCGGAGCTAGCTTGTTTGTCCTTTTCCACGAATTGCGCGTGAAAGGATCCAGAATATGTGGAAATATTAATCCCATTGCCAGGAGTTCGTGAAACTAGCCGTCAAGCGTACTTACAAGTCCCTTGAAAACTAGTGGGGTTTTCGCTCATAGAGAGCGCTCCGGTTCTAATTACACAAAAACCAATGGACAGTGATAGCGAGAGGAACGAACTATCAGGCGGCTAAAAAAACATTATCTCTCTGCTCCATAACTTCAACTATTCTCACTCTTTGACTGAATACGATTTCAAATCCTCCGGAAGATTAATATCATTATGAACATGATATAGCTGAAGAATGTTTTCAAACTATAGGAGAAATTCTTATGACTTCTAAGCGTATTCTCTTAATCTCTATTCAACTTCATTATGATATTGATTATTTTATGAGTATCTGCCTAAAGCTATCTAAAATGAAATATCTCTTGTTTTTAATGTACATATTCTTCCTCGAAGCTGTCTGTAATATTTACCGTAGGTATAAGTGTTATGAACTTTGATTAAAACTTATTTGATTCTTGTTAAACCCAAAGCTATTATTCATCCGCTTAAAGTAGAGCCTGCCTCGTGAGCTAATTAAGAACTCATGTTCCAGGGTCGCACAAAAGGGGATGTATTAATTACACTTCAAATTATGGAGAGGATTAAAATTCTCTTGCTTCCTTGCCGCTCTTAAGGCCTTATAATTTAACTTATATTCGTCGATTTTTTTCCAAGAAAAAATGATAGAGTGAAAATATTTTCAGATATGTGTTGGTAACGGAGAGTTTGCAGTAAGTGATACTCAGAAACTTTTCCGTATTACGAAGAAAAGTGTCCGTCCTAAAGAGTATTTACGTTGAAATATGAGAAAGAAGCCTTAAATATGAACCTATGATTGAAAAGGGTGAATTAATTGACCTCAATCACCAAAAATTGTTGGACCAAAAGGAGCAAGTCGAGTATTGGCAATGAAAATGCTTACCCTCTCCAAGTTTTATTGGACTGCAGAAAATTACCTTTGACAGAATTAAATATATGAAAATATTAAAAAATTACTTTGATCTGTGTACTCGAAATTAAAAATTTTAGCTTCTATTAAATTTGGATGTTGGCGTATCGACAAGGCACATTGACATACCTATCGGTTTTGGAGTTAATTCCTTTGCGTTTAGACTTATATGAAACGTGATTATGTAAATGGCTTTCTTTAAGAATAAAATCAGTTATAGTAGACAAAATTCTCAATTACTTTGTCGCATTGTATGACATAATTTCTGAACTAGGCAATTAAAAGAATAAATTGAAGACATTAGATTGCAGTTTCTTATCCTCCCAAAGGAGCAACATATTGTCCCATAACTATCTGATTTGTGAACCGATGGAGCTTGAGTACACCACCGGAGATAAGGATTAAGTCGTAAGCTAATGTCTACTCAATGTATTTTGAAATTTTGCTTGGCTCTTTCGCCAATTTGGATGAAACGAACGTCAATAATGATTTCACTACAATTATGCTGACCATAGGCAAGTTAAATCACGCAAATTCTCTTTTTTCAGGCATTTTACATTACAATGAATTTCGTAAGTATTGATTTACATTTAATATTTTTGTTTTTATCTCAATCTCAATGCGCACCAAAACGTCATTCGCCTTGACATTGTGGTGCGCATTGAGATGTGTACTAAAGTATTCGTTCAATAACTTTCGTAAAGTGAGGAGAATTTTAGGATAGAAACAAATGTAAGTAGTGGTGTGTAGTTAACAAAATTCGAAGGCCGGGCTGTGCATTTAAGAGCCGAGGACTACGGGAGAAGAAAGCCTGAGAGGGAAGATTCTGAAGGTAAAAAAAAAACTTGGTGGACTTCGGAAGTAGTGGGAACGTGGGGAGTAGTAAGGAGGGCTGTAGATCTGATTGCTGAGTAGGGGGCGGGGGGTAGGGGGAGATCGGAAGAGTTGGTGGGAAAACTAGATGGGCGAGGGGGTTGGTGAGGGTGGGAAGAAGAGAAGAGGAGTGTTTCCTCGGGAAGAGATCGGATAAACAGGGAGGTGTCTGGGGAAATGCAGCGCGGGCCTTCACCTGTTCCCGGCGTGGAGCCAAAGGAGAAAAGGGTAAGACAAATGCGAGGGAACGGAGGAAAGTTGAAAGGGAAAGCGAGAGAGTCCGGGCACGTAGAAATAAGAAAGTGCAAAAAGGAAAGAGAGGAATGAGGGGTCCGTGATGAGATTGAAGGTGCGGGAACCGCTTTGGAATTGGACGAGCCTAGGGGTTGGCAACAAAGGCGGAAGAAGGAAGAGGGAAAAGGTAGTTCCGAGCTGGATGGAAATATTCAGAAATAGGGCAACCATGTTGTAGGAGGAATCATTTTCTCTCAAATATTTAACTATGAATCTTTATTTTGTCAGGTCGGGACACATCTACACAACTAATATTGTGCACTGCAAAATTTTTGAATGAGTACATACTCGTAACTCCCGAGGATGTCTGTTTTAGACGTCATAGTAAGCGTACTTTTCTACTCGGCAAGCCGTCATGAGGGAGTGCGCCAAGGGATGCAGGGTCACAACCCATATTTGCGATTGTGGGAGACGATGAAGGAATGAATGAAATAAGAATGTTTCCAATTTCTCTGAAATGTAAGTAGTGTTTTATTTAAGGAAATCACGTTTCTAATTTATCAGTAATTTTAGCTTGGAAGTTGAAAAATGTTTTTAGTATATCTTAGTTTGAAAATAGTACTTTGATTATTTTTGTCATTGGGGATAGTTAAGCTATGGATACGTTTTGAATTTAGCCGTCGTGTGAAGTCATGAGGTTTAACTAATATTTTGTAGTACCACATGGTAGTAGCAGCATTAATCGATAATCTTAGTGCTTCGTGCTTAATTATGGTGAGTACCGCGCGAATTGTAGAACCAAGTAAATATTAGTAGGTAGCTGGGATTTGGAAAAGAATAACAACCTGGCCGAAAAAGAATTGTTAAAGGGAATAGATTAAATAAATAAAAGGAACCGAAAGACTGTCAGTGCTTATATGTGTGTGCGTCAGTAAGAGAAGTCAGTGTCCAGGACCATGCTATGTCTTTGAAAGCAAAGAGAGTTGAAGACGGTGGAAGAAGCGAAAGGGTTGGGAGAGACCGTAAAGGAGGAAGGAGAAATTTGAAAGAAGGTGGAAGGAGTGAATGCCGCTGAATGAGTATGAATGGGCACCTTTCGAAAAGGGTTGTATCAAAATATATGCGATCTCTTTTTAGGACTTCTGTTACAAAAGACCTTATTCAGGCTGCCCCTTTACATTGTTGTGCGCATGTGCAAGTCTGTTGTATTTTCCATTCTTCAGACAAGACCCATATTTTGGTGTTGACGGAATTGACAATTCATTGTTTCTAGAGCGTAATGATTCCCTCCCCTATTTTTTATGAATACTTAAAAATTATTATTTATTTATGTGCCACCAACTTGATCTTTGGAAAAAAGTAACAGGAGTAGGTGCCAGCTTTGGAGCTGTGTGGATTAATAAATGGTACTGAGGCCAAAGTAGCTATACTAGTAATTATTAAATTGGAGTGATTAAAATGAAAAATATTTTTAAATCATTTTTTGGCGTACCTTAAGTAAAATTGTTCCCACTGTCATAAAAATATTTTGCAAATGCTAGTTGCCATTTTCCCGAAGAGTATGTGAGTCTTAAATTATTCTTCATAATTCATGGTTTAAGCCAATGTCTTTTCCAATCGTCGGGTTTTCTGTTCAGCTTTATATAGATATTTATGTAAGGTTTGCCATCTCTTTAAGGAGGTATCCAATATTTATATTGAAGCAGGAAAAATAAGGTGTGAATATCATGCCTTTAACCTTTTCCTCTTTGTCTCATTTTCATAAAAAAATTGCTAACTTGGAAATCTAAATATGCTGATGCGATGCACTGTAATTTTTTCCTCACTAGCGATAACTTTTTAAGAACTTCGTTTTGAGTCAAAGTCTGATAAAGAGATGGAAATACCTCTGAAAAAACCGAGGGATACTTGGCTCTGTCTAGTCAGCGATAGGCTAAATCTACGGCCGAAAGAAAATGATGTCTTTAGACACGTTTTGCTCTGGAAAAATAAGGGGCTCTTATTTACGATGGCAGAATAAATAAACGTAAGAAGGAAATCTTTAAAAGGCATCTCGTATTTTTAACTCTAATTACACGCACTCTATATCAACGTCAATGTCCCTCTTTTCCTTCCTTGAATCATATTTTGGAGGGAAATTCTCAGGAGGAAGTTTCAATAGATGATAATTAATTTTGGTGGCGTAATACCTTTAAAAAATAACTTCAATTCGTTTTATTCTGGCATTTTATTTGAAATGGAACAAATATTAAGTTAATTTTAAGTTAGATACCATTTTTTACTTGTTATTTGTAGTTTCTTCAGGTTAGTACTCAATTTCAACGTGAACATTTAATTTATTTTTCACCGATTTTCAACCCTTGGTTTTTGTATATCGTAAATACACATTCCATGATTAGAAGGCCTCAATAGTTCTTCAAAAGCAGCCCTTCCCTTCTAGTTTCAACTAGACTTTTTACCTATCGTTTTGTCATACTTTATTTAATAATTATACTTATATTTGGATTTTCAAGTAGACTGTTTACTTTTGAGTATGTCCTATGTGGTTGCTTCGAATTTCATCTGTAATTTATTAGAATTTTTACCTAGCAGAATGTTTTTGGATGTGCCGTACAGAAAATAGGACGCAGTCTCTTTACGTCCTGCGGTTAATTATGAAAGCTCTGCTTGCACATACAAAATGGAAATAAGTGAATAAGGTCCTCATTCATGGCGGCGTTTGTTTCCTCTTGGTAATGACTGTAATTTATTGCACCAAAATGTTAAAGCCCATAATTGATAACACTCAAAGTGCAATGCTAACGTGCGAATAATTGAACAAGATTTATTCGCAGGGCTCGGGATAGGCCAGCAGGCGCTATAGGGCATACGGTCATCTAGCAAGGAACTATTGAGGTCGGGACGGTGACCGGAGGAGTGGAAACGACGGGGCCACGGGGCGAAAGCTTATGAAACTGTTTAATTGGGGCGCGGTTGAGATCATCTGACCTCGTTTTTGCGTTTCGCTTGTTAGCCCCGCGCCTTCGTTAAAATATTGATGATGCAATGATATAAAAAAATGATGTGACGGCCGAGGGAGCACACGGCAGGTGGTATAAAGAGGGATTATCCGCTTCCGACGAAACGAATTTTGAGTGAAATTCATGATGCGTCGAAAGGGAGGGAAGGAGGGAGAATGCCACTGAGCGAGATATAGAGGGTGGGACGCAGGGAGTTCTCTTGCGAGGATTTTTGGGAGGTGACGAGAGAGGGAGGGGATATGGAAGCCAGGGAAGACAAGCGAGCCTGATAACCGTCGCAGAGTGAAGATGTGGTGGATTTATGCCTTTCGAATGGTATTCTTCGGACGTGAAGGGTGAGCCGGGAAGGAAGGCGTTCTCTCTCGCTCGCTCGGCCTCGCGCAGCCGTCCTCCTTTTCGAGGGTGGCGCAGGGATAGTGGGAAGGGATGGGAAAAAGGGGCGCAGACTGTGAGCGCTAATACGTAGCGGAGGGAGGCAAGGCGGGCTGAAGGGTGTGGGCGAAGTAGATTGAAGAGCGCTGCGGGAGGGGACCATGAAAGGAGTTATAGTCCGAGACTGAAAGCGACTAATGGCTGAGACGTAAGGACAGAACGAATGAGATGGCAGCTATGCTTTTAAATTTCAGAAGAAAATCACTGAATTTATTGTATTTTCAATTTGACTTTTTTGCTTTGCCTTGAGATATGAGGGCATTTCTTTCGCAAAAATGTATTAATTTCTTATGCATCTTTTACTATGTCATTTATTATCTTGTAGGAATTCCTGATCTATAAATAAAAAAATATCTATTTCGCCAATTTATAGGCATTTTTATGCGTGTAAATCATCATTATTAATCAGCATATAGGACTATCATTTTTTTAATGTTTTACTAATTAATTATTAGTAAGACATTTGTTTGATGAGATATGAGTGTCCTTGTAGATAATTTTAAAGTTACATAAGTAACCATAAATTACTTAAATTGCATGTATGCAATTATACATGAATATTTTCCAGATACGACTTCTACTGTCATTTGTTCGGGAATGAAATACGTTCATAATAGTAATAAAATAGCTGGAAATCAACTTTTGGCACAACATTATTAAAACTTTTCAATGGCTAACTCATTTATATGGAAAAATATCAAATTCCTACCCATTATCCTCAAGTCATTTTTAGTTAAGGTACTTTTTCATATCATATTAGGTGTTTTGGAAAATAGCAATGCAGTAAACTCGGAGAACAAACATACCTATGTAATATATAGGTCTTGAAAGGCTGTAAAAGTGAATTATGATGTGATAAATGTAAAGATTTTTTTATGAAGTCTTGAATTTATTATAAGTCCTATTTTATCGAAGTCATTATTCCGAAAGCTTTCGAGCGCGTTTTGGTATTCCATGAAATATTACAATAGGTATGCGGGATTATGACTAAAACTGATGAGAACTTATAACTTTAATTTTTTCATTTTTGTTTTTAACTCTGAAAGTGAAATTAATATTACAAAGTTTGTATTCTTTTAAAATCAATATTGGTGGCACCTTGGGGTTATTTCTGAGTCACAACTTTTTTATTCTACTTTTCGGGGAGGAGCTATACATTAACTGCATCGATATTTAGTATGTTATCTTTCTTAAACGGTCTTTATACGGGGAAGCATTCCCTGTCGTAATTTTTTTATGTCATTTTTTTTAAATCCTTCTCACTCGTTTCCCTTTTTCCTACTTTCCACACCCTATTTTTGTCAATTCTCTACATTTCTCTTTCCTTAGTGGAACTCCGTCATTTCGCAAAACCAAAGCAACTGTACTGTAGACGAGGAAGAAAATGCCCTCTCAAAAAATGGGGAGACCCGGGGGCCCAAAAAAAACTTCCCATTGGGTTTTAAGATGGAGTGGGAGAGGAAATGGTAATAAATGAAGCCGAATAAGGAAGGACTGATGAGATGGATGGATGGACGGTAGGCAGGCGGATGAGAAGAGAAATGACTTTCGAATGACCTTGATGGGGGCGTTTTACACGAGCCGGGTCCATTAAAATGATTGAAATTAGTCGTTGTAAGTACTTACTTGGAAAAGCGGTCCGGGAAACGGAGGCATTTTTCACCCCTTTGTCCCCTATCCGAGTCTAAGGGAGAAATAGGCCGCTTTTTGCTTTTCCTGTGCTGAATTGAGAATTTTCCCTACCACGTGCTCCCTTTTAGGAAGTGAAGACGATTTTTATGTCACCTGATGAATCGTGATTTATTTTTTACTTTGCTTAAATTTTCTTAAATTTCCAAGGGTGTCAAGGGACTCGGTTTTTCTCAGGTATTTTAAGAAATATGTGACAGTCTGTGTCATAATGGCAGTAATAAAGCTGAATGTTAAATAAGTTTATAGTTTGGTTATTATTAGTAGAGTAGGAAGTCGGTGTATTATTCAGAATATATAACAATAATATTAAAGGTTATGTCGAAACGACTGTTGATACTCATTATAAAATATTTATATATAATATGAAATTGAATAGTGATAAAAATGGTAAAAAACTATAAAACGTTTGGAATTCAGATGTACAGGTATATGTATGACTGTATTCATTGAAATGTGTTTCATTGAGGAATCTTAAGGAGTTAGGATATAACATGATTTCTTTAATTTTTGTACTCTTGCATGGCTAAAAATACATTGCGCGTAATTTTTATTACACTGCAAACAGTTTAAATATTTGGGTATTCACGTTTCGCGATTGCAATTTTTGTAGATTACTGAAATATTTTATCGCAACAAAGGGAATCATTTTTGCGTTGACCTTCTGAAGCTGTAATACTTCTCTCTCCAGCGAGAATTAAATCATATTTTCCAAACCATGTTATCGTATATTGCTTCCGTTCTTGCCAAAATTCGTAACATTGGATGCCAATCATTATGGCACTCTGTTTCGTGCGTAGCAAAATGTGGCATATTTCTTTAAAGCGTTGAGAAATAAAGTAATAAAAAATATAGTTCATGAAAAGAACCTTATTGAAACGTTTACGGTTTTGAACAGATAATACGATTATAGGAAGCCAAAATGTAGCATTTTTAATACTTGAATAATTTTAAATCATTGTCATATATATTTCAGATCTCCTGAATGAATATCATTTTTAATAATTTTCCATGTCAATAATTAAATATCTCTCTCTGAAAGTTGTTATTATTCCTGCGGTAGTAGGTATTTTTTCAATGACTGCGCTAAGGCTACTGGCCATTAAAGTAATCACGAATTTAGTGGTGCTGAAATTTTCGTTCTTCTTCGAGGGATTGCATACGTTGTAAATATCTCGCAAAACGTGTGTGTTTATCTGGCCTCTCGAAAAACCGAGAGATTGCTAATGAGCGTTTTACCGAACTTCTGTAGTCCACACCTCAAAATTTACGATTAAAACAAAGACCTCTATATTCTTATTCAGGGTTAAAAATTAGCTAGCCGGAAGGAACGCGTTGTAAAAGTAGCTACTGGACTTGTTGCCCCTATGGCGGAGCTATTTTTGGGGTATTTTCGACTTTATATTTTTAGTAGAGTCTACAGCTTGTAGATATTTTCGTAATTACATATAGTTAATCTGTTTACAAAGTCTCTATTTCAGGCTTACCTCACGGATAATCCTCCGCATTGGTAGATGAAATAGTGAAATAGTTCAACAGGACTCCCCCTCCAATTACTTGCATTATATTTTCACAGTATTTCCTTTTGAAAAGGATGTCTGCCTCTGATTTCCTTTACTCCATCCAAAGATTTCTACTTTAAGAGACTTTCACTTCTCCCTTCCTCAGCATTACTTCTTCCTCAGTTTTCCAGATTTTTCTATTGAAACGAGAAAAACCGTGATCATGCCAAGGAGTGATGTAGGGTAGGATGGTATACCGCATGCGGTGGTCTTACAATCTTCGTGGGATTTCACTGTGTGCATGGCATCCAAGGTGAATGCCTGACTTTTGTGGGAGTACGATAGTCTCTAAAGAAGGAAATAATCCTCTTTTACTTTCCCTTCCACCCTCACCCTAGGGATCTCAAGCTGACCTGAAAAGAAATAAATTTCTCGGAATTTTGTGTTAAATGACATGAAAATTTTTTTAGTAGTTGAAAATGTTTCATTGAACCTCGTATCTTCTGAATAAAATTCTTTTTGTTCCAAAGGATACAGACTGAGAGTAATCAGTGTGCAAGTAAGTAGCACTTCTTTAAAGGATAGCTGTCAAGGACCTGGAAATATATTTGTCCCGGCTTAATAAACCCTGTTCTTTGCGCCAAATCTCTTATCACTACTATCGCTTCTGGCATCCCAAATTTACCTCCCTATTCTGTCAAACTGATTTTCACCGAATTTACTCTGTTCCCAATCCTATATTTTTATTTTTGTTACTAATTTTTTCGCTTTCAAAATGTCTCTTATTTTACTACATTAATTTTGTCGTAATTTAGGACTGACCTCCGGTCCTATAGTTAAATTTCTATGACACAGATTACTAAAGTTACCTTGCTTATTATCCTGAGCCCTGGAGTAAATGCAAATGGTTTTCTTCCCTTCATTAACTGTATCTCCATTATTATATATTTTGAATAGAGTCATGGTAAATCTCAACTCTATAATATATTGTAAAACGTATTTTTTAAGTTATGATAAATAGGGTTGCGATTTTTATTAAAAAAATACGAAACAAGGGCTTTAATTATTCCATAATGGAATTAATTGACTTTTTAGTAATGATTTTTATCCCTTAATCGTTTACCAATGTTTATACAATAAAGTTAGGTTGTGATTTCTCACCTAATTAATGTAAATGTTTGTGAGATAGTAAAGAGATATATAAATTGTAGGAAATAAATAACAATAAAAACCTGATTAACACATTAATAGATATTATGCGAGTGCAAGTCACTTAAGACAGAATTATTCTCTTCATCCTTAGGAAACCTTTTAGCCAATTGCATCGCCGTAGAACAAATTTAGCTTTAATGTGCAGTTGCTATTTCATTGTAGACTTTTCTTACTCTGAGGCTGGTATGGTTTATATTTTCCTTACTTTAAACTTATTAAGTTGCTTGAAACAGGACAATAATGGGAAATATCACGAGGTAACTACTTGAAATTAATAAAGACATTTTTCCACTTAAGGAGTGTAAGCTGCTGTGTGTAAGCTGTCACTTGGCATACACCTTTCAAGTAAAATTAAAATGCAATTAAGTTAAGATGGGTATATAGAAAAATAATAAATGTTCCACATTCAAGTATTTTTTAATTCTTCTAACTTAAAGCGACTGACTCTTTGGATAAAGGAAAATTTTGATGATCTGCGGCGAGTGACCATTTGTAACTTCTGGACCAAAAAAAATTGTCTTACATATGTACAGAAGTATTAATTACTGAAAATAGGTATTATTTAAAGGAAAACTATCTTAATTCGTATTTCTACTTCCAAAAACCAACTTCGTAACTGCTCCTTTTGTATCTACCACACTGTTCGTCATTTAGTAATGTAGTGTTTTCTTCTTTAGGTATTATACGTATATTATCATGCTGGTGGGCGTGATCGAATAAATATTCAAATCTAAAATGCTGCAGTAAACAATCTATTCACACTTATTTGGAGCATCATTGATTATGCAAATTGACGTTAATTCACATTACTTATTAATGCATTTCACAGGAATTGCCAACGTATAATTTCCCTCGCGAGTAAGTGTACCGAACTTGAAATGAATCAATTATCAGTTTTTCCTGGAGAAGGGAATTTTTTTTAAGCTCCAGTTATTTTTATTCTGGTTGCTTCATAAACTTGCCTTCGCATATTTTCCAAAATCGTCAAAAAAGTATAATTTATTGGTCAAAATTCTTTTTGAGCGTTCTTAAGTTTTCCATAAATGTTTGAGCTGTAGATTTTTAACACACATAAATATTTGTGGATCTATGCATATGCACAAGGTTTAATTCTAAGAAATGAGGTCTTTTAAAGGTGATTTTTATATTAAGCTAGGAAAGGCAGTCACGTGATAATACGTCATATGCAATGAATTACTTAAAACTCGGTTAATCGAAAATAGCACTGTAGATATTATTTAAATTATTGAAGGAACAGTGTTTTATTTTTGTTAAATTTTATAAAAAATCGATTTTTAAGTATTAAACAGTGACCTTGACGACTTAAAATATAAATGATTTATTCCGACGCTAAACCTTGCTGTACTTATTATTTAAAAAAATGTTAATTCTCGTGAAAGTGTTAATTACTGTGAAAGAAAGCTGCAGAAAAACTGAAATTTGGCCAGGTAGTCTTTTAAGTGTTTCTAAGAAAATTTATGAAATAATGATTATTTGCAAATATATTTTAGCTCCATATTTTCGGTTTTAAGGAATGTATCATAATAGTGGCCCCTGGCTTGAAAATCTTATTCCCTCCTCCCTTCATACGTACAGCTTCTTTTTCCAGTTATCCAATTAGGGAGGAAATATTTTAATAGGTATTTTCAAATTTTTCCTCGTCAAGGTTGAACGTTCGGTATAGCCAGATACACAGCGGTGCACTTCTTTCTTTTACCCCAAAAGGTGCCACAACTGCGCGTGGGAGAGAGTATTAAATTACCTGGCATTTGAGTAAATTGTGTGATGTGATCGTGATATTTGAATTTTATTCAGTAATATTTTAATTTCAAGTAAATGGTTTGGCGCCTAATCCTGTTCAGTATAGTGATCACAAACGTGTCTGTAAAAGAGGTTTTCTTCTGGTTTCCCTAATTTTTTAAGTCCATTGTTCTCTGAATTACTCCCTCAGTGTTTGCTCTAGAGTCATACGTTTTATATCATTTTCAAATGTTTAACTTCATGTAATTTTTGGATGCCCAGCGGTTATCGTCTTATAAAGTATTCTTCCTCAAAAGTAATCACGCAAGGCTTTCTGGAGGTTTGGAACATTTTAAACGAATCTGAGATTTTTAAAGCGTATTTCTTCGCATTATTTTAGGTTTTATCAGGTAACCCTGCTTGAAGCCGGAAAAGAATGGTATTAATACAATTGCTACCAAAGGTTTTGTTTAATCAATTTTAGCTAGGTATATGACCGCATTATCAGTCGAACACGTATTGCTGTATGTATTCTCAGCATTGAAGCAGTAATGTTACTGAAAATAAGTGACGACTCATCACGCTCCCCTGTCGGATACCGGAGATTGTTTTCGTAACATCCGAACTATATTGAACCGAAATTCGAATCCAAAAATTCCGTCAATCGCTCCTATTCTTTGACTTTAAAGGTAACATTATAAATCAGTGAACGACTTTTCATAGAAGTCAAAGAAAATAGAGCCCACCAATTTCATTGCAATTGCAAATACTAAATCCTGAAAATTTCTGTATAAACGAAATAAATGAGTATCAAAATGTAACATTTTTAGTCTGCAGTATTTTTAATGTATTCATTATCAATTATGTATTTTCGGTGTTAACTTTGGATTGAGCATTTCATTTATTAACTGCTGAGTAAGGTAATTGAAAAGAGTTTTAGGATATACGTGTACAATCGCGAACAGGATTTAAATAAACTCTTTGTCCTGAACATGCACCATTTTTCGTAAGTCATGAGCTATCTTTCACATAAATCCACGTTAGAAGGGCTAATTAATTAATGTTATTTCAGGGTTTATGTAAATGTATCTCTCTATTTCATACTTCTTACATCAGAACTAACATTTCGAAATCCATGCAAGTGAGATCTCCTCCTCTACTTATAGTAAATTTCAGCTCGGTATCAGCATCGGTTTTTGATTGAAAGAGCAAAATCCAGGCGGGATCCATAGGGACATCAGCTCACTGTCATGTCCTCTAGTGTTGTCAAAATGTTTCTATTTCGCTAGAGATATCCCAAAATCCGACTCCATTATCTCCCATGCGTGGAACTGGGGATTTTAATGTCTCTTAGGCATTATTCGCTCTCTCATTAATTGAATTTTCACGAATGTCAGGCTCTCGACTTCTCGGAAGTAGTTATTATTATTATTATTTCCATTCACAGCGACGCACAGTTCTTCGCCAAATCTGGAGTGAAAGTCTTTCGAAATCATTCTTCGTTGTCTCCGAGAATTCCCTTTGGTGACCCTCCCTCAATTCCGTCCCATTCCCTCCTTCCACACTCAATATTTCTCCCTCCTCCCAAGCACGCTCACATCTCCTCACCCTCGCTTTGTAATCCGCTCATTTCAATCTTCTGTTTCTTTCTTTTCTTCCTTAATTTTCAATGTTTCGCGGCAGTATTCCATTCCAAATTCATTTCAGGATGGCATTAAAATCCTCCCATCTCCATCCCTTTTAACCCGTCTCCCTTTTTCCCGATTTCCATTACGGAAATCCCCTCAGCTCTGCTCATCTGAGTCCTAAGGGTTCCGGTTCGGCTTAACCTGTTTTTTTAAGACAAATAAACATTTTTCATTGCGTAAGCCATATTTCATTCGGGACAATACCATAATTCAATATCGACTCAAGTCTTTTCTGCGGTGAAGGTAGACCATTTTTAAGTCCAATCCCTTGGCGTATGAATATCAACTAACGCTCCAATTGATTTAATCAGTTTTCCCCAAAATTTTTGAAAACTGTGTCGTCATTCAAATTGTTCCCACCATAACGAGAATAATTTTTGGAAGTCATATTCTTCTCGCATGTTTCTTGCCGAGACAAAGTGCACTGGCTTTTTGAGACAATTATACACGTATACCAGGTGATGATGTAGTCAGTTCATTTATATGCGGCAATAATATTTTGTAGTCAACAGTCAGGGCTTATTTGCACGCCATAATTTTGATTTACTCACCTGTTGTTCTAGTAGAATGTCTTCTAGAAAAATGTCTTCCATTGAGTAGCACACCGTGCTCAACTAGTTCATCAGACAATGGTAATTGAAAAATTAAAATCCAAATGGAAAATCCAAAATCTATTTTTAATTAACACCTGATCTTTGGAATTGGTGTTTAGATCGATCAAAACGTTAAGTTAAATAGTTCCTTATTAAATTTTCCGCTAATTACGTATGCCATTCCATCTAAACAATTATTTTCCTCTAGAAGCTGACGATCATTGAGTTTTTTTAGAAAAACACTTGCCAAACCCGCGTCATGTATATAGATATTGAAAATAAAAACTACGGCAATCAGATTTCATATGATTCCTTTATTTTATTAAACCCTTTAAAAGGTTTTTGATATTTATTTGACAAAATGCATTTTGGATTAAAAGAAAAATAGTAACCTTTTTGTTGAAAATTTTCCATACTGAATACTACTACTGTCCTAGTTGAGTTCTCCTTAATTGTTTCCACAATCCCTTCGAACGTCAATTAATAGTGAAAGTAATCTTAATCCTCACATCTGAGCAGTGTCTCCCAACGATTTAGGTCCATCCTCGTCATGGCTTGTCTTTCTTCATCATCTTAAGGAATGGAATCGATTTTATTCTGGTTATTTTCATTCCTCTTTGAAAAAATTACAGAAATCGAAGCGCTATAAGAGCTATAGAGGTGACGGGCAATGCAGTCCCTTGTCAACTTGGACTTTGGTCTGTCATCCCAGCTTGAAATTCACATGAATGCTTCATGAATTTAGCAAATGGTCATAATGGAAAGCATTGCTTGTTTGTTCAGGCGCAAAGATAACATTGGAAGGAGACAATTTAGTTGCTGTTTCACGGATGAAAATATCGTACGAAAATATTTTCATTCGTTTTATCATAGAGCGCCGAGGAAGACGGAGGTTGTGGGTGTAGGTTTTCGCAAACGTAAACAGTAAAACTCTTTATGGACATTTGCCTTGGCATGCAAGGAACCTTTCACTTGAAATAGTGGGCTTCGGAATTTAATCCTCTCGGGTGGATACCCTCCTCTTATTCACTTGGTTGATTTTTGTCTAGTCCCTCATCTGATCTTGTGAAGAGAAGTAATAATATCATACAGTTGATCAAACATCTGGCTTAAGGCTTATACTTGAGCAAAAATTCCATTTCTGCCCTTAACTCTTAAAAAACTCGCTGAATACCACGCAGTGCGTGTTTGCATTAGAAGCACCTTTCAGCAGTGCATATAACAGTAGGCGGACAAAATATACTCCTCGGGTTACAGAATCACGAATGATCTCTACTGTTGTGAAAAAACTGTGATGCTATCAAATGCAATCATACATTTAATTTAACGCCTGACCCTCTGAAGTTATCAAAAAACTCCATATTTAACTAGTGTATTTTTACAGCTACGTTCTTCAAAATATAGTTGAACTGAGAGTTTTAATATAGTAATAACGAAGGCAGATTAGGGTAAAGATTTTAATCCACCTTTAATCGATAAATGTTTATGTTTCGAGTGCACTTTAAAGCTACACGATTAAACTGGAAAAATTATTTGGCGAACAAGATTTCATAATAAACTATGTGGTGATTTTTATACACTTGTATTGTATACTTCCACTTATTATTTCCACCTAAGGTGAATTCGGAGAAATTTATCAAAGCTGGCTATAAAATTGACCCACGGTGACTAGATAATGCCCTTCCTTGTGGGAATTTCTTCCAATTTCGCCAATAATTCAGTTCCTGGACCCCATATCCATTTCTGTCGTTTCCAATTCATCCTCCCCTACCTCAGCACAGTGTTTCATTTGCTCCAGACTCCGTTTCTCTTCTCCATCTCTTTCGAAATATCTGCCGTTTTCGATTCGTCCGCTGTCCCCGTTCCATCACTCCATTCCCCCAAGTCCCGTCCTGGCTCATCTGCGAGTACGGGTAGGCACATTTCCATCACGGATGACTGCCTGTGTACAAACAAGCTTTGACCTCCGCCACTCCTTTAAAAAAATCATCTTCCTTCATCAAACGGGCAAAAACCATACCGGCCATCTCCGGCTATCTGCGGTGTATCCCGGACCGTAGTTTGCTGATCTGACCTGCCATGTTTTAGGTCAGTGAGGAGGGAAGATTATCTCTTCCCTTGAGAACGCTCCTGTGTGTAAGCCTAAATCAATTATAGCTTGATCGTGCGTAGTTGATTGTCTATGACCAATCGTAGACCACTGCCCATAATTTTCCTAGTGTACCCTTTCCTCGGGTCTCACATGGCATCAGTTGCAATGGAAATCAATACCACAGTGCTTTTGATGTGCTATAGTAAGCCAAACAGGCTTGACTACTAAGATTCAAAGGCATCTTTCGCATAGGTTTCAAATTAGTTTGGATTCTTTGAAGATGTTAAAATAATTGATGGCTATACATAATAGAATTCTACGAGAATGTTTTACATCTAGAAATGTATACAAATAGTGATATCATCGCATGGCTTTTTCAGGAAACAGAAATTTACCTCTGAATAATGAAATCTTAAGGATATTTAATAAGTAACGAAAATTGAAGTCTATGCGTTTATATATAAATAAATATAAACATGTATACATATATAATTGTAAATATACGGTTCGCGGTAAATCAGGGGTTGGACTACTGGCCGGAGGGCCTCGGTTCGATTCTCGGGAAAGTCTCACTGAGTACCTAAAGCTTCACCTAAGCTATGTGATTTTTCGGGTACCAGACATGGGAAACCATAACCGGCACAGGGAAAGGAACTGGCCTCCTGCCCTGAGGAGGAAATTTCACTCGCCGTCGGGCTTAGTACTGAGTGAACTCTATCATCATCTACCAAACCGAATATATATATATATAATTCGAGAAAAGTATATTGGTTGCAATACCGAAGAAACTGAAAACAGATAAATGCGAAGACCACAGAACATTGAGCCTGGTGACTGAAGCATCAAAAATCCTTTCTCGGATAATTAGCCGAAGAATAGAAGGAAACCTCTCAGAAAATTCGGATTCAAGAAAAATCGAGAAGCAAAATAGGCAACTCTAGGCTTGAGACAGCTTCAGCTTTGACAACGTCGATTGGAACAAGAAGTTCAAGATTCTAAAAACGCTTGGATTGGAGTAAAACGACAGAAGAATTTACCATAATCTCTAAAAGAATCAGGTTACAACAATGCAAACAAAAAACGGAAGAAAAACAGAAGCCAAGATAAACAAAGGAGTAAGGCAAGGATATAACCTCTCGCCAGCAATATTCAACGTATACCTGGAAGAGACAATAAAAGAAACACAAGAAATGGGTGTCAAAGGAGTCAAGGTAAATGGAGAAGAAATCAACTTGCTCCGGTTTACAGATGACATCGCAGTTGTGGGCGGAAACGCGAGAGGACCTGCAAGCAACTCTAAGTTCTATGCATCAAGTACTAAGGGAATATAATATGAACATCAACAATAATAAAAATAAAATCCTAGTGTGTGGAAGAGAGAAGCTGAATGCAGGCATCACAATTCGAGGGGGTGAAACTTCAGCAAATGGAATCCTTCATCTACCTGGACAGCAGCAACATGGGATGGAAGAAGTTCGACCGACATCAAGCAAAGAATAGCCCAAGCTAAGAACGCATTCATGAAGGAGAGGCAATTACTTTTTTCAAAGAACCTAACAAGATGGGAAAATAAACAAAAGGAAGCAAAATAATTCTGTTCTGTTGGCTTGGACCACCGAAAATTCCAAACCGAGTGAGTTTCACTTTTTCTCTTTTTCAGGTTTCTGTGATTTTGTCTTTTTCCACCAGTGCTAACTTCATATACATTATTATTAAGTAATCTACCGGTTAAAGTAGGTTTTTCAATGGACACAACTATCAAATAAATATTTTGCAGCTCCAAACAAAACCCAATCCAGCAACCTACTCTACATCAGGTCCCTCTTCATCTCTGGGTACTTCTTTCCTCCCTTATATATATATATATATATATATATATATATATATATATATATATATATATATATATATATATATATATATATATATATATATATATATATTCATCCCGTCCAACATCCCTATCCTGCTGCTGCCCTTTCCTCGTTTGCCAAATATATATATATATATATATATATATATATATATATATACATATATATATTAGGCAAACGAGGAAAGGGCAGCAGCAGGATAGGGATGTTGGACGGGATGAAGGGAGGAAAGAAGTACCCAGAGATGAAGAGGGACCTGATGTAGAGTAGGTTGCCTCGTTTGCCTAATGTATATACTAGTATATATATATATAATAGTATATATATAATTAAAAACTCTGATATGGAGCGTAGCTAGGTACGGCGCGGAAACATGGTCGCTGAAGCAGGAGGATAGACGTAGATTGGAGGATTTTGAAATGTGGGTGTGGAGAAGAATGGAGGTGAAATGGACCGAAAGGAAAACAAATGAGGAAGTACTGGTGGAGATGGTGGGTGAGGAGAAGGGTTTGTTGAGAGAAATCCTATGGAGGCAGGAAAAATGGATGAAAGGCGTATTGAGCGGTAGTGGAATGTTGAAGAAGGTAATAGAGGGGAGAATGTTGGGCAAGCGAGGAAAGGGCAGGAACAGGATAGGGATGTTGGACGGGATGAAGGGAGGAAAGAAGTACACAGAGATGAAGAGGGACCTGATGTAGATTAGGTTGCTGGATTGGGTTTTGTTTGGAGTTACAAAATGTTTATTTGATAGTTGTGTCCATCCGAAAACCTACCTTAACCGGTAGATTACCTAATAAAAAATATATATAATTTCGTAGGTTTACGTACATTCATAGAGTAAGGAAAGGTCTATAGTTAGGCGTGAAGTGGGAGGCATATTCCCTAAATTTCTTTGGGTTTTGCCGACCCCGTTTGCGATGGGGTAACACCCCCGCTTGCCAGTCCGGAGGTGGCGGGTTTAAGTCCCATCTGGATGGGTTTTCCTTCACCTACGGCATGGATGTTTGTGATTACCTTTATTGCAATGTATAAGGGTAAGGTGGTCGAAGGGACTAAGAAGTATCAATATCACCCCAATAAAGTCGTTAAATAAACAAATAATTATGCTTTTACCTACATAGTCGTCCAATTATTATGCATAACTAATTATTTTCATAAATTTTCTCACAATACTCGAAAAATATTTTTCAACTTTTACTGAGGCGCCAGCATTATTTTTTCATTGCTTTTTGATGAGAGAGATTTCTATTTGGAACTATAATCTTCTTAAAAGTTTAAATAACTTGTTTTTAGAGTAAATAATGGGGATGTTTGGGTATCCGTTGGTGCGACGCTTCGTGATTCATTATTCTTTTCATTCATGAAGTCTTTCACTCAGCCATTCAGCAATCATTAATCAGTGACACAACAGTCCGAATGAAAAAAGATCTACGAAAGATTTCTGTAGGAGTGAATTTTGTTTTTTTAATTCAGAAGCTAAAGAGCCCTGTAAAAATTTGTGTAACATGTTGAGAAGTATTCAGGGCAAAGAGATGGCTCGGGCAAAGGAGGAGCTCCGCGGTTCGGGGATTCGTAAAACAACATGTGGCCGAGAAAAGTAGTTTTTAAGCTTTTTTTATGTACATTTTCCCATGAAGTGTGCGGAGCACCGTTGGTTCCGTGTCGGCTGGGAGGGGGGGATGTGGCATCGGGAGAGGGGGGCGAGATAGAGGTAGGGAAGAGTGAGCGCGATGCTAACCTTCTTTCCGTCACCCCTACCCCCGTTACGACCTCTCCTGCCCTCACCCTAACCGTCCACAACCACACAACCCCTTTTTCCTTAAGCGCACCCCCCCATCCCCCTTCTCTTTTTTTCCTTCTTTCCGCCTCCCATCCCCGCTCCCTCCCCCGCGTCTCTCAAGCCCAGCTCTCTATCCCGCTGCACCTCTCCTCCTCCGCACCCCTCCCGCGCATACAAATGGAGGAATTATGCTAGTGTGCCGCCTGTCACGGTGGCGCTGGCGTAGGTGTGAGTGGGACTTTAAAACGGAGCGAAGGGGTTGGCGGGGCGGGAGGGTGGTCTGGGGAGAGTGGGTGAATTATGTAGGCGGCCGGGGAAAGGGGAGCGGAGTTCGGGGTGTGGGGTGGGGGAAATAGCGGGGGGGGGGAGGGTAGGGAGGGACGCCGTTGGTGGCGGCGGTGAGGATTCTGGTTGTGACCCTGGGAAGCTAAGTTGCATGCACGGTGGTTGTTGCTTCAGGGGAATGGATGGGAGTGCATGAGAGGGTGAATAACTGTAAAGTGTGTGTGTGTGTGGAGGATTAGGGACGTGAGGCTTTCTCAAAGCATCGCTCGGGCGGGTATTTACCAGACAAAAATGCCAATAAATTCACCTCTCGGAATTCCTGAGTGGAGGCGCGTGGAAACTCAGCTCTGCGTCATTTTCCTAGCGCGGCGGCTTGATTTGATTCCGTGGAATCTTGAGAGGATTGGTGTGGGACATGCGTTCCAGGAAAATAGTGGTATCGGGAGAGAAGGTCGGTAAAGTGGAAATTGGATAGAATTTTGAACATCAGTTTTCAGAAATCGTTCAATCTGTAAATTTTAATATAAATTTGTCATTCGCAATCTAAGGTAGGAAGAATGAATTATTGCATTAGATATTTTGGTGTTTAAGACTATTTTTTTATGTTAGCTAGGGCTTATAACTATAGTAGTGTGTATTTATAGGACTTGTGGAAGACGCAGTGCGAGAATATGGAAAGTTCGCAGAAGAAGGGTGAAATTAGTGCGCTATAAAACAAGGAACTATTACTATCGGGCAATGAGAAGGGAAGATCTGTACTAACAGTTAGAGATTAGTCGGGTAAGATAATAGTTGAAACACAAAAGATCCTAGAGCTGGAAGGACTTATATGGAAGAACTGTATGGTAAAGAACTTAGACCAATATGATTAGACACAGAAAAGGAAAATTACGAAGATGGAGTTAGGTTAGGTCCAGACATACTCGACGATGACATAGAAAGGACATTAAGGGAGATAAAATCAAATAAGACCGTGGGGTTCGACAACATTCGAGTGAAACTACTAAAAGATTTAGGAAAATGTGGGAGAAAGAGTCCATATGGACTGGTTGGTAGCATCTATGTGCAAGGTATCTGGCCGGAAGACTTTGTGAGATCAGTGTCAATTCCAATTCCGAAAAAGATAAATGCTGCATCATGTGAAGAGTGCAGAACAATAAGCTTAATATCCCATACAGCTTAAGTGGTTCTCAGGATCATGAACAAAAGGATCGAGAGCAAGGCAAATGACTACTTAGAGGATGATCAGTTTGGATTTATGAAGGTGAGAGGCACGCGCGATGCCATTGAATTTATGAGATCACAGATCTACGAAACAGGAAAATATGTTTCGCATGCCTGTTTTCCTATTTCGTAGATTTCGAAAAGGCGTTTGATAGAGTTAATTGGGAAAACCTAATGAGTATATCGCAGAAAATAGAATAGATTGGAGGGACAGGAGGCTAATCCGCAACCTGCACATGTCTCAGACTGCTCAGGTGCGAGTGGGGAACGGAGTCCGGATGGACAGTGTTAGGAAGAGGTAAAGGCAGGGTTGCCCATTATAACAGGTGCTGTTAAGCGAATATGTGGTGGAAATCTTTAACGAGGCCTGGAAATAACTGGATATAAGAATGAAAGCCGGAGGGGAATACGTAAAATTAGGTTTGCTGATGACCAAGCTTTAGTTTGTCAGTCAGCCAAGGGGTTGCAAGCATTGCTGAGTGAATTGGAAATTCGGTGCAATAGATATGGGAATGAGAATCAATATAAATAAAATCAAGGTTATCCGATTTTCCAGAAAGAAACAGGCTAAGCTAAACATTAAAATAGGAGGGCTAAAACTAGAGCAGGTAGAGCAGTTTACGTACCTCGGAAGTGTTTCGGACCAGCACGGTCAAAGTAGTAGGGACGTAAGGAGAAGAAATGCGCTAGGCAAGAGGTTTTTACAAGGAGGAGGGAGTTAATGACAGGGACGATGAGTAAAGATTCGTTGAGAAAAGATTTGTCAAAACTTTGATATGGAGCTATGCACGTCGTGGAAACATGGTCACTGAAACAGGAGGATAGACGTAGATTAGAGGCTTTTGAAATGTGGGTGTGGAGAAGAATGGAGAAGGTGAAATGGACCGAAAGGAAAACAAATGAGGAAGTAATAGGGATGGTGTAAGAGGATAGGGGTTTATTGGGAGAAACCATATGGAGACCGGATAAATGGATGAAAGGCGTATTGATCGGCAGTGGGATATTGAAGCCTGTAATAGAGGATAAAATGTTAGGCAAACGAGGAAAGGTCAGGAATAGGAATATGGATGTTGGACGGGATGAAGGGAGGAAGGAAATACACAGAGACGAGGAGTAGGTTGCTTGATTGGGTTTTGTTAGGAGTAACAGAATATCTATTTGGTAATTGTTTCCACCCAAAACTTACCTAAACCGGTAGATTACTTAAAAATAATAGGCCTCGTCTAAAAAGTGTCAGGGTTCTAGCTCAGTTCAACTAGCCCAGTTGTCAACTGCAAAAAATGGAAGGAATTTCCTTTTCCGGCATAGCGATGACGGATGCACCAAAAATTGGTAAGCGATAAATCAATGCTTTGTAAAAATTCGTCAGCAATTTAATAGGCCGTAAAAGCGGAACGCACAGCTATCGCAAAAAAAATATCCGATTGAAATGGAGGAGGGAGGGGCGTCAGAGTCCCGAGGGGGCGTCATTGGCTAGATTCGTTGATGGCGTGAAAACCCCGGAGGATGATCGCTATAATAGCGGCGGTTGGCTCATAACCGCAGGATATGAGGGCATGGAGGATGAGGGAAAGGGACTGTGGGAGGATGTGACGTCCCCGGCCGTACTCGGAGCATTGCGCTTGGGGGAATATTTTGCACCGCAAGGGAAGGGACGGAAGATGTGGGAAAATGGAGGGACGGTGACCAAGAGAGGGGAAGAGTGGGATGATAAATATTGAATTCGGCGCTTGATGGAGGCGGGAGATGGGGTGGTCGACGGTGGGTTCGATATGGTGATAGGACAAAGGCCAATTTAGATCTGAGGTGTGTGCAACAAACAATGACTGAGGCTAGGAATAGGCACTCGGGAGCGTAGTCCATCGAAGGAATAGAAAGAAGATTTCTTTAAAATTGAAAGTTGCTCAAATTTTTCGGACATAAGTTTGAGAGACAATCCGTCGGTTTTAAGTCTGTGAAAAATTAGCCCGGGGCAAAGAGTTTGATGCCGGTCGAGAAGGTGGTTGGGCTGAGATAACGTCGGGAAGGGTCGAGCTCTTGGCTATACTATATGTGTAGGCTGAAGGGTGGCGCGGAGATAGTGATGGTTTTGGAGTAGAGGGAGAGCTTGGAGGTTATGGGGACATGTGGAGGGGGCGTAGCCGTTATGGGTGGGAGGTAGAGAGAGAGAGAGAAAGATGGAGAGTGAATGTGTGTATTTGTGAAAGACGGAGCGGGCAAGGAGGGGAAAAACGCTAAAAGGGTGTTGGGGTCCGGAAGGCTGGGGAAAGGGGTTTTAAAGCCCTGCGGTAGACTGGCCTGCTAGGAGTACGTGCGGCTCTGAAAGCTGGTGGGTCCTTTTTGACTGCTTAATTCATTTTGGATGACCTCACCTCCTCTTCTCTTCCACCCCTTTGGTTGGTCCACTCCTTCGACCCGTCTCCCTCCCGCTTAGCCCTCCCTCCCTCCCCTTTTGATTTCCTTCTCCCACTTATCTCCGTCCCGTTTGTCCCCTCATGCCGCCAACCTCTTCTTCCCCCATCGCCGTCGGCCAATTGCGCCCGTCCTTCGTACTGCTACACACACATACTTAGACCACTGCACACACAAATCCTTGCCAACACTTACTCGAATCTCTTGACCCATATCGGGCAAGCTGTGTTCCATCTCCCGCGCGCCAATGTCGTCACGGATTTTCGCCGTGCCGAAAACACTAGTCAGCTTCTTCGCGGCTGCTTTGGTTGTCGTGTTGAAGAAAAAATAAGAGCCCTTGTGATAATGCGCCCGCGCACCGTCTTACATCCGTCCAGCACCCCCTTTTCGCCTCTCGCGCTGTTCTCGTCATCGATCGAGAGGAAAAAATAAAATCCGATTTCGAGGCTCTACGTTTGCATTCTTTGGTCATTTTCTACTCTTTAAAAGTCGATGTAGAAGTCTAAACAGGACCAAAGAATCATTTCAAAAGTCAAAATGGCCACTCTATGAAGAATGTTTAAAATGGTTAATTATAATGCAAATTTTCGAAACGAGAAAAACTCAATGAAAGGTTAAGGAAATAACTTTTGCCAATATTGACGTGCTTCCGTCTCCAGAAAATTCCATAGAATCACTGTAGCTGTTTTTCAAGCACCGCTATGAACGGGTCAAGTTAGAATTCCATGGTTTGTAGCTATAAAATATAGTCAGTGAATTCATGTTTCTAAGTTTCAAGGTAGGTAGCGATTAAAACAAAGAGAAATGGTGTATTTAGTTTTTGTTGACTTTGAAGTAACTTTAGTGTATCAATATTTGCACACAACGAAGATTGGCTTTCCGTATTTAATTTGATCCACCATAACAGATCGGTTGCAGGAATAAAGATTCCATAGAAGTATAGGTATCAGATATGATACATAAGGTTCTGCATTAATTGCCTCTTCCTTTTATGCAAAATTTTCTAGAAAAAGGGACATTAGAGATTACTTCGTGTTCGCCACCACCATAAGGCGAGAGGCACTCTTCAGTGAGAATACGCAGAAATATGAAACTTCTCTCTCCTTTCTCCTAGGTGGTAACCCTGGCTCCCTCGCTAATTTGCGTCTTCTGGATTCGTGCAAGCAGTATTTTATGGTGGCAATTATATGTACAGGGCCATAGGTATAGGAATAGCGAGTCGTCCCCAGATGGCAGTGACTATAAACCTCATCGGAACGCCGATCCCATTAGCCGAGTTGGACGTCCACAGGTCGCGTAAATGAGCAAGTTTATTCCGGTTTTATTTGAATTTTCCGTGTTTCTGTTTATTTTTTTTCAAACGTGCGAGCGTATGTTTCTCGCCGCCAACTAAAAATTCATTCGCTGGAACCCGTGTGAAATCCCATCGCATTACACACGTAACGCTGGGTCGTCGGGTTTTTTTTTATTACGTCCCTCTTTCTGTTTTGTTTTGCGCGTTTTTATCCGACGGCATCTCGTCGTAGTCGTCATCGCACCCGTGGGCCCGGACTATTTTTTTCCATTCGGTTGAAAGGGAGAGGGGAGCAGAGGAAGAGAGAGAGAGAGTGAAAGAGAGAAAGGGAGGCGATACCTAGGGGGAGGGAGATTTGGGAGGGGGAAAGGGATGCTTCCCCCGCTAGTCCCACCTTCACGGCTCATATCACTCGGGATTAGCGTATGCGGAGGGGAGTATAACCAGTATCTCCGTCTCTCCCTCTACTCATACCCTCCTCACTTCCTTCCCGCATGCTCACTCCCTCCCTCTACTCCTTAATGTGACGCAAACACGTATATCCTTCCTTCCCGCTCCACCCACTTAAATCGCCGCCAGGTTCACCCGACCTAATTGAGGGTAAAGGTGAAAGGGGAGGGAGCAGAGGGGACCGCGGAGGTTGTGAGAGTCTGTAAGATGGTCCTTGCTAATATCTCAGCCAACCAGCCGCGCCGATTGGCAACGCAAATCCGTTGTTTTCCGTGGGGGCATTTAGGTACGTTCGGGGGATTCCATTCGTGGGAATCGGATAGCGCATTGATGCAGGCTGGTGGATTATGACGTCCAACTTCATGGTGCTGGACAATGTATTACTCTGAGGCTATAATCCTGGGTCACAAATGGGATTTCGGTAGGCCGGACGTGACCTCTAGTCCATTGCCTGTATTGTGCCGTTTTTATTTCTGTGGCTGGATCAAAAGTGGTCGGTGAGAGAATGTTGAGAAATCTACTGTAGTGATCCAAAATATAGACAAGTCAAAATGTTTACCATCACACTTTAACATAGGTAAATCACGTCAAAATTCTTTGTCAGAAGTCTTCATCTTGGCTTTAGCATAATATTAAAATTATATTTGATCGCCTTTATCATCCTAACTGCTGATTTTCTTTTTCTGGAGTTATGTATATCGTTTTATACCAATTCAAATGGAAACACTCTTTACAGCAACTAGTGTCTTGATTTTGACGCTTTTTTTCCATAATTCGGTGTGCATATTAATAAGCTTTTGAGATACTTTTGTGTCTACATTTTTTTTCTCAAATTAAAATTTTTTAAAGTTATTCACAATATTATTAACTGTTTATATTATGGTCGTATTCACTTGCCTTCTATAGGACAACAAAATTTATAATAAATTTTAATCCATAAGCTGATCAACGTATAGCTCCGGTGTGCTAGATGAACTCTTCACATTATGAGTGTAATATCCATAAGCTTGCGGTAAATTCTGGATAGTTAATTTTGAAATGCTTAATTAAATGAAATATTAGGATGACGAAATGGATTTCATCCACGCTTTCTACCTGTGGTATTGCTTGAACATTTGTATTTCCTAGGACCATGCTGTGGGAATGTAGCTTTAACATGGTTAGAAATGGAAAGAGAAACGGACCTATTTTGTGGTTGATATTTGAATTTAGTAATTTTTTGGTATTTTGATGTCGTTTTCATTTCGGTAATAAAATCTTGGTTTAATAACAAAATCCACTAGAGAAAAGGTGCTGTATTGCAGTGATGGATGCGCAGAATAGTCACAGCGATGGATTTTAATGAATATTGAAAAAAATTATTCGGGCCGTGAGTCTGTTCTCTGAAAATTTACTTTGCAAAGCCCATATGGGATAGCTATTCCAAAGGAAGGCACTATTACTACGTTTCAACCTTACTCGGGTCCAGCTTTGTTGCAAACAATGAGAATTTTCATTAAAATACGAGAAAGAAATCGCTCAAAATATTTACGCATATGTGTGTAAATTTTGCTAATTCACGTTAGGCGTATTTACTCATCCAGTAAGTTAGGAAAGAAATAGCTTAACAAAAATCAAAAAATTTCATTAAATCATTACTTAACAAGGTTTCATTCATTTGACTGGAAGGAAATATTTCATCTTATTGTCTTGACCTTTTAGGTCATGTTTTTAATAGTGAAGTTATAAAAGTTGTTACAAATTCCATCTTTATTTTTAAAACGAAGTTACTTTTACTGATAAGTAAGGTTAAATGTTTTAAGCCGTTCGCCTATGTTATCTTCGAGAGGTTGCATTACCTTCAATTCGAAATTGCTTAAGAATTAGGTTTCTTTTTCTATACTTTTCCCCATTTAGGTGAAATCCATAACAGAACAATTTATTCATGTAATACTTATATAAACTAGGATGAAAACTTACGTGCACATGCTCAAAGAGTCCAAAATTTTATCTTAGGTTGAAACTTTTAGGTAATTACTTTTCCAATTCTTTCCACTAATTGAAAAAAAATATTCAGACGGTGAGACTTCTAACAAAGAAACAAACTCTCCTTTCTTCTTGATTAATTTTTCTAATGAGCATTTCGAAAATGGATTAAAAGTTTAACCACCAGTAGAAGATAAATTGGTAATCTTGGATATAAGTGTCGTTTTTATGTTAGCTTGTGAATCTCTCAAAATCGGGAAAAAATTTCAAAATAGATGATGCTTTGGAAAACATTGGAATTGTGACTGATATTCACTAAAATGCTAAGGAAGTAGTGAATACTATATGTCATCGTGTACATCTCACCTGGCTTGAAAATTTACAGAAATTGCGGAACAAACTTTATTTTTGCATTAATTGGTGGTTTGTACTTAATTTTTCACCAGTGCTTCGTAGTTCAACATTTAAGTAGATAATAATTAATCATACGGTTTGATTGTATCATAAGTTCAGTATTAAGTTTGTTAAGGTTATGTATGCTGGAAATAAATTGTTGTTGACGGAACATTCACGGCGAGTGAAAACATTAATTAATGTATTTGATGATATTAATTTGCTAAGAGGAGCGTAAAATATTACACGTTTGTAATTTAATATTTAATTTAGACTATATTATACGTACATATATTTTTTGCGTATTATTAGTAACGTATTTGTTCATTATTACTTGCTTAGTCATTTCCAACGTAAAACATATGATTATTTTTCCTTTCAGGTAAGTTTCCGTGCAATATTTTACGCCAAAAATCCTCCGCTTCGGTCAACGCGGTCTCGGTGAGTGTGCGCTTTGCGCTGTTTTTCTGGGGCAGAATTTCGTTATATTTTTTCACTGTGTCTTTTTCTCCTCTCATGTTAATATTTCCTCTCACCATCCTTTAAAAATATTGTGTTATACATTTTCGTTTATTATTTTGTAGCTTGTGGAATAGGTTGTAGCGGGGAGGCATCGAAAGCATTACGTGTTTCCACCCTTACTGTATTCCATCCCTTAACCAGAAGGTTTCGCTCTCATTTCTGTAATTTTCTTTTTTTTATTATTTTCGAGCACGTATGTACACACACCATCCTCGTTGCCACGTGAAAGGGATCACCTGAATGCTCTCTTCAGGGTGCCGTTAAAGTAGTTGATTGCGTTCTGAAATCTCATAACAGGACGTCACCCGTGTTCCCCTTCGATCATCGGGAAGCTCATCATTTTCACTTTCCCGTTAAAGAGGATGAGCGGGCGGAGGTTGCGGCCAGGGTTGAATGTGGAAGCATTGTTATTGCTGCATCTGGATGACTCTCTCTCCGATATTCACTTACCTATATAGGTTCCATTGCTGCATCGATGTTATGTTAGATCTGTCTTTGTACCTGTGCTACATAAAGGCATTTGGCATCGGTTCAACCATTGGGACGCCTTCCTTTCTGCCTACTTTCTCCTCGTTTGGTAGCAGTCTTTTTAATTTCTAGGCGGACGATTGAGATCTGGATATCAGCATTGCTAATAACGGGTCTCGCGCTTTTAAAGTTTGCCTGCATCAAGACTACTCTCACGTGAGAGAGTTTTTTAATATTTAGAACAGCGTCTGGAATGAATTAGAAAAAGTTTACCTTGGAATTGGATCGAAAGGAGTAAGTCAGCTTAGAAGCTGTATTTGTTCATGTATCCATATCACTTGCCTGGGATGCTGCTGAAATTCAATTTTAGTTCTACAGCTTTCAATTTAAGCTTATTTTGATACAACTCAACTTCAGTAGGAGTAAAGAATTGGATTGAATAGTCGGGTACTATGGATTCCCCCATAGACAATCCATTACATCCATTCCCGGTACGTATTCTACTGATTGAAACACCAAAAAACAGGACCGAAAATGCGTACTCCTGTGATGAAATACAATTTATTAGGGAGTTCTAATGGCTTATAAAATAAATCGTATATCAATAGCTAAAACTACGAAACATTATGCGTAGCAAAGTTATTTGCTATTGATTTCATTTCGGAGTATCTAAGTGTAAAAAATTACTAAAACCCATAAATTGGTACTTAGATTGCATTGGTACATAAATGGCTTTTTATTTTTGTACTTATATGATTTTGATCTTTGTCTTCGACATGATTTAACCTTTTACTACTGGAGTAGCGTCCAAAAAAAAAGAAATACGGCATGGAATTCATTCTTGACAAATACGTGAGCTGCTTGGATTTATTTGGCATAAAAGAGCGAGATTCTGTAGCTATATTCTGTGGAATACGTCCGTAGGTGTCACGTAACCTATCGATCGATAACCAGAGCATGTGCTATTTTCGTCCGAATGCCTTATCCTATTAGTACACAAAATATTATTCCAAATCGTGGTCACAAAATCCCATTCCTTATTTCAACGTTCCGCGTTTTATGTTGAAATTTTACGGTTTAAAAAGAAAATTAGGAATTACCAGTTTCTTTTTGAGCTTATTCTTTTTAATTAAGTTTGATTTGGGGGTGAATTTGCTCGTAAGAATTGATTTGCGTAGAAAGCTATACAAATAAATCCATTTAACAGCAGGGAATATATTCCAGATCAAAGTTCCTAGGAATCTTATGGTCTTTTGCTCTCCTGGGGCATGATAGCTCCAACTCGAGTTCTATGTTGGATGAAAGAAATTCAAAGTTGAAGAATTCTTCTCTCCGTCTCGACTTTCTTCGCGTTTCAGTCTACCGTCTTCCTTCCACTCCGCCCTTACTCATTTTGCACATTCCTTTCATTTTCCCCTTTAAAGTTGCGAGCCAGAAATATTTTAAAAATTCCGTTCTCGTTGAGTGGCTACTTCCCTTCTCCATTTTCCCTCAAGTATTTCGATTTTCGTCGGCAGAAACTGGGCTCATAAACGTGAGAGTTCCATGCGCAGAGGGATTCTTAAATCTCCCGTTCCGCAGATGAAAAAATTGGAAACTCCGTGGCCAGGGAAGAAACGGGTGATATCTCATTTCTGCTGGGATGAGCGTTTTCATAAATTTTGGGAATGTCCAGATGAAATTGTAAAATCTATCTAGGGACGATAGTTGAATCATATATGAATCTAATCATGTTGCACCTAATGAGAAAGTCACATCGGATTATATTTGTTTCTGCTACGAATCGGATTTGATTAATTTGAAAGTAATATGATATGCAATTCCACGCTGGATAATTGATAATGGAAAGATGAAATTTCATATTCCTTCCTCGAGCTGGAACGTCTCCAGCATTGATTAGCTGCCATGGTGGCGTGCTGCTCGCCGTTGCTACTCCATAAATTTTATTCATAAATTTTCGAACTGTTTCAGTGTCATGATGCTTCAAGTAGTAAAATACGGCCTCGGCACTTAGATCTGTTTAAAAATTGCGAATCTACAGAGTTTTCATTAATTTGAAACCATTTATAGTTTGAGATAAAAAGCGATAAATCGGTCCAGTGATTCGGAAAGCATGGAAATGGAGCCCCGTGCAAAGTTGTTTCGAGAAAAATATTTATTAATTCTACTCCCATTTTTGCGGTAAATGGTGGAATAGCGCAAAGTTTTTCATTTGCTCTCACTACTACCGTTCATTTTCCCCCCACGGTGAAGCATTCGCTCGTAAAACTAACTTCCTTGCTGAGTACAGCAGCCATCAATAAAGGATTTATACTGTACCCTCTACTACTCATAGTCAGCTTATTTTGCGGTCATAATAGAGATATTTTAAAGAGCAATGAGTGGCTCTCTCGGAAGAAGCTATTTGGGAAAATGGGGAAACGTTTCAACTTGGAACATAATCCTTAAATTCTCCCTTTTTTGTCATCACGCTGATTACTCTTAGCTTCCTATGTTCATTCTACAGTCAATACACTCGTGATCGGTCAATTAATTTACCAAATGATGCTAAATGAGGGCTTCAATCTAGACCTTGAAGTTTTTATTGAGTTGTTTACTTATTTTAATATTTGTTGACTTTTAAATCATGTTCAATTTCCGATAAATATCTTCCATTCCTCTCAGGAATATCACGAACAAGCATTTGATGTATTTCGTGTAATTTGATGCTTCTTTTTTTTGGTTACTGTTCCTTACGGATATTTTATATTATTATTTATCCTCTATCATCAATTTTTGCTAGCATCACAGCAATCTTCCCCTTAAACCTCTCCTAGTTGAACCGAGGTCGTTTGTTGAACGCTGAATAATCTCTGCGTAGTTATGAGTTTGGAAAGAGAAGATGAAGCTATTTCTCAGATAAAAGTATACATATTTTTTTCCGTTCTTCAAAGAATTCATTCTAGTGTTGCCATGGCGAAACAAATTGGAATGCAGTGATTATTGATCATTTGAAGCGCATTAATATAAGGCAATTCGATAAATCTGACATGTGTTTGAGTATTTCTTTATGATATATAGTAATATTATTTGCTTTGAATTTGCTTGAATTTTGAAGGGATAGATGAACTTATTAAATTAGGGAAAACAAAACACTGCTCAAGGTTCAAAACAAATTCCAAAGTCTAAAGTGAAAGATGAAGTTTTGAAATTGGGGAATTGATATGATATATTTATGTAATTCTCGTTTTGTGCGATATGCCCATTTATTAATTAAAGGTCGTTCATACGTATTCGTCATTTCATGTTCGATGTATTTGGAAAGAATCTGTTGCCGAACTCAAACTGAACTTTACCATTCCAAAGGCAACTGTGAACATGAAAATTCCCTTTCTTGAAGCTTTTAAAATGAATTGAATAATTTTCTAACGAATGTCTTTCCTATAATTAAATTTCTACACCATAAACAATGTGAACATTCCTGTACGACACATGGTCAAACTTTTGCATCAAATACATACAATGTTGAAATAGAGTTGTATCCCTGCAGTGGGTGACATCGAGTATAACTTTTCGAACCCTATTAAAGGTATTTTTTAAATGTATGTGTTATATTTACTGCTAATCTGAACAATAAATTATATAATAATAACCTAAATGAAAATATATCAATTGAAAATATATTTTCTCGTTTTTCTGATGTCTGGTAGCGCCATCCCTGGATAGAGAACAATGATTTATGTAAACAGGACCCACGAGGTGATTTGTTAAGCTCTAAATAATATTACTCATTAAGCACTCGAATTACTAGTGACATATTATAACGTCAGGATTCATAAAATCTGAACGTTTCCTTTCCATCAAACCCCAGGCCTATTTGCAGCTCAAGAACGTCTTTTAAGGTATTTTCCGTGAAGTTTCTGCTCTCTAGAACTCCTGTGATTGTGATGAATGGCCCTTAACGCTAAGTTTTTAACGCAAGCATGCCGTCACACCTAAGAAGGGTGTTTTAAAAAAGATTAATTTGTGTTTGAGAGAAAAAGAGTTGACGAAGTTTTCCGTCGGATGTGATGACCTTTTTACATGACCTCAACATTACACGTTAGTCGATTTTTTTATGGAGTGTGCTCTTTTGGCCGTTAAATTGTTTAAGAAAATTCTGTTGGTCAAAGCAGCGTTGAGAATATTTTTATGCGGAATATGTTTTTTAATTAAACAATGAAATAATTTCCGCTCCAAACCTTAATTTTCCACCGAATATTCAATATTAAATTTTTATCAATGATTAGTGATGTAAACTGAATAAATTTTCAAGCCTTCTCTTTGCTTATCCCCATGGCTGAAAAATATTATTATGGCAAATACAGGTAAGTTTCATTTTCAAAGCTAGCCATCTTAGTCTGAATCGAAAATGTCGACTTAGTAAAAAATAAATTCAGCAAAGGAAATAGTCGCACTCTAAATTTTTCGATGACATGAAATGTCTAGATTATCCAAACGTGATGTGAAATATGAGAGATTTCTTTAAGGAGGAGACTGAGTGTTTATGAGAGTTATAAATTATACTCAGCCAATCACAAAGACTTATAACTTAAAAAATGTTAACCTATTTCGAAAACTCTCACTGCCACACTCAAATGGAGGTAAAGCAATCGGGTACGCAGCGCTGACAGAGCAATTGATGAGATATAATCGTATATCAACATTTGAATAGCTGTATCCTAAATGGAATGGGAAAAAGTTACTCGAATATTATTATGTAATGTTTGCATTGTTTTGTGCGAATAAGCGCAGATAGTTAGGCGTCGAACTGGTAAGGAAGAAATTAAATTAACTCTTCTCATAACTTCTAGAAGCATATTCTAATGCTCGAATTCATTTATGGAAAGAACCCCGCGGCTGTGGCGCCTTTTGGGAAGTCGCGACCAACGGTCTTTGCCATCTCTTAAACGTAGTCCACCCTTTTTTTATTTTTTGTTCAGTACCTCAGACCTCTGTGGTTCGTTATGGTGCATCAAAGTCTTCAAAAAATGGGTCAGTTCGTTTCCACGACTCCTTCCCTCCACCCTGGTTTTCTATCTGCTCTGTCTCTTACGCGAACCCGTTTCGACATTTTACGGGACTGGAGGGCTCTCTAGAAAACACTTCCTTGCTGGGATTCTGGGAAATATATTTTGAAAATAGTGGATTGAGACTTTTATTTTATTTTGTTTTATATGCATGGTGCCTTCTTTATCTCTATCCCAGACAAACCGTTTTTCATTAACGCCGGTTAACCTTTTCTTTGTCCGCTTAACGCTTATTCCGATATTGAATGCCTGAAATTCAATTTGTATAATTATGACAAAATGTTTACCAAAACATATATTATTAAGATAAGGTAATCTACGGTTAAGGTAGATTTTTGGATGGACATAACTATCAAATAAATGTTTTGTGCCTCCAAACAAAACACAATCCAGCAACCTACTCTACATCAGGTCCCTCTTCATCTCTGTGTACTTCCTTCCTCCCTTCATCACGTCCAACACCTCTATCCTGTTCCTGCCCTTTCCTCGTTTGCCTAACATTCTCCCCTCTATTACAGTCTTCAATATCCCACTGCCGATCAATACACCTTTCATCCATCTTTTCTACCTCCATACAATTTCTCCCAACAAACCCCTCTCCTTGCCCACCATCTCTAGTGCTTCCTCATTTGTTTTCATTTCGGTCTATTTCTCCATTCTTCTCCACAACCACATTTCAAATAGCCTCCAATCTACGTCTATCCTCCTGCTTCAGCGACCACGTTATCTATATCTAAGTATACATAAAATGTGTAAGTATATGTATATGCACATACACGAGTATATATACATATATATTATATATATAACTGTATATATGAGTGTTTATATATTTATTTATATGTACAAATACGAAAACCCGCCAAATGGCGAACATATATTAACTCACATGGATATAGTTATAAGGAAAAGGGATAGGAACACAGGAAAGTCTAACACTGGAATGGTGGGGAAGATAGAATTGAGCAGATCAAATCGTAAACAAGTTTACTTGACCGGGACTCAAACCACGGATCTTCGTCTTGCCGGGACGATGCTCTATTCGAGACCTAAACGTTACTTCATATATTGTACTTATTCATTGAGTTACATCGTTGCAAATTCATTGAGCCTATAACTATTATATTGATATGCTCCACTGAAGTATTAATTTCATTATTTAAGCCAATTTTTTCTTGATTGAGAATTACGAATTACTTGTTCTTTCCGCTATATAATTGGGACGACTCCGTAGGAAGTAATGCCCATTAAATTTAATTTTTTTCTTGATTTTGCTTTTGGAAAACGGAAACATTCTCTGATAATACTTTTGGTATAATTAATATTGACATTTCACATTTTTTATGAAGAAGAACTTGATAAATAATTATTTTCGTAAAATAAGACCAGATTCGTTAATATATACGTCTTTTTTTTGTTAGCAGTCTTCCCAACCGTTCCTAATACGGTTCATTTTTTTCACATTCTTATAAGCTCCCTCTCTCTTTAGTATTTTCTCCACTGCATTTAAATTTTCTTCCGTCAGTTCTTTTATTCTTGAACTATCTGGCTACCCTTCTCATACTCCTGCACTTTTCGACTTCCCTTTTCTTCCGCCTCAATAATCATCTCTTCGTCCAGACTTCCTTGTGGTCCGTTATCACCCCTTCCCATCTCTTGTTTTTCGCAGAGATTTTCCTCTCTCACACCCATTCCCTTCCATTTCAGCTCCCTCCAAACTTATTCTCTTCAGCCCAAACTATCTCATAATTCTCTGAGAGCATCATTTCTCTATCACGATTACTTGTGAGACATTTGGATAACACTGCTGGTTCTTCCCCGTCCCTCCTAGAATGCCTTATCGAGATTAATGTTCTGTGCTCCTTTAATTATACTTTCTAAGTGGATCTACGAATGGAAATTAATACCGTGAAAAAATCCCTCATTTTGTACCTAAGGTCTTAGCTTACTCTTACTATACTTTTCTTTGCCACCCGATGCTTATCTTGTTCACTTTCCACTCTTCTCGCATACACCGACTCTTTTGATTATTTCACGTAATAGTTGAGTAAAAATGTTAGTTAATCAAATCATAAGGACCAAAAAGGCCCATTATATGGTGGGTTTATCCTTAAATTCAGTTTGATTTTTATACGAAGTAATAGTGTGTTACGGGTTAACCCGATTCGTTATAGCAATCTAAACAATGAACACCCGTGAATATGACAGCTATATTTAGAAAATAATTATGCCTCTAATATCTATGCAAATTACTTCACATACTTAGTCGACAGTAGCTTCATTTTAACATAGTGAATAATTGATCTATTCTTTGAAATGATTATTTCTACAAATGATTTTTAAAAAACAGGAAAACTATAATAAGTTTTCTCTCCCGGGATCACTAAGTAACGTATTTGTATTTTGTTAGCAGATAACTATTCTTCAACTGATGTATTTCAAGTGCTATGATGATCATCCCGGATAAAAACACTAGAGAATATAGATAGTTATTTATTTAAATGACCCAGGCCCCTGCAGGTAATCTACTCATGACTGTTTAACGGGTGTACCTACGGCGGATGCATCACAGTTTTATAGCAGTCGTGGCAGACCCTGCGACCTATCGATTGGAAAGTGGGCTCCTCACCCATCATTTTAGTCTGGTCTCATTTTGATTTAATAAGGAATTGCTCTATGATATTCGATAGGCACTACATGGAGATAGAGATAAATATCCGTCAGATAGAGTGTAGATTTACATCTTGGTTTCAATGAATTCTTTCAGCATCGTGTGCTATTCTTTAGCGTTTAAACTTGTGTGTAGTATTTTTTGTTCTTTCTCGTATTTATATCCCCCCATTAGCTGTCCCTCATTCATTCATCAACCAATGCACATCTCGAAGGCTGATTCGATTTGTAAAGACATTGCTCACTTCGCACTAATCACAACGAATTGTACTCAATGAATTTATTAAGGAATTAATATCCAATCACAATTAATAGCATTCAATATTAGTGCCTAAACTTATAATCAACCGAGTACAAAGCAAACATGCCGCATTTACAAAAAAGTTAGACCTCATTCAAACTTCCGATCGCGATATATATATATATATATATATATATATATATATATATATATATATATATATATATATATATATATATATATATATATATATCTTTGAAGTTGACGCTCTCAAACCATGAATACAGTATTCAACCCGAAGGTCGGTTTGGTAGGTGAATGTAGAGTTTACCCAGTACTAAGCCCGACGGCGGGCTAAATTTATACATCAGGGCAGGGGGGCAGTTACTTTCCCTGTGGCGCTTATGGTTACCTGGGAAGATCTGGTACAATATACATATATGTTTTTATTATTTATGTAAAATAATTATGTACAGGTACCTGTTTTGATATTTGCCAGATTTTCACTGGTTTTCAGTGAAAATGTAGGCTTTTACCTATATATTAGTAATGTTCGAATATTTCGTTGAACCGAGAGGATTTGATATTGGGTGGGCGACGGATGAGAATAAAGAATCTAAAGGAGATATTCGTGAATTAAAGCCACGCGGTAATTGCGATCACATCGCGTGTGATTTTCTCGCCTCAACGTTTTCCCTTTTATCGATTCACGGAGTCATCTAGTTAGCCGGTCTTGCAGGAGTATATACTCTCAAAGAGGTCGCCGCTGCCCTAGGCTAACGAAGATACGATTCTGATAAGTGAGCTACGGCAACGAATCTTCTCGCTCCGACGTCCTATTACCGCATGAAACACGCGCGCCACATTTTACTATCGTTAACTCGCGATGGAGCTGCATTTTCTTATTTGAGGTAGGAGAAGGAAAAGTACGTTCAGCCCAAACTGATATATTGCCGAGAATGGCGATGATTACCAAATTAATATCCTCCTCACTTTAATTGAAGACATAAACAATGCCATGTAGTGCGATTTAAGTCTCATGTTATATGATTTGCTTTCGTAATTGAATGTTAGATCAAAATGAATATTTAATTTAGCTATCAAAACTAATTAATGTGTCTATTGGTTTGTGTTAATATTTTTATTTAAAAGAGAGCTGTTTGAATGAAATGGAAATGTAAAATTTCTTAATAATTGTAGAGTGTGATGTTGGAGTAGATGAAAATTTACAGGAATATTTTTTTTAATTTTCTTTCAGGACTTTATTCTTTTCAACTAATCGTATCACATGTTATAGTCAAATATCCTTTTTAACTTGTAATACTACCTCTCTTAGTAATCATAATAATATATACACATGAGTGATTCCTATAGAATAAGGGTTAAAATTTTTTCAAATAATATGTAGGAATCAATGCCTACCATTTGTAAGCACCCAGAGATGTTTTATGTCTAGTCGTAGGATAAGGCGTTATAATGCCTAATTATCCCAAGCCACCATAGTAATTTAATGGAATCCGAGGAATTTGCTGAAAACGACGTGTTTAAATGTATTCCTAAAAAGAAAAATACATCATAATTTACGTAAAGATAACGTTTTCGTTAAATATGGTTACATCGACCTAAATTTTGCCCACATGGGTGCTTTCGTAGTTTTTTATTTTCATAATTCACCACGCGTATAGGTGATACATAAAACATTGTAATGAGGAACGTAAATTCCATGGGTATTTTTGGAGCCCGTTGGCTGAATATTACTATAAAACATTAATTTATAGTGATCATTGCTATAAAATATATAGAGAAGGGGAACTGTAGTGGAATATTTCACATTCGATAAATGGTATAGGTACTCGTAATTAGGGAAAAACTTGAGAGAGAAAGAACACATGAAATAGCGGATGAGGGAGTCGAGTGGATAGCTGCGTCAAACCTATCCTAGGATTCATGAGAATTAATGATTAAGGCTTTAAATCGTTTAATTTCTAATGGAATGAACTTATGATCGTAAATAGTATTTCATAAAAACTTGATTTTAAATATAGTGTGTTGAACGCAGTGAAATAATCGTTTGTTGATTCCCTTTCAAAAGCACACATTTGCTCTCGTGTCCGATGAAATTATAGTATCTTTTGAATTCAGTGAATTAGTGGTTTTCTAGTTCCGTTACTTGGAAAATAGTATCATTAATTGGCCTCTTTCATGCCTCTACCAGTTATTTTTTACTTCTTGCATTTAAAATAGTTTCACCAGCATAACCACGCGCTTTTTCTTGCGAAATTTGCTTTTATTTATATCCACTAAAAGGAAGTACGTTTGAAAGTCATGTATCAAGAATAGTCGGCATAAGCTACAGAAAATATCGGCTTTTTATCTATTTTTCGAGGAATGTATGATTTTAATATTTTACTTCATCAGTGAAATATTTCAAACTTCCTGTGCCATTAACTAACAGGTTTAGTTACGAAAGTATTTAGTGGAGTCGCTTGTAACGATTTTGGCCATTATAAAACTTCCCAACGAAGAGTCCGCTTTGTGCTCTCTCAGGGTCACGGGAGTAAATTTTCACTCTACTTATTCTCTTCGGGGCAATTATAATTACGTCTGCAGTTCCTCGGGAAAGAAATACGAGTCAACAAAAGGAGCAAACAAACTTGATAAATTTTGTATCAAGGTATTGCAATAATCGTCCTTCAGTTTTAACTTCCGAGCGATCAAAAGGGAGGGAGTAAAATATTAAAATGTGCTAAATGGACCGGAGGGATGATCCGGGGAAGGAAATGCAATAGATATAATAGCTGGTGGAGGTGGGAATCAAATTGAGGCAAGCTATTTCAGAGCTTAGGAGGGGAAAATGGGGCCAATTCAGGTAAATTCCTTAATTGAGGAGGATAAAGGAGTGCTCCAAACCTTCTTCCCCCTCCCGCTGGACGCCGAATAAGGAGTCCCTGGTGGGGTTGGAGAAGAGGGGGGGGAGTTAGGAGAAGGAAAGGAATTGAGTATGGAGGATGGGAGTGTGTTGCTGTGTGGCGTTGTGGGAACTAAATCGAGGCGCGAAGGTGCGAGTTAGTAGAGAGGGCGTCCCTTTTAAGAGAGCTGAGCGGTTGAATGAAGGTGGTGGTCGGTTTCGCAGGAAAAGGGCAAGGGTGCCTGGGGACTGGGAATGGAGATAACACCAAGGGGACTTAATTTTTACGAAGACCGTCCCGAGGGGAATCATTTTGTGTGTAGTTAGCCACCTAGAACGCCTCTCTAAATATCGTAATTTATTCCAATGTTCAAGTGCGTATTGGGACATGGAGGTATGGGTTCCTTCCCTCCATTTATCGAAAAGAAGGGCGTATAATTGAGCCTCTTTGCTGTCGTGCTAAGGAACATAAAAGTCTGTGACTGCTTGAAAGAGAATTTGTATGCTTCCAAAAGGCTGTGTTTAATTAATTAATTTCACGCATTGTAAATAACCGTGGATATTATGTGCAAAGTATCATTTGCACTAAAACACTTGATGTCAACATCAAAGGAGTTTGTTTAACTAGGCTCCTGGTGTAAAGAATAATAACAAATTATAAAGCTAATTTAATTAATTAAATAAATCATAGCGAGCCCTAGTGTAGAGTACCAACTTAATTTCTAAAAAGGACGGCTTTCTCCGTGTAAATCCCGTGTTTCCCTTCATAGACGTACGTGGCCTATCATCGAAGTGATCGCAACGCTTATAAATGAGCACTTGTTTTTTTATTACAGTTATCAAGCCTATAAAATTAAACACTCGGTGTAAAAATTGAGCGTAGTCACTGGAATTGAAAGTCAGAAAAAAAGGAAGTGAATTGAACGGAATAAACTCCATAAGGGCCAGGGGTTTGGTTTTACGGCCAGGATTCAGCATTTTTTGAGAATTCTAAGTAGTGTCAATCATTGGTATACAGGGTGAAATCAATGGTATAGAGGGTCTTAAAAAATTTCTCCGACGCCTAAATGTATGAGAATTTTTTAGATGATATTAGTCCACTGATCCATCTAGGATTGCTTACGATGTCCTTTATCGTTATATGCCTCAATGCGAATATCATCGTATGACATGATAGAAATATTTATTAGAGCACGCATGGTCATTGCTGCGTCAGGTTCTTTCTTGACTTGAACGCTAAAAATTGTTTAATCGGCAACTCAATTAAGCCCGTTTACAATTCTGAAATATGTTACCCGAAACGATTACTTAAACTCTCCTGCAATTACCTTTCAGAAAATATTGAGCAATTTTATTTTCAGGAAATCGTCGACAGCGGAACTGTACCATGAAAATTGGCCGTCCAGGACGCGTAATTTTGTTTTATTTTATTTTCACGGAACTGCTCCTCTTTTGTCCAGGCAAAGGGAGCGTAGGAAATAGGAGGCAAGTTAAAAAATTGCAAAGTAAGGCTTTTACGATTAACTTCGAGAACTCTCTCTCCCCCTCTTCGCTCCCTTCTCTGTTGATGCTCCTGTTTTGTTTGGCGCGCTAAATTTCATGGGAATAATCGTTTTATTCCTTTTCATTTTTGCGTCCAAGTTTACGCAGTTCCGTGGAGCTGAACGATGATTTTCGCTGCTCAGTCGTTATCTTTGATGGCACTCGGCCTTTTTTTCCCCCATCTTGATGCTATGAGATAATGTAGGTCAATGCAGTCGACAGCCTGCCTTGAAATCTGCCATTGAGACCAAACTTCGTGTAGGACGCACTCTTTTGTGTGGTTATCAGTGGCATAATGCTGCTCAGAAAACGTCGCTCTGCTAGTTTATGGGGCGAGTAAGCTCTTTTAGGAACCGTTCTAGGCATTAGCTAAAACTCGTTAGGAGCCGAAAGTTCTGACGTAATAAATTCGGAAAAGGATGGCAAGCAGGTTTCAAAGTTTTTAAAAATGAGGCCCCATGACGAAAGGTTTTCAAGTGTAGTTATCAAGTACACCTTTAAGTTTTAAGAAACCTCTTCCCGGTTGTTTTTCACTCAAGGTGAGGTTCAGAATATTTTAATGCGCATTTAAATTATTTGGTGGGTAACTTATATAGTGCACTTTTGTGTAGCATCACCCATGTGTTTCGTCATGCAGTCTATAACCCAAATCACGTCATCTACTGTGAACGAGGCCTTGAGTGAAATATTAAAATTTTTTTTTATTTTCTCCCCGTTTTGGACCACTAAAAGCTGCTCTTTTACAATCAAAAAGTATGGTCTCCGATTATACATATGTTAGAATGATTTCATAATAACGAGCTTTTAGCAAACGTATATTATTTAAATCAGTTTGGCTAGACTTTATTTTATGGCAGTCGATTGCACTTGAATTCAATCCGAAATGCACAATAATGGATTTAAGAGTAACCATTTTTATTCCTCATACGTACTACGTTCCAATATTTACGAGTCTTTAGAACACCCCGAAAGCCGCCACAGGAGCCTGTGGATGGAGAAGTTGGGGCACCAGCCATGCATGCAGAAATATTAGTTCATGCATATCCTTGAATATATGTTAGTTCGTTTACAAATATCATGAAAATTAATGAAACATGCAATAGTTTTTGCGCTTGACCAAGTCATGAAATTCTAATGTTCAAGTTCATTTAGTTTTTTCGGGTTTTTGGGCTCGATTTTGTTTTTTTGCATATTATTCGTGGGAAGAGTGATTACTTAAATCTATCTGTGACAGTGCTCTCTTATCAATACTCGCTTATCGTAACACATATTAATTAACCAAGCGAAGTTACTCTAAACCTTATCTGAATCTTTCATTAACGTTTTCTCTCATGGTTTCCAAATACTTGCCGCGTGCTCTAAATGTGATCTAACTCAAGCTAAGTAATACCTTGATACTTTTTTCTTTAATTTTCCGAAAATCCATTTAATAAAACCTAGTATTATTTTATAATATGTTTACCTCATGGAAAGTGGATGTAGATAGGAGGCATGGAGTTAGATAGACAGTCATCCAAGTATTTCGTCTGTCTTAACTTTCCCATCTATTACACCAACCGTTGATAGCTGCCCTGAATCGTCAGAGAATAGTACGCCATATGCCAGTGCCCCTATTTTTATGTATATCACTGTGTGGCCTACAAATAATCAAACACATAATGAGATTTTTACTAACATGGGAGTTGAAATGTGTAATAAGAAGAACAGTATCCCAAAAACACTTCCTTGCGGCACCTCTGAAGCTTAGTTTGCCTGTAAGGAACTCAACCCGTCAGTGACTACTTTTTTACAGTTAGATAATTAGTTTCTATTGCAGTTGATAACTTTCTCGTAAATACCATAATATCTAAGTTTGTGTATTAATTCTCGTGAGAGACATTATCGAAGGCTTCCTTGAAATATACATATACAGTATCCACATGGGTAATCCCTTCCCCCGATGTCAGAATATCATAAATAAAAAGACCCAGTTGTGTTTCGCGTGCTCTACTTTTCCTAAACCTGTGATGGCTGGGAAAAATTCTTCCTTCTATTGAGGAAGGTAATTATATTGCTAACAATGATTTGTTATTAGATTTCACGGGATATCGATGCTAAGGAAATCGGACTGTAATTACTGCGGCCTATGCCACCGTCGTATTAGTAGAGGGGAATTATGTGAGCTCTAAGTCACGAGATATTGGACCTCCTATCGACTTGTAAAAAGCAGTTTATAAATAAGATGCGATGTCTTCCCAGAGTTCCTTCTGAATTGCAGCGGAAATTTCTTCCAAATGTAACGCTTTACTCCGTGTTATATTTCTTGCCTATTTTTATATTCCTTCCTGGGACAATACTATGTCGTTAATAAACTATTATGGTTTTTTAGAAACTTCGTTTTGCCAACAGTGTTAGTGTAGCCGCTCTGAAAGAATTTTTAGTATATTGCCATATTCTGTTATGTTTCTATAACAATTTCGTTATTTCCTGCCTATAAATAATGTAAATTGAGACATTTTTCTTGAATATCCTTGACATAAGATTAAAGTGATTTTGGGTTCTTCTCTAGATCGTCGCATACAATTTAACTTTTAAAGGTACGCGAGGCTTGCGCACATTCTACGAGTTTTTATTCTGATACTTGTGTATAGATGTCGTCGTGTGTTCGTGTACCCTACGCGCTACTTTTTTGAAATGCCTCGCTCAAATAATGCACTCCCTAACAATTGAGAGACTTTCGAAACGATTAAAGGACAGGTCACCGGTCAATGAAATTATAATGAAGAGAAAACGTGGAATGGAGTTCCTGGGAATACGGTGCAAACTCACCCGAGAACCACCGTCGTATGCAAGATCGCTTTCAGTCATGCATTTGCCTCCTTTATACAAATTGCTTATTTTAGACAGAAGGAATTTCCCTAGAGTACAGCGGGATTAAAGCAAGGTGCTGATGAGAAAGAGAAAAACAGCTTTTGATATCACAGTGGAGCTAATACTGTTGCTCTACGATGGGTTTTAAGGATAAAATACCCAAGAAACGAAATGAGGTTTGAGTTAAAATTGATCATCAAGATAATAATGCTTCGGCTGGACCGTTTCAACATTGGCGCCTCATTCAGAAACTCTAAACTAAAAATAATGAGGTTAGGTCTCTAAGGTGGATAGAGTTCAAATATTATTTTGACCCTGGACATTTTCGACTCAAACCGTACGTTAAGTTTAAATTTGACTACATCCATCTACTAGCATCCATTCTCTTCTATAAACCATGAGCTGCTTCAAGAATATTTGGCATGGAATGCCATTACCTTAATATAAGGCTTGGTATTTTACCAGCGTACAATTGCGTTTAAGTTTTCGCAGGTTTTATCACTGGGTCAGGGTTTCAGCTGCCCACGTTTTGATGGCTTATTCCTTCATCTTCCTCATCGCATTAATATTGAGTCATCAATTTTGAAGGTATTCATTTCACGATTGTAATTTCATTCATAATAATAATATAAACTACATAACAAAATAACGATCCAGAATCCTCGTTTTAGGAAAAGGGAGTAAGTATTATCCTGTGTTTTGTTTGGAATATCTTCCTTCAAGACGGCATTCTATCACTTTCTTTGTCAGACAGTCCCAGTAGTCGTTTGCTTTGTTAATTTGTTTCGTGTCGTCGTAGAAAATTCGATTGCCCCTGGTGGGGCTGTGCTTTGTATTGGCCGAATTTTTTTAGATAGTGGCATGAATCTCTTGTGCCCTCAGTCAATGGCAGACACCCATGTTTCGGGATAAAAATAATTTAAACAGAAGTACCCCGTGCTTAACCGGTGGGTATGTACAAGGACGGCAAAAATGATGCCATTGCTGCATTATTTGTAGAACCTTTGGCTTTTTTTCCGATCCCGAAAAGGAACTTGTTCCTAAAACGGGAATTATGGATCGTTATTGGTATACATTATACCATGTTGTTACCTATTCTTCTATATCTGTCACGGTCGCGGAATGAAAAGACGTTTGAAACTAAAACTAACAGTACGGTATCAACACCCTGAGCACGATGACGGATTTAGCCATGGAAACGCCGGAAGCTATATAAGGAACATGTACACGAGGAACGAATACTTTCGTACTAATTAGCATTTACTTTGCGTAGAGTAATCAGCATGATCTCACTAATGCCTTGCACTCGAGTACATCCACAGTACCGGTGAGTCTTCATTCGCAATTTGAGCAAGGCATTTTTTGAACCTCTGTAATATGCGCTGGTGGATATTTTAGCGTGACCATTTCGAGATGCGGGAGTACCGTTTCGGCTTTATTTGGGATGGAATAAGTGATTCCAGAAAAAAAATGTTGATGTGAGGGCGCATTTATTGCACGGTAGTTAGATTTATTCATTTCCCGTGTATTGCCCAGCCAGGAGCATTGCGTATCTAATGTGTCTCCGTGAAGGGAATTTTCTTTGTGTGAACACAGCAGGAAGAAGAAAGGTGGGGATACGGAGGGGGGGAGCGGGGCGTGAGAGGGGAGAAGTTAAGTAGGGAGAGAGACTACGCGTGGACGAAAAAAGGAAACAAAGGGGCATAGAGAGGGGGAAAGGGGAAGGAAAGGCGAAAAAAAATGCGAAGAAAGATTGGGACCGCAGCGAAAATTCGGGCTCCCCGAATGGCCAAGGAGAAATTAGGCAGCGCTGGGGAGTTGGGAGTGAAAGGGATATGGAAAGAGAGAGCGCGAGCACGAGATAGATAGAGAAAGAGAGAGAGAGAGGGAGAAAGGGAACGGGAGGAAGAGGAGGAAGGACTGAGGGAGGCATTGGAGAGGGGGAGACGACGAAAGAGAGAAAGAGAGGGACGAGGAGGGGTGGTGTGCGGAGGGTGAAGAAGGGGTAGCGCGTGTATGGGGGTGGGAGCATGCGTAGGGATGCTGCTGTGGCGGAGTAGTGAGGGGGGCACTAGGTTTGTCAGTGGCCTGGGGAGAGGGCAATGGCGCACTCGGCATCGGGGAGATGGAGCGGGGCGAGAGCGAGAGGGGAAGGCGTAGCCAGGAAGGGCAGCGGGTAGGGGGATGGCTGGGAGAGGTCCAAAAGGGCTGGGTGGCCCGGCGGTTGGGAAGGGATGGCTGTGAGTTACGCACTGCATGCCTAGGGTGGTTGAAGGAGCGAGGGGGAGGGGGGTGAACCGAGGGTTTGTGAGGGATAGCAGCAGCGGGGAGGGAAAGGGAGGGATGCGGTGACCAGGGAGTACTCGGCGGGTCGAGGAAATTGCGAGGGGGTGTGGTGGTGGGAGTTTTGGGAAGGGTTTAAGCGCGTGAGTGTGCGAGGCTTGCTGCCCTGGTCCCTGGATGGGACTCCAGAGGAGGAGCCCTGGAATGAAAGGGTGAGAGAGGGAGGGAATTGTGGGGGGGGGCAGCGTAAGGGGGAAACGGCAGCAGAGGGAGGGTAAGGACGTCGTTCATTTAGCAGCGTGGGGGAGGAGAGGGGGGAGTACTCTTTAAAGGGAGAAAAGGTCTCCCGTAACGTAATGAGTGGAGAGAGGAGGTTGGGAGTCTAAAGGAGATTGAGACTAAGGAGATCGAGGGAGTGAATGAGACGGGGGAAGAGGTTTTAGTTTTTCCTGCTTCTTGAGGTTTCTGTGGAGGCTTTCTTCCTCTCGTTCGTCCCCGCTCTCCTCTCCCTCGTCGAGATCTTCCCGTTTGGAGGTGGTGATTTAAACGGCGCTTCATGCCGGAGGTGGAACGTGATCCTTACCCCTTTTATCGACCGGGTTTTTTGTTTCCAACGAGTTTGCCCTCTTTCATTATTTCGATCTCGAATCGAATGATGCGTGGACGTCCGCACACAGGTTGCCTGGGAGTGATTTAATTGAGATGTTAAAGGGTAAACTCGCTGAGAGTGTTTGCATTGGAAGGGGCTAAATCGTAACGTTGCCAAATCGGTTAAACGTTTTAAATGGTGTCGGGTCATGTTTTAAACTTATACATTCAAAATATAGTGTATTTTGGCGTCTTATTAATTATGCAGGATCCCAGAAAGCTGTGTTTTAACAGATAATTATACGTTTAAAGCCATTTTCTGTCCAAAATTAGTGTGTAATTTCAAATATTTCTTTTTTGAATTGAAGTATCCCAAATACGAAATTATAAATGTTTCCAAAGAGGAAATTTTAATGCTATAAAGCTCTTCCCAATTAATTTACCCAGAATTTTTAACGGAGTATTTAAGTGCTCAAACACTTAAATATTGCATTGAAAATTATGTGTAAATGTGTGAGACGAACTATACTATATACCATTTTAAGGTTAGGAGAAGGCAAAATGAGAAAAATTCATGAAGACATGTGGCCTTTAAGTTTCTTCGAACAGAATATCAAATTATTATGCTCTCAATGTCACCTATTATCTAAATTGGGTGATACAGGCACCAGTTAAATGTCAGCCACAATGAAGTAACTCAAGAATATAACCCTTCAAATATTTATCAGGCGTCATCAAAATTCTAAGATGTCATTTTATCCATTATATTGCAGTATCCTGTATATTTAATAATTAAAATGGTATTTGAAGATGAACGAAGGTCAGACTTACTTTTACTTTGTTGGGCAATTGTACCAAATCTCTTCCGTTAATCTGGCTACCTTTGCGAATGACGTAACCGTCGCACCCAATCCATTAATTGTTTTTTGCAATCGACTTAATAGCCCGACTTCACAGATTGTGAACTTCAAGACCAACGGTAATCGACCGATTTGGTCTCTACCTGTCAAATTCCTTCCCTGGATTTTCATCCACCCTTTTCCGTTTAGGTAATACCCGTTGTGCTAACATTCGCCGGTCTTCCAGTTAGGGAAGCCGGTGGAAATAATTCCGATTGAATTTATGGCGCCTATATCCGTTGCGGTGGCTCTTATAGTCCATGGTTTTACATCGGAAGGAAATCGGAGGGAGGGATAGCTTTCGTAGAGGGATCGAAGCGTGAAGTACGTTAAGATATGAGGAAGTTAACCGCATAACTCCGCTCAGTTGTTTCAGGTCCGATAAGACAGATTGCCCGAGACATCCGGGCAGAATTAGATGAGGACTCCCCAAAAGGAGCCGAGGGCGAGAGCTTGGGGGAAAAGGAGATGGCGACAAGGAGGGTAGGTTATCGGCATTGGAAGAGTAGGGGGACTCAGAGTCAGGGGTGAAACGGGCTTTTGTGAAAAGAACTTGGAGAGTTAATCGGCTGAAGCAGGGCGTTCACCGGAGGGATCAGGGGAGGAAAAAACCATGCCGACGTGGTCTCGCTGTCCTCTGCACTCGATTCCACCGAGATTCCCGCGGAAGCAATCACCGCTTCCGAGTTGAGAAAAGGTATTCCCTACGTTGGTCCAAGTCCATGCCCGTAGATTTGGAGGTCTTAAGCATTAACCGCTCCGGGTAGACCAGTTTGGAGTTATACAGAATGAGTTGCTAATATCTTACTGAAAAATCTTTAGTAGAGTTCAAACGCCTGTCTGCTGTTGTCCACAGCTCTGATTCAAATACTAGGATAAACCAATTAAATTGAAGATGACTGAAATGCGTGGGTCACTGTTCATTCATTTGAAAATTATTATTATACGTGGAATCAGTAGGTTTTGGTTTAATTTGCTGAAGTCATTCCTCTTTTTTAATTGGCAATTTTTTATTTTGTCAAATTTGATCACATGAAAATATTTATGACTCCTCAAAACGTTTAAAAATTTAGATTATTCAATGATACCGGGAGCCAAAAATTTAATTGATTATTGAAATCTTAATTTTTAATGGTGTGATGTCAAAACTTTATTTTTTACACCATTATTCACTTTATAAATAAAATCTGTTCACAGAACTTTGGTATCTTCCATCGAATATTGTGCTTAAAATTTTGGTATTTACTAACAGAGGTATAATATCGGCTCTTGGATAATTTTGATGCTTGAATATTTTGTTTTTTTTTTTACCGAAGAAAAAATTAATCAATTATCTTTTTTACTGAAAAGAATTAATTGAAAAAAGTATTTTAAAGAAAAAATTATTGAAAAGAGTGTTCAGATTTTATTATTCGCCACTCATCGATAGTATAGTTTCAGAAGTTAATCTTGCATTATAAATATCAGAATTGTAAACCAAGTGATTTCATATTTTACCGTTGTATTTATTTGTAGTAAAGATTATAGCTTTTATAATACCTAGAAATGTTTAAACTAGTCCATGGAAAGGCACCCACAATGTTGATTCATGAGGGAATTACTCGTGAAATCCCCAGGTATCATCCTTTGGCCTCGTGTTATTCTTGTATCTTCAGTAGTACTATTAGGCTTGATAGTACGTACAAAACCATTAAAATATAGTACATTTGGAATATTGCTACATGTGTTTCAAACAAGTGAACCATCCAGATCGCACACATTGCTTATTTTGGAACGATTTATTTACTGATGTAGTGAAAAATTACCCGCTCTAAAATAGGGAAGCACGAGAACAGTAAATTCGTTTCAAAGAAGGAAAGAAGATATTTCAGGTGAGAGAGGGGGTGAGTCCTTGGATGAATCACATCGGCGATTTGCGTTCTCAAAGGTCAATTGGGAGTTCGGTTTTGCAGATAAGGACCCATTGACTTATACTGGGTGAGGGGTTGGGGTGTTTGTAATTCGGACTGTTGCCTAATAAGGGACGCCTTAGGGCGTATGTATGTATGTAGAGGAAATGGAATTATCTGTCCGTTGTGCGCATCTGGAATGGAAACCATAGCTTTGTTCACTTTGCAAAGGGGTAGGCATGAAAAAGGGCATGCGGTTAAGGGAATAGGTGAACCAAGGATCGAGAAAGCTTCATCGGAGGTTGTGGAAGAGACGATGAGGCTTCACTGGGACAAGGGGAACAATGAATGTGGGTAAGATGAAGATAACTGAGGTGATAAAAGGAAGGGGATAATTTTCAGCAGGAAGGGAAACGTAGCAAAGGGTTAAAGTGATAAAAAGGGAAGATTGATGGTTTTGGTAATGAAAATCTTTGTTGCTTTTGCAAATTTTGCTTCAAAAATCAATTAAAACTTTTAATTTAACTTTCATCTCGAAGCTCAAAGTCATTGAGATAAGGAAGAGATTCAATTCAAAGCGGTTGGTTTTTAGGACAAAGAATGGGTTAGTTGGAGTGAGAAAAAGAGGGAGAGATGGAACCCTTTTTAAAGAGAATTTTATGAACCGAGAGAAAAGTTGATATTTTAGCGCATTAATAAATAAATGAATATATGTAATGTATTTGTACATATATATATAAATATATAAATATAGAAAAATATATTTATTTGTTGTATAGGGGGCACAGTAGTCTAGAGCATTTGAGTCCTAATCGGGGGGCCCAGGTTCGATAGCTTCACCCGAGTTGAATGATTTTACGGGTACAAGAACTTCCTGGGAAACCATAAGTGGTACAGGGAAAGAATCTGGGCCCCCTACCCTAATGTGTGAACTTCACACGCCGTCGGGCTTAGTATTGGATGAACTCCACCGGCACTTACCATAAAAACCTTCGGGTTGATTGTATATATATTTACATATATGTGAATACAAGGGTTGTTTGAAAAGTTTCCTGCCTAACAAAGATACAAGACGATTTTCCTGAAATGTTCTGAGTCGGAAACCACCCACGTATATGTGTGTGTGTGTATATATATATATACATGCATACGCACATACTACATATTCTGGGAGGAAACGTCGAGCATTGGTAACATAAAATAATTATTATCAATGCACTTTAAAATAGGAAGCCTTTTTATGTATCGACAGTCATGCTGCCGTTGTCGAACGGATATCTCATACACGCGTAAGTATGAGGAATACTTTCAAGCGGCTAAACAATATAAACTTACGTTGACCTGTTAACTGTTCCATTCGGCTGAGAAATGCTTCTTCCTTGCCTATTACGGTTAACATTTATTGCATAATACGGGCATTATATAAATTGGTTTATCATTAAAGTTCTGTTTGACCTCAACGTGACAATAATCATTTACTTACTGCATGAGGATTTATAAGACGCATCACTTTGGGTGTCATTTCTTATTTTAGCTTCTTTTCTGCCATATCTTATGACCTTATAGTTATGTCAAAATATTATTCAGTGAATGTTTTATTCGGCGTTTTTTTAATATCCTCCCCCCCATTTTACTATTTCCGAATCCCTTTACTTTATTTTTCTACCATCAATTTTATGGTTATATTAACATTAGAGGACTGAGTGCTTTGACCACTGAGATAATTTGGAATCATTAACCTAATTCAGGGATTCACAAACCACCAGGAGGCCATTAAATTGTTACATTCATGCCAGCAGCAGGACTCAACTCACTGAGTTCGTGTTAGTTGGCGAGCAGGCTCCAATCCAACTATCCAGGCCGCTAATGCTAGCAGGAATTAATGTTAAACTGTACCCGGTAATTAGAAATTACAGGATATGTTTCTTAAAAGTATATTAAAAAAAATGAATTTTTAGTCTAGAGTATCTGTGCATGCCCAGATATAATAATGCGCAGCAAAATTCTTTTACAATATGTGCTGTAATAGTGAACTATAATATTTACGTATGAACTCATAATTCCAGTCCCATATAAATACCGATAAGTTGAGTGTAATTACACTTTTAAAGATACGTCAAGTAAATGACTTTCTGTTTTTGTTGTTGAATACTCCCAATTCATATCTTAATGTATGTGAAAGGTGGTGTATGAGCCGCTCCCAGAAAGTTCCCTTTGATCTGTAATTTACTTGAGTAAATGTCTTCCTTACGTATTCACCATTTACTAAAGCGCGATTTTTGTGCCAATGTGCCGACTTCCATTTGTCAAAGTCCTCCATTCCCACAACTTTGGAACTCGTTATCAGATCTCAATTACTTCCGAGAACACTGAGATACAATAAGTGTGAGGTCGATTGATAACCGCTTGTTTTACTAATTCTTGGGTGGTTGAAGATTTCTCGTCCAAAACTTTGCATCTTCGGGTCAATTCAAGCTGCATTGTATTAGTCCAGGAATTGCCATGCATACCGCCCCGTGATAGAAATTTGCTGGTCACAATTCGGAGAGCAAGTAAAATTCTTCATGAGTTTGACGTCATATATTTGTATGGATTTTTTCAAATGGACCTAATGCATTTAGGTTTCACATTTGGAAAAATTCTAGAGCAAGACACTTATTTTGTCCCGGCAATCCATAACCATCCTTTTTTTGATAAAAAATGTCTATCCTCGTACTCTTTTGGTTTCGGAGGCAATGGAAGTCGTATTTTTGCTATTTTCACGTATTTCATTTGACGAACGTTTGTGTGTGGAATACACAATTCATCCCCAGTCACAGCTCGGGAAAAGGTTCCCCTCATTCAATCCAAAAACGCATTTCCGTACATTTCCGCACAATACCTAGTTTTTCAACGAATTTGGTATCTAGCTGTCAAATATTTTTGTAGGCTTACTTTGCTTCCGCAATTTCATAAATAAGTCGGCGAAAAACATTAGAAAACCAAAGAGCAATCCATCATATAATGGCAACCTAATTCTTACGACTTTTGCCCTTCAATTTATTCACTGAATTTGCTAATAAAACCCATGACCGATTATTAAAATCTTAATCATGGAAGTGTGCATTCTCTCATTTTTAAGGAATATCACTCTTTCCTTATTCATCACTCATAACGAAAGGCCCAAAGCCATCGCAAATTTATCTGTGCTTGCCCGCAGTAATTATATTTTTCTCCAAAGGAAACCTTTCCTCAGCACGAACGCCATAGGTGGTCGCATTTTGCGCTATGGAATTCATCACGTAACAATGACAAAAGACGTCAAGTAAACAAATTATGTCAACATTGTAGCAACTAATGAGTCACCTAAGCTACTTCGAGTGAACATAACTGATCCCATATTTTAATCAGTAGCAATTACAAATCTGGCCTAACTTTCTGGACGTGTCCATTGAAATTAAATTTAAATTTATTTGTCGGTCTTGAAATTTTAAAAATTGTTAGAAATACTAATTAAAAATCACAGAAAACTTGCCCAAAATGTAAATACTCACTCAAATAGAGTTTATGATAAGTCAACATGAATTCCTTTGAAAGATTATCAACCAATATCCTGTCGTAGCAAATGGAAGAGCTATTCTCTGTATCAGCCTTGCAAAATATAGATTGGATTTAGGAGGCACGAGACAGCAGCTGATGTAAAAATAAACAGCATGGTCCACTCGCAAGTGGAAATTAGCTTTTAAATGGGCTATATCTGCGGTAACGACCTAATTGAAATGCCCTACGATAAAAATAACTAGTCTGCTCTACGACCCGAGAATCATTATTCTTCGTCTGATGGTTGAAGTCGAATTTAAATTTAAGCAAACATACCGCTCGTACAGAGTGACTTTTCCTAAAATTTCTTATAATAACATTGGCCAATGTCTAGCTTATTGGGCTCGTGTTATGCTAGGTCTTAGTAAAAGCTTTTCGCTCAAGGACTAAACTCGTATTAATACATTTTAGGATGTATTATTAGTTATTAATATATGAATGTATACCGGTTTTTAAAAACGTTTGATCATCAACTTATTTATCCCATACACCTATTTTGCCCAATCAAAGAGTCGATTTATTCATGAATATTATTCATTTATCCTAAATACGATACAAATAACAAAAAGATCTGTATGGATTGTGGCATGCATTTTTGGAATTGACAACTTCAGAAGTGTTTGACGTCAGCATTAAAATTCACTCCTTAATTTTCCTTGAAAATATTCTTAATGACAAAATTTATTTAAAATTTTGAAAAAATATTGTCATTAAGAAAATTATGTGCAAATATAAAGTAACTGGTTGAACAAAGTCAATGTGGAATAATTTTATAATCAAATTTACCGATTTGATTTGTGCGAAAAATTAGTCAAATACTTCATTATTATGTTGTCACAATAAAGGCGTTATTGTCGCATAAATGCATTTGAAAGGAAAATTTGCTATGAAATTATATTAATTGTTTTTATTAGAAAACCCTAGTCTGAGAAATCCATTAATGAAATGAACGTCAGCTGGGAATAAACACACCAGAATAGGTTATTTATGGTCTAATTTCAGCTGTAAAATACCTCATTGTGTTATGTTGGTGAAAACAGGAAATCTTCTTAAGTCACTCCATCTCTATGTAAGTATTTAGCATTTGTACAATAACATTGGCTTTGCACAACCAGATGACGAAATTAACTATTTACTTAAAAACTATTTTTTTCATTCATTGAAGATAAGTAGTTCAATCAAAAGAATTTTTCTCACTTTCATATCGTTGAGAAGAATAAAATTTTTGACGAAAAACAAAGAAATGGCTTTTAATAATCCGAGAAAGTAATACATTACTTTTAATAAGAAAGCGCAGTAACAGCAAAGATTCAGTACAGGTAGAGGTAAAACGAGTTGATGGAAGTTCATGAAGATTCACTGTATTCTTAACTGCAATAAGTATTAATTTTGAGAGCAGTTCCATGTTTACCTGTGTTAGAATAAATCATAAAACTCGCTTCCGAGTGGTGGGATCTAGGACTTGGATAAAATGGAGAAAAATGAGCTTATGATTTTGTTAGGGAGGTTGATTAAAACTTTTTGGTGTGTTGTTAACATACCTTGTGACGCATTGTTTGGAGGAAAGTATTATTACCGAGGCCTTTAGGCTATTAATGAGCCGTTGGTTAGGTAGGACAGGGTTTCCAGTGGAAAAAGTGTTGTAATGTTTGCAATTGTGACCAAGGGTTACAAAAGGAAAGCTCGACTACCCCTGGAATTTTTCCCTGACGGGGTATTTATGAGACTAGCTCGCATTTGCGCATTCCATTTTCGCTTCCACTTCCCAAGTCTCGGTCTTCCACTTTCATTTCATCACCTCACTCTCCTCCTTTTCATTCTCTTCTCTCTATCCTTTCCTTTCGTGGGCTTTCATGACAAAGGAAACTTGAAAAAGATTCCCCTTTTGTTGCTGCTCTTCCTTCAAATTTGAAACCGATTATCGAATGGAAAGGTCATTAAATCATCTACAGGGTCTTAAATGTACAATAATATTTCATGAGATTTGCAGCCGTCTAAGTTGATCATTTATTGAAGAGCTGTTTACAAAATATTTTGTCATTTATATTTAACGTACACGAGTAATGGTATTACTACGATTCTACGCACTTTTGTTTTTATGGACCGTTTACTCAGATATGACAAAACTATCCGTATCTATGGAAGAGATTATTGTCTAGGATCATTTGTTGCACAGGATTGGCTATTTGCACATTTCTGCCAATGCAACTCACATTATGAATTGAGATTTCGTTCATGCTTATTCCATAAGAGAATTCAATTTTTTTCGTATGAAGCATAACATTTCAGCGAGCGGTGGATATTTTGAGAAATCGGGAAGAATATACGTGGACTCGATGATGCTGTAGAAGGTTACAGTTCATTTAAATGTTTTTATGTGTATATTTTTGGAATCACTTCGTTTCAAGTTAGCAGAAGCAGACGTACGTAAATAATAGTGCCTTCTAACTGTACGCGCCCATGCTATTTATCTCTTGGATGGAACATTTTACATTTTCTGGTCACCTTTTTATCGCTGGCAGTTCGTCTTACAGCTTGGCGGTAGATGAGCATCATTCTTTCTCTGATGAAAGTTCAATTGGTATAAATTTCATTTTACGACCGCTCATTCTCCTTTGCGATCGATTTTATTCTACAGCTCAAAGAGGCATTAAATTGTCATTTCGATAGTTCTTCGTTTTGTTGCTCGAAAATGATCTCACTGCTGCGGCAATTCTAGTCCATATCCTCGGAGTAGAATATTAACCTTAAGTCAGAATCTATGGGCGTCTAATGCCCTCAGGCTTTTCTCGGTCATTAATTCAAATTAATCTTCTGCTTTCTGTCTTTCTCTTCTCCTCTTCCGTTCTTCTCTTCCTCACTCTTTTTACTTCCATCAAGCGCAATTTCGTCTTTATGGGTCCTCTTCGTATTATTTTTTCCCTTAATCTCGAAAGCCGTTTATTTTGCAAGAGAATCCATTTAGCCGAGACTTAGCGCATTTGTGTATAATATTCCCTTTGTACCATTTTATCGTCGTTTTTGGCTAGGTTAGTTCCAAAATTATCTTTATTTTGATTTTTTTATTAATTCCATTAATTTGCATTTAAAAAAATGAAAATTAACTGTAAACTTTTGAAACAATTCACTGTTTCCAAAAAAAGTGCACGACGATTGTACGAGTATGTACACGTATACAATTTAATTTTATTTAATAAACACAAATAAATATGTTCGGTAATACGTCATAATTAATAATTTTTCTATCCGCGTAACTTTTTTGTCTGTTTTTCCTTTCCTATTTCATTCAATCCGGTGAAAGTTTTCGATTTACGTATTTCATTAAAACAAATGCATCATAATTTTGCTCCAGTATCATTTCTCGCTCGATCGCTGTGTATCAATGTTGAGACATCCACTTTGGGTTGAAGGTATTACTTTAATTGATGGATCGTTTTCGAATAAAATCATTTTTTATTTTTAGACGTCTTTCACCATACACCTTTGAGGAGTAGGTAAGCTTCGATAGATTTATTCTCAACTGATGCAGCGGCTAATTCTTATGGAAACCTTATCTGGTTATTTCTTAGGTTTATTGTAAAAGTTAATATTAGTGGTGCAGCATCCATTAAGCCGCGACCTCTTTATATAATCACGAAAACTACTAGCTAATTACTTTCTTTGTTGCGTTAGTCCTCGCTTGCTCTTGCCTTTGCCTGCACCTCCAACCGCGGACGTGGACTCATTTCCGCCCCGGCGAAATAATGTATGGCGATTTGTTTTCCCTGCCCGCATCTCTTAAATTTTGTTCCCCGGACAAAATTTTTCGTGGGATTCATTTCCGGCCTGGCTCTGCCAATTTTCCCCGATTGGCCTCCTCTTTGAAATCATTCGATTCTTTTACTCTCCCCCTTTCTTCGAATCTTTCATTACATCTCCTCTCTAGTTTCGCATCCGTAAAAGTTCTCTCTTTTTCTCCGTAATTTTTTCTTCCACTCCTCCTTCCCTTTCTTCTTCTCCACATTTGGGCCCTTTTATGGCTTGCTCCCTACTCAAGATTTGATTTTAATTTCCGTCCCTCCCTTTACCGTATCTTTTCCCTGCCACTAATTACGCATCTCCATTTCTATTCCCATTCCCTCTCTTGTATCGGCCGGCTCTTCTTTCGAGCGAATTGAAGCCTCGCCCTAGATTCGAGGGACGGCTAAGGGGGGAATGAGCGCGGAATTAAACGGGACCTTTTGCCTTACTCCCGTTCTTTACTTTCCATTTTCCCCTCCTGTTTCTCTTTCTCTTGCACGCAGTACATACACAGGACCCCCTCACACTCCGCTGCTCGGAGTTCCCGTTCCACTTCTTGGTTTCCCCCTTCCGCTTCGGCTCTTCTTTTTCCCTCGTACTCAATTTCCCCACCATCCCGCGACATCTCGCTCACACCAATTTTCTGTCTGTAATTCTACGTTCTCCATTTTTATTTTTTATCTTTCGGTCCTCCCATTCAGTTTCTCTATCTCCGCTCTCACATGACTCTCTTAAAGAGTTGATACTCACCGTCTCGTGGTCGTGCCGATGGCCTCTGTGTTATCCACAAAATGCGGATGGTGCAGTATCTTGTGCCCAAATCATTGAATGATTACTTGGTTTTATTTTAACATAAGTAACATCAATTTTAATATATATATATATATATATATATATATATATATATATATATATTCACTTTCCCGGAAAAGCCGCGAACGTGCACAATGAAACTCACTAAATAGTCACAGCAAACACAGAAACCAAAACACACAAAAGAGGTGCTCACTAGTTCTCGAATTTTTGGTGGTGCAACCACCTTTCTCAAGGGGAATATATATATATATATATATATATATATATATATATATATATATATATATATACATAAAATCTTGAAAATGACGCTCTCCGGCGACGCACAAACACACAAACACTAAGATAAATATTCCACACACAGAAACATAAATGAAGGACACTTACAGTAGATATTGACGTTTCGACGGCACCGCCGTCGTCATCAGAAACATATATATATATATATATATATATATATATATATATATATAAATGTATATTTTTTTATGTATAGCTATATATATGCCTTTTCATTTATGTAAATTAGGTAACATCAGGTGCTGGATGTTTTCTCAGTTCAGCTGACGAATGTATTTATTTCGTTTTAGGCCTTAAAGCGGATATTAATATTCCATATGTATGTACTTTCATAGCATTATCTTAACATCTCATTGGCAGTATAATGCCCACTAGAAATATTCTAGGCTAAATTTTTGTTTCATGGTAATATTTCCATGGAATGAAGCAAAATACACTCGTAGTATAAAAACAACAGGGTCTGTCATTCTTAGTCGGCTAACAACCAATCATATCCTCCATATAAATTTGAAATTATCATTAAGAACCACAATAACTATACTTAGATCGATGTATTGAAAGCCCTTAATATCACTTGTACTTGTTCATCCGAAGTAGGAAGAGAAATAATCTAAATTAATCCTTAAAAGCAGCACACTCGTTTATAAAAATGATCTGCGGATAATAGACGCACTTCACTCGAGAGGCTTTTCCTGTGAATCACTGTTTCATAAGATCGATAAATGATTTGATACACGCAATGAGAGCAATGTTTTGTGTTTAATTAATGCTGCTTAAGTAATGTTTGCGAATGTTAGCGGTTTCAACTGTCGCCTATGGTAGGGATACTCTCTGCGACCGCCCGACGTCAAATCATTTTCCATCGCAAATATTTCCAGGAAATCTCGTATGAGTTCATTTTTCCGGAATAGCCTCGCCGAGACGCAAAGGATTCTCGAGGCAGGAAAGGCTAGTTTAGAGCTGGATACCATCTTCCCACCCAGTTCCTCCCACGTATACCGGATCTCATCTTCTTCCTCCTTCCTGTCGCTCACCATTTCCCTATCCATCGCGTTCCTTTCCTTCTGCCTGACTTCCCCGTTCCCGCCAACCCCGCGGCGACGCCACCTTTCCCTAATAACCCGTTCCCTTTTCCGACCCTCACACTCCGCGCCGCTTCCACAAGCACCCCTCCCCTCTCTCCTTTCTCGTAATGTGTTGGGTTTCGGTTTCAGGGATGAGAATAGCCCTAAAGTTTCAGCGGGGGTTAAAGATAACGCTTAATTAATAACGGTGCAGTCGAACAGGAGGAAGGCGAGGGAAGAGGGAAAAAAGAGAGGTGGGATCAGGGAGAGGATACTCGTACGCGGATGGGTGGGCGAGAAAGAATTGTGGGCTAACCGAGGGGTAGCAGTTGGAGAGTTTGAGGAGGGATGGACGAGGATATCGGGGGGCCCTTGTTTCTGCGCGCGGTTCGCCGGAGGAGTGGCTTTGGACGAGGAGAATGGGGAGGTCGCAACACAACGCAGCCTTCTCACGCTCGCCCTCTTCCCCTTTCCCCACCCCGTCCCCCTTATCTCTCTCTTTCCCCTGCTTCCCTCTCCCCCTACCCATACTGCTTTGCGATGGAGCTTGCTGTGGCCTTTTTGCATCATGCAGCGCACCCTTGTCCAATGATGCCCTCTTCCTCGTGTGGACATGGCCCTGCGCATGCACACGCCTGGGATGTACGCCTGGCACTTGAACTCGCGCAGTGACCGCAAAATTTAGCATTTTTTTCCTCCAATCCCACCCCTCCCCCCCCGACGTAAGGGTGTAGAAGGAAAATTTGGTCTTGCGTATAATCCGGCCTCACTTCTCGAAACTCTTTTCTGATGTATCGCATCTAGTGGCAACATTCGAGCGGTAATAAAGAAAGCTAATAATAGATGGCGTGAATTGAGGACGCCAAGGGCTGAGGATTTCTCCTCGCACTCGCTGGAAAGGGCTTTGGTTTCGTTCCGAATATCCTCGATAAATATTGACGTGGTATCATGATCTTTATGTTGTGAGAAGCATAATTATGGACAAACCAAGCAATCCCTTGAACAATATAAATAATTAAAACACTGCAGGTAACAATAAATAGTATCAGGTAATAGTAAAATGACTTTTTAAATACACTTCGTGTTTACATACTCCACGGGGCAAAATATCCTTGATGTTAATAGGATATCTCTAAATACAAGTGCCATAATGGCTTCCATCAAAACATACTAGGATGAAAGCAAATGTATCTTCGGCTGGCAATGGTGCTGCAGAATTCTTGGATTCCTATCTAGTGGGCTTGAAACAGTTTCCAGCATGGCTGATTGTCTTGCGAGGACGAATGCAGAAACTTCCCGTTTGTGGAACCGCTTTAATTACTTATTCATTTTATTTACGGCCGTGAATATCATTTCATGGCAAACACGTGTGACTTCACTATTTGGCTTAAGGAATCGATTTTTTTAAACTAAATGTTTTTCCTTTAGATAGTTTAATGGTGAATGTTCCGATCGCTACAAAATGACGAGGATGGAGTCTTTTAGGAGTCAACTTTGAAATTATTCTACGTTATGCCATGTCCGCTATCGATTGCGGTCGAGTATGACATTCTGGCGGAGCATGCATCGTCTTTGTCACGATCTGAGTTAGTTCGATTATAAAGGCCAAATAATTCGATACGGTATTGCAAGCATCAATTCCTCCAGAATTAGTAGTTTGAGGTTACTTGTTGGCGACTTAGCAACACAGAAACCAGCTGCAGGAGCTCTACTATTTCATGATTTGATTGTATTTCCAACTTTCACAAATTGGAGTTTGAATATAATATATTCGCATTCTCAAGACTACAGTGTCGGAGTTGAATAAATTGGAGATACAAAATTCCATACACTAAGACATTTAAGTAACTCATGGAGTAACTGGTGAAGTACTTAGGAGTCATTGTCACCTAAGACCCCATAAAGGGTGTTTAAAGAATATTTGCCATCTTGAAGTAACGATTTTATTTTTACAATTTCTTTTGCTTTGTTTACGTTTTTTCCTACAATTATGATAGGTAATATACTCCATTAAAATTCTCTCGTTGCAGCTAACAGGGGCAGTGCTGCCGTAAAAATAGTTTTGTCGATCATTAACTCTGATAATTGATTAATAAACATAATTTTTGCTGAAAATCATAGACGAAATTTTTCATTGAATCTTATTTGATAGCAAATTTTAATGAAAGAATTGATAGAAAATTTTATACTAACATTTTTAATTAAATTAAAATTAGCAATTTTCCAGAAAAATGAAATTTATTAATACGACCGGTTTCAATGCAACTATATCATCTTCTGAACGTCTCTTTTTATTTATACTTACAGTTCAAGCTAATATTACTAAAACTGTGCCGATATTTTCGAATTTTAATGAATTTTTGCCGTAGCTTTAATCGGTTGGTTATGATATACGTACGATCAGGAAACATTTCCGTAAGAGAAACTCGAGAGAAGATATATAGTAATATCCAACACAGAGGATAGATGTGGTTGTCTTTTCTTGGGTTTTAAATTGGCGACTCTTTTTCATCGAGCCTGTGCGCATCGGTTATATTTTTTCTTAATGAGATTTTTATTGCCTGCTCCCGATTTTGAAAGTTAATTAACTACTTCAAATTGCGGAAGACGTTGCAGGGAATTGTTAGTGAAGTATGGCATTGAAATAAAAAATTAGCGAAGGGGCCACTAAAAATTAGTGCCATTACGAATGCCTCTTACCTAAGTCCTTAATGCCTTTTTTGAACGTATTATCTTAATAATATTATTTGTTCATAAGTTTTACTACTATCATGTTTTTTAAAATAATGAGGCTTCTGACTTTGCTCTGAATTACAAGCGTTAATGAGGGGTTGGGCACGCAGTCATACAATGAAATAGCTACAGTTCCTTCTTTAACTCCTTGGCAGCCATATGCTAGCTTACGGAAGAAAAAAATAAAGGCTCTCAGAAATAAAACGAAGACGTAATTGTGTGTGTGTGTGTGTGTGTGAGGGGAAGAAATATGGGAAGAGGCTTATATTTCAGTTTTTGCTGAATAATTACATTTTGTGTCGGAAACTAATTAGTATTCTTGGAAGAGGTTGTTTATATTTTTATTTATTCCCGGCCTCTTTAAATCCTCTAAGAATAATCTTTATCTATGGTATTCAGCCATGTTTCGGTCCCTTCATTATGCTAATACTGGTGATGAGTTTTTATCATGCGACATTCACCTACAACAACTTTTATATCAGTATTTTGTGACAGGCTCAATAATTAAATAAATAAGCTACGTAATTTTTATTAATCTGAAGGATCAAAATGCCTTTCTAATGCTACAAATTCCAGAAATTTGTGTATAATTTTTACTAATAAGCCAAACTTGCCCGGTATTGAAGAGGGCATAAATCGCTTTTTCGTGACAAGCTTTTTCTATCACATGTTTAGTGTTTAAGTAGAAATAAATCCAATGCTGATACATCCGTTTTATTTCGTTTATTTTTGTAATGTGAAAAATGAAAATACATTTGAGAAGAAAAATGAGCTTTAACACTAGTAAAATGGGTTGTTGGATTCACCACCTCATTCGAGATCTTTTCATCTGTGCTCTTTCCCGGTCTAATAGGACAAGATTAACTCAGTATAAGTTTAACTATAGAAACATTGTGCTTCCCTAATCAGTGCTTTTATGCAACGTTGTTCCTCGTTGTTGAAGGAACTTCTCTAGTTCCTTTTCTTCTGAATATTTTGAATTTATAAATTTATGAATATATATTCTAATCATTCTGTAATTTACACATTCATTCTTAACTTGAAAACTGATTATGGATCTCAAACTGCAAAAACTTCTGTAATAAAGGCAACTTTTAATTTTTATTAATATTTATCCGTATAAAATTCCGGCAATTTGATTTTTTCGTGATTCCCTGGAAAATATGAGTTAGTTCTTGTAGTAATATTATATTTGGTATATATTACCTTATGTGCTCTCTAGTTTGTAATAATACCATGGAATACCTGTATTTTTTGCCTTTTTTTTCTCGTCATTTATTCGTCATTTAAAAGCTTCATGTCTTTATTTCATTGTTTTAAGGACAAAAGCTAATATAAGTAACAACTTAACAATAGCTGTAGCTTAAGTCTGATAACTGAACTGATATTTAGTGTCTAGTGGGTCTGTTAAATCTACATATTATTAAGACTTAGTAATAGAGAATGTTTCTTATTGCAAACGTATATTCCTGCAGATTACAGAAATTGCGAAAATTGAGTTAAACTGTTGAGCTTAATTCTTGGAAGCTAGACACTGGAAATAGACACAAAAGCAAACCCTATGCTGTCATACTTCATCCATCTTCTTTCTTTTATCGTTTCGTTCCAGAATTCTGAAGTAGATATTGTTTCTCCGCGTTGACATTTTGTTAAATTGGTGTCACACGTTAATTATATTTTCGATAAATGTCCTAGTAACGATAAATTTCGTTGGAAATCACCGTATGCTCAGTGTATTGATGAATAAATAAAAGCGACTAGCCAGATCGTTAGTGTATTTATTTATTATCTCTTAATGAAGACTTTTCAATTGATGGAAACTGATGATGATTTAAAGCCGCCGTAATGAAAATCAAACAAATCCGTATGACTATTTACCATTGTCACCGCGTGCAGTTGAAAACGGGGCCCTCGTTAGCTTGAAAATTGACATCTGAACCCTAGCGCCTTTGTCATCGTAACGAACTCTCAATGTTATACCATGGAATCCAACTTCTGTTTGCAGTCCACTAGTAATCAAAGTTTTACAGGCTTTCATAGTGGAAAACGTTCTGTGAAAATACTCTATGATCCTCTCCGCTGTGTACTGCGCTTAGGGTCCTATAGTAGTGTCCCGGATCAAATTTGTTTTTTTGTGATGAGTCAAAAACTACTTGTTTTTTATCATTCCTCAAATATTTTATATTTCACTACCATTATGCCTTGTTAAGTGAAGTTAAAAGGAAATCTATAAACATGCATAGCTCCGCCAAATCCAAACATGAGATTGTTCGATGAACTGAACTTGGGGAATTCACACGACCCACGACAAAATGGTATGTGCCTTAAATTCATTTAACTAAGGAATAATAACTCTTGAGAGACTTACTCGAGGATCAGCTTTAAAAAAAACACGCTTCCTGTTGATTTGAAAATATTAACAATGTGCTCCTTTATATTGCTCTCATTATGATACGGAATGCTCTTGATTATCCATCTTTCCCTTGTACTTTTGGATGAATGGATGTTTAACACTTTAAATTAAAGGTATCTTATAACTAACTTCTTAAAACATATATTAATATGTTAAAACGTAATAATATACCCAAGCACATGCCGTCGAGCGGTATGTATTATAACTTCGGCTGATGCAGGAGAAATGATTTTCTGATAATTTTTAAATGTAGAATTAACACTCAAGAGTAAAAGAACTCGTATTTCCAGAGGAAGACTAACAAGTAGCTTACATTTGGCACGGTATTTCAGCCACCGTAGAAGGATAGCGGAATAATTACCGTAATTACTGCGGTTTCTTTCGAAGCAGTGACGGAGTGTACCTCGTATTCAAATGACTGAGGGCTGAATTTCGTATCGCAATGGTGATTGGTTGCGCCGAAATGCGGCTGAAATATTTCTACTGTCCAAAGTTCCCAATTGGTGTCGATTGGGATATCACGAGCTGCTGGAAATTCTCCTTTGCAAAATTCACGTTCGGTGGTTGGGTTTGGCTAATGGTGTTTCGTGTGGTGTCCTGGTTTTAGTCGGAATGGCTATCCTTATCAAAATTTTTCCTCGTGTACGTGCGTCAAGATAAACTTTTTGCCCGCGACTAACGCCATCAGAGTTCACCGTGCGGCATTGTAGAAACCAAAAAAAGGCTGTTTTGTTGTGGTGAATGAAGTGAGAACTGGAGGAGGTTCTTTTGGGAGGCATTTTTGCAAATATTTTACTTCGGACTAGTGAACAAATTACTATGAAAACCTCCAGTCATTCTCATTTTTTTCTTTCTCTGTCAGTTGCTTAAAATCCTTCCTGATGGCTTTGGGGTGTAATAAAAAAATATTTTTAAAATCCCCAAGCCTTTTGAAAAAAACCTTGTTTCAATTTGGGAAATGTTATTAAATAATCTTTGAAACGTAATCTGTATTGAGTGCTTCCGCTCGCAGCGGAAACTCTTCCGCAAAGTTGGGTATGTGATTGGAAAAAATATACGTCGGTATCTCTGCGTTTATTGTATTCCTGGTCTACATCCAGTTTTTATTCTTTTTCTGAATTTCATGAAAGTTAAATGCGTGGTACCCAGCGCCCATTATCCTATCACTGGGTGCAAATATTTCGCATGAATGACGTGATAACTGTTCGAAGTGAGGACTCATGTTAAGTGTTGTTTAAAGGTATACAGTTTTAAATATATTTTCATTTGTTTTTCACCACAGACAGACACTGGCCATCTGATACTGTGTTTTTACGATATGCTTGGTTTTCCCTGTTTTTAAATATCACGTCGGTTTAACATTTTATGCATCGTCGTATTCCTAGATCAAATATGCATTATTTAAAGAGGTGTGTGTATGTATGTCTAAGTATCGATACTAATTTCGATCAATTGGCTTAAACCGTTTTATTTCTCCTGAAAAATGTAACGGAAATCGTGGGTCTGGGGTAACGTAATAATATATGTTTTGCTTGCCTGTATTTTTCTTTTTTGACCCTACCGATGCAGGTTAATTTCCCCGTTGGAAACCGCTCATCACCCGTCCCGTCTCCACCACTCAAGCCCTTTCCCCTTTGCGTCTTGAACCCTCCGAACCTTGCCCACCCTTCAACTCCCCGCCGAATGTCTCTCTCCCAGTCGGCTGGCGGCGCACGCGGTTGCATTCCAAGGTTTCCTGCCGGCCGCTCCATTCGCTAAGCTGCCCATCTCCCGCCCGCTTCATCCTCTCGCGTTTCTCCGATTCGTACCCTCCCTCGGACCCACACGTCGCTTCGCTGGAGGTGAGCGGTTGGTCCACTAGAGTCACGTGCGCTCTCGGGCGGATATTGGAGAAGCAATGCGAGGGATTGCACGGAGAGGGTTGTGCGGCGAAGTGAAGAAAAAATAATGGGAGGCGAAATTGAAACGGCTGCCGGTCAAGTGGAGGGGAAGGGGTGGTTCTGGGCTTTAAAGTAGGAATGGACTGATTAGACGTTTGGGAGGGCATTTCTATTCTGGTCGAAATTGGATTAATTGTAGTTTCAATAGAATGATGGAGGCGGTCCACCAAAAATGTAACAGCAACTAGCTTCCACATCAAGAGAAATATGATCATTAGAAAATCATTAATTTTAATCTGGCAAAGCTTGAAAAGATAAAGTAACTACGTGCTATAATATTTGCGTATAGAACATTCCCTATGAAGACCTGTCATTAGGAACACATCAGGTGATGAACGGAGGGAGGGAAAAGACAGATCGACTGAACTGAAATTACCTCACTATCACTCTGGTCTTGAACGTACCAAGCGAGGAGAAAACCGATTTATTGTTCCTCGGTAGCATTGTCGTATGCTTTTCAAACAAATGCGATGTGTAAATTAATCATTCGAATCGTATCCGTCGAAGAATAATCAGCTTTTGCGTAAAGAATCACAGCGTCCATTAATCACGTTCGGTCTCGGTGTGATTGCACGATCTCCGAGGAAGAAGGAGATGAAAAGAGGAATCCGATAGATGGAATTATTGGACGGATCGGCGGTGGATATTTGTGCGAGGCCAATCCGTCCCTCTCTTTCTTTCCCTTCCCCTCATTCCTTCCCTTCCCACATTCCGCCGGCTCTTTGCCATCCCCATTCACTCCGTCGTTCCATCTCGTTCCTTTTCTCTCTCTTGGGATCCTTTTTGAGCCCTGTTCTCTTTCCTTGCCATTCCTCCTAACGCCCGCAGGCGCGCGGTAAATTCTTCCCCTTCCTTTCTCTCTCTCTCTCCCTCTTCCCATCCCCGGAGCTCCATAGGCAACAGAGGCGCCGCTCTGCCTCCATGCGTTATTTCCTCTCTCCGACATTCCTCCGTTGGCTGAGCATCCCTTTTACGAACGACGTATCGCGGTGGTCGCTACATGCCGCATACAAGTTCGCATCACTCGTAATACATCGCATTCACGCCTTATTTAGCATTTTCATCACACGTCGCATTCACACCACCCGGTCACCTTCTACGTCGCATATACATCGTTCATCATTGCCGCATTTACAGCACATTGTGATGGATGTGCCGAAAGCAGTGTTCGTCGATTTAAAGTTTTAGGCGTCGGGTATCGATACCTCTCGTGGGGGATCCCAAGGTGCCATCGATGCGCGAGGAAGACCGCGCAGGTTCGCCTTTAGTTCGTCAGTGTCTAATTTCCTCATTCGCCCGCCCTCACCATCCGTCCCATCCCCCCCGCCCATTCCCATTATCTCCACGCTCTTTCGTAGCCTAACCCGTTCCAGGCCACAACTAACCGTCCAACCCCGCACATATATCTTGTCCTTTTCACCCACCTCCGATCTTCCCCCCATTTACACCCCTTCCTCTTTTTTCCTCACTAACTAAAGGCTTTCGCGGTCCCTTCCGTGCTGGTAATTTCCCTTTTTTCATTAGGCTTAGCCTTTAGTTCTTGGTTAATTTCGCTCACTTGGGCGTTGCCATATTGAGAGGCTCTGCAGGACCCATCGCAGGAATGTCACTGTCGGAATGAGTGCAATAATACCAAATAATAAGCACCAAAAGAGCCATTTTGAACCATTGGGAACTTGTTAATGCCAAAACCGATTGCATTCCTGCTTTTATGCTTTCCATGTAACAAGTGTAAAGCGGTTTTTTTTCCTAGTTTTGATACATTATTTTGAGAAAGATTTTCGCTGGCAGATGGGGTGTTATATCGCTTTATTTGAATTTTTGAAGCTATTAGATTTTTAAATTTGGGAGAATGAGGGTCATTTTCAGAAAATAATTTTTTGGCTTGTAGCATTACGCTTTCTTTGCTGTATTTTTGTAACAGTCCCTGCGTTACCGCTGACCCTTCGCCACTTTAGGCGGCCTGCACGCGTGGGTGCTGCATGTGATTACTTTTCATCCCGCCATCCATCTCTTGTTGCTGGGCGATGCGAGAAGAGATGAAACCACCTTACGAGCTAAAAATTTTCTATAGTTCTTCCTTCGGCATTGTTATGTGTTGGCTAAAAGTCATGTGTGGGCAATGTTTCTCCACCTTTTGTCTCTCGTGACCTCATTTTCAAGCGACCACAAATCCGTGACACCCAACACTGCCCTGGGGATTGGATAACCTGTAAGTGCTCAGAGGCTCTCTCTTTTACAGCTGTGGATAATGAGTGTTCATTACTGTCCCATGTTTAGTCACAGACTCTTCTCGAGCATTCCTTTCGGGGTAAATTTCACAATCGTGCTGTTTGTTGACGTTAGCAAGTTTGACGTTTATTTTTAGCTGAGGACTGGAATATGCAGGGTGCATTTCTCTTTGAAATGCATACATTAGTTTCTAGCATAATAATTACAATTAAGTAACCTTATACTATGTGAACTTGTAGCAGTGGTTTTAATTTATTTCCACACAGCTGCGTAGGATTTGCAAGTTCTTACATTTTCAGATATCTTCCAAGAGACTGGATTATAAATATTTTCCTTTAACTACAGAAAATTGTTTTATTTTGAGATGGGGAAGATATTATGTAATATTCGGTATGCGAGTAATCTCGGTGTCAGTTACAGTGTTTAAATTAGGAATACTTGTATTGCACTTTTCCATTCCAGTGTTCGCTTCGTGATTTCCATTTGGTTTGAATTTGTGAATTCTTCTGTCGCAGTCTGTTTAGCATCGGATGCTAAAAGATAATCACATGCCAAATTGGAGTTATTGCATCGACAAATTCCATTGCTATATCCAGAGTATGATATTGGTACATTCTATGTTCTATGCTTTTCTAAGTGTTTCATATTTTGCATCTAAAACGTGATGCGTCGCATATTTAAAAATGAAAAGTATAAGAATAGAACCACCTGCTTTTAGGTTCTACCATTTTTGGCCGTCACTTCTCCTTTGTTTATATGAACCTTTCGTTTCAAATTCAACGTAGTAGTTTTCCTGTCATCTTTCTATCTCAAATTGTAGTTTAAAAACCTTACACCTAAGGGTTTTAAAGAACGTAATTTCCGTATTTCCCCTTATAATCCGTTAATATTTTGTATCCATACCATGAGAAAATATAACAGATATTGCAATACTTCCGAACCCTTTTGTTTCAATCTAGCTTGTAGAAATGTTTGGCAAATTTTTACGTGGATGTTTAATTCGTAAACTTTATCAGAATTGACAACACACCATGGTAGCAACTTGATGGAATTCTGAAAATTTTGCGAATTTATTTCTGCTGACTCTTTCTCTCTTAATAAGAGAGACTGATTGAGGGCTCTTATACTTGTTAGAGTTTTGTTGAGTCTTCCAATCATAAATCGTCTTCGTATGAGAGGCTTCTATTTATCCTTAAAAATTCGTTCTACTGTTTTGTTCCCAGAACGATTGTACAGCGGCATATTTTGCTGAAGGATGTATAGATTCCTCTGGCTATCTCTCAATGGCTTGGTACAAATGGTAGAATGTTTGATGTTTTTCTTCATTTATTGATGGGGTGGAAGTATACGTATTGTTATCTGACGTTTGAGTTTCATGTTAAAACAAAGAGGGAAACTTCGTCCTTCTTTCAACGACGAGGTTATAAGGAGTCCTTAAATTCAGCACTCCAAACGAAATCTCTCCTTAGAGAAAAGTTGGTTCTTCGTGAGTGTCTCCAAATATGGCACAGTATATACCTGGAGAAATCCTTTTGATGATACTTTGTTCCAACTCCGAGACTACAATGAGCGAGCTACACATCTGAATAATATGAATTAAATAAGTACGACAGAGCGAGTCAAAATTTTAAGCGTTATGTGATGCTTCTATGTTGTATTGTTCCATAATTATAATAATGTAATTATTCTAATACTTTAGGAATTAAATAATAATAGTTTTGTATAACATAATGAAAATTGTAATGGAAATTTGAAGGTGGTGCAGTCATTTTTTACATTATTCATATCTTAAAATTAAACCATATAAAATTGTAGTGACATCATTCGTTCAACAGATATATCACTTTAATATTATCAAGTCTTGCAATTGACACGCCTAGACTTAATTTACAAAATTACGGGTTTCCTTGCGATCTTTCACGTTAAAATTTTCCTCCTTCATCTTCCAATTATCGCCATAAACTGCGCATCATCCAAACGTACAGCTTTCAAGGCAAAACACCCTTGAAAATAACATCATGCCTCCGTAGGTAACAAATTACCAAACGAGTGATCTCGTCGCCGGGGTCCCAACCAGGCAAACTGCCATTTCGCACAGACGAATTTCATTTTCCTCGGTTCGCCCTTCTTCAAGCCGAACGATTTCGGATGCGGGCGAAGTTGTGCCTCGGGAGAGTCTGCGAGGGTGTGCCTCTGAAAAGGATTCAAATTAATACTCGGAAAAAATTGAATCAAACCTTTTCGCTGTTCCCCGCATAGCGACGCGTCTCAATTTGCTTCCAAATTACCGCTGGCTCTTTTCGCTTCGCTTTTCTTTTGAGAAATACGTTCACATCTCCCCTCAACCTCGCCATTGATTGTACCTTCTCACTTGCTCTTCCCACGACTTCTCCTCCTTCCTCTCCACCCATCCCGACCGCCCCAGTCCTCCATCTGCTCTCCCTTTTTATCTCGGTCTTACTCCTCCGCGTTTCCTCCTCCAAACTACGTGACTTCACGAGAAAAGCCTCGCAAAACCCTGGCGGGATGTTTCCGCCGTCGCCGACCGCGAGCAGAACTCTCGTCTCGCTATCCATTTTTCTCTCCCAGACCCAACTGCAAACTCTTCCTCTCGCTGCCCTCACCCCTCCTTTTCCCCAACTTTACCCCCTTCCTCCCAACTACACCATTCATTTCGCAAACCCTTTCATGCCCCACGTTTTCAAGAATTCCCCAGCATGCTAGAGAGATACCTCCCGAGTTACTCTTTAAGACCTGAAAGAGCCTCATCTGGCGTGAATTCTTCTCTCACATCTAGTTGCCTGTGACTTCCTTATTCCCTTTACATTTGCCTTTTTGTATTTTACCACTCCGCGTTAGTACGTAGTAAATCTCGCGTCAACTTCTATCCTTTCCGCTCATCCCTCTTTTTGTGATTGCATGTAAACAGAGATTTTTAATTTCCTAAGCACCCTTTCATAATTTTTTCCTAGATACTTCCACGCTTCCGTATTCCATGAATTTGGTTATAAACTTAATTCCAAAATCTATCTGTGGGTTTTATCCCGCGGTACATACATTGTAAATTAAGGTCCGCGATTATTTGGAGCACTTAAAATCGTACAATGACAGATAATTAGGTGTGGTTGGATTAAATCTATTGTACCCTGTATTAATCTATTTCGCATAATAATCATAATTACTCTTTATTTTCCAGCATGGTCATTGATTAATATGCAGTACAAACTTTAAAAAAACTTGGAAAAAGAATTTCTTTGTACAATAGGGCGATGCATAGCCTCATTTACGATTTTAACTTTATTTGTCAAGAAAAATCACGACAAAGCTCTGAATAGCTCCCTTTTAAATAAAATAATATTGTATTACACTCTAATTTACTCCCTAATATCATTAGTATTCAATACCTATCATCATAATATTTTTCGCTGAAATAAGCTTACAACTTTTAGGACCCATTTTTGATTTGAATGGTTAACATATATCTATATTTCAATTTTAGGGCCTCGTCGTATGACATAATAGAGACTTAAACGTAATCTCATTTCACTTCCTCGTATTCTCTCAATAATTGGTGGATAATCTATTGCATGGGCATCGGTGGAAATTTCAAATACATTTGCAGTGCCAGATGACTTTTCAAAAACCCTCTACGACCACATGTGGCTACGAAAGACTATCACTTTGGAACTTTGCCATTCAGTGTCATAATTACGCTCGTTATCGTACACTTTATCATTATTTCATGATATACGAATATCGTATTCATTCATTCGACAGATTTGAAGGATTTATTATTTTCTTACTTTTCAAACCACAGCATGTTAGAGCCATAAGTATCAGGCTTCTGTCAGGGATATCACCGAAGTCCTCGTAAAACTCTACTTCCTTGAGTTTCATAGTACTTTAATTCCCGCTCACCCATTTTTCAGTAATCTGGATGATACCGTTATAATAATTCTGGCCCACAGCCTCCTATTCGTGCAGTCCTTCACTTTTCAACGTGCGCTATCGAACTCTTTCCATTTTTTCCTAACTTTTGTTTGAGCATTCAAGTTTATTAAATACTCATCGTTCAGTTGCCCACTGGTACAGGCTGTCAGTTTGAAGTGAGCGAATCTGGAGTGAAAGATAAGTGTCCCACTCTTTGACTCGCTAAAGTGAATGTGTCGTGTTTCACCCAACTGATAAAAGTCAAGAAATTTCTACTTTGCTCTCTTTTGGAAGGTTTACAAAATGCGACAGTTTTCGCTTGCCTGGTTCCTTGGAATAGGAGTAGGTATGGAGAGCGAGTATGACATGGCATATACAATTTTGCATGGAAAAGACACCTTTGACTTATTTATAGGAAACGTTTTATATGCCGTACAGTAACTCGCCTTAGCCAGCATGTTTTGCTTGAGAGATGCTTTTGAGAATATGTTAGGATTACGAAATTTCTGAACTACTGAGATGAATTTGAGGCAAGACATTAATTTTATTAATCGGTTATTAATATCTATAATGAACTTTGAACTTAAACCAAATTGGCATTTGATTTCAGTTCGCCAAATGTCATAGTTAGCCCAAAAAAAGATACTGCTAGATATGTGGATATGAATTGTTTTGTATTTATTAAATTTGAGTACATCCGGCTATATTTACATTTTACGGACATTAAATTCCCTCGCATTGGTGACTTTATGTGTCTTGTAATATAGTTTTTAAAAATTCTATTGAGGACAACAGTAAACCAATTAAATTAGCTCAAGAAAATTTAGCGAGCCAATTAATTATTCGTTTTTATTATTAATTCGAATTTAATTTTATGAAAACTCTATTGAACCTTATGTTTTACATTTTATGTGAATGCCAACATTATATTCATATTCAATGGCCTATGCAGATATGTCTGTTATAAACACCAAAGTAGATTCTATTCCGAGTTGCCTTCTATGTTAGGGTTTCACCCTATCGATATTGCCGCTATATTTCGACACTCACGGGAGAATGGGAGCACCTACACGTTGCTCGAAGGAGCTTTCATTTTCGTCCCGAGGTTCCAATACATTGAATAGAAATCAATACGTGTTTTCGGAAGAGGTTGCGCCCAAAACTGGCTTCGTTTTTCCTGGTTGACCTCCACAGTCTCTAAAGATATTTTCCCCTTTTGTTCGGAGCCATTTGCTTTGAAATGCTTCGTTCCGCTAGTTGGCAATGATAAATATTTTCCCTTTATCGATTTCTTTATTTTATTTTTCTGAAGTCGCTCTTGAAAAAGTTTATCATTCTCGGTGCGTTAACAGTGTAACAAATTTTTTTTAGTTTCACCGCAATGTCCTCATTTTTAAAATCTTCTTTATATCTTCTACGTGAGGACCAGCTTTCGTGTTTGAATCCGCGTTGCTTTAAAATGAATCGCTTTCTTAGGCCTAATTATCTATTTTTGAGAAAAGAGAGTTTAGAAGGTCTTTCCTATTTTGCTTTAATTAATTTTTTATTTTTTCATTCAATTGTTATTTATTTATCCCTCAAGATAGAATGAGAATAGTTTTACTATTAGATTTAGGTTCTTGGAGGGATATTGGCATTTAACACACTGTTATCCATTTGTTTCGCAAGAATGATGCAATGAATGTTATACTATTTTGATGCAGTTTTTTTGTATAGTTTCAATCACTGGTTCCGAAATGACAGGCGGAAATTTAATTAAATATGTGAAAAATTGTAGGTTCTCCACTTCCATCGACGTCCATTGTTCAGGCCTCGGTGAAATATCCCACTCTCCATAACTAATTGTTATTTTCATCCATTTTAGCTGTCGCTCGTTATCGGCCCGCCCCGTTCCCTTGTATACATTTGTCTGCATCCTCCTTTAAAGTCGTTTATTTCCTTCAGAAAAAAAACCGCGGAGAATTTCAAAGTAAACAAGAATGGTGTGGAAGGCATTTTGCGGGAGATTGAGAGGGAAGCACGGCGAGAGCCACATTCCTTCGAGTGTCAGACGCTTGGTGTTGGTGGCGCTTAATTTGTTTCTGCGCCAACGCGATAGGGGAAGAGCCGATACAATGCTCATCCCCTCTCCCTCACTCTATCTTCCCTCCGCCCTCTCATACTTCCTCCTCCGCGGCCCGTTTTTACTTAAACGCCTTGGAGTTTCATAAACTAGGAAGCCGCCTGAAAGTTGAATGGATTGCTACAGCAAAACTTGCATATGTGCTCTAAATTCACTTACCCGGGTACGTATTCTCTCTGCTCTTTCGATAAAAATATATTGGTGATGGAGAAAAAGTTTATGGGAAGGAGTTGAAGAATGAGTTAAAGGAAGTGACGCGAAACCGGGCACTGTATATTGAGTTTGAAATGTGTGGGTTTGCGGTGCACGAAAAATAATATTGATTGAAGTTCTCTTGAGAATTAGGTCCTATAGTTTATCTAGAGTACTACTTGTAGGATATGTTATTTTTCTGGGTCAGGAATCTTATTTTAAAATGTGGAGCAATTCTATCAGTAGAGGCTTAACATATTTTTTGTAAAACTTTTATTTGTTGTCGTTATCTGTGGTCGCTGGAACGTCTAAAAATGTATTTTATATATAACAGTACGATGTTGAGTAGACATAACCTATTTTTTAAAATGTTTTTAATAGAAATGGTGTCACAAAACTTCTGTTACCCTTGATAAATATTTATTAGAGTTTTGTTTGAATAAGAAATGTATTAATATGAATCAACTAGCATTTAATCAATCAGTGGCTAGACGCTAGTAATGCAGAACTCTTCCGTTCCGGAAGAATACTATTATTTAATTAATCCCTAACGTTCTCCTACTTTCTGCATTTTCTCTATATCTGTCATTAAACCCATATTTTTTTGGACTATGGAAATAATTAGCAATCGGAGTTTTTCTTTCCGAAGAAACGGTGTGTTTCAAAACTATTGATGAATTTGAAACGCTTGATATGCAAAATATTTCTTGCTATCAAAATATAATTTTTTATAATCCTTTGAGAAATAGAGATTATTGGGATCGCTCTTTGACTTACCACTCTTTATTAAAACTTACAGTTTTCTTCGCCTTATACTGTCTATCTTCTATTTATTTAGGGACTGAAATATTACTTATTAACTGCAGAAACAGCCAATTTCCATCGCCATTAGCTTTCGCAGCCAGTAGCTTCGCATCCGGGACGATAATTCTTATTGATCTTGCAAACTTGCGTGCCGTAGCGGCACAGAAACAGCAGTGGTTTTAAAGGGCGGAGAAAACAATGCGTATTTACCCTTATAATGACTATGCTTAGGCCAGTTTAGCCAAACGGAAAAAAACAATCTCTAGGAACTGGATGAAGCACAGTGGGTAAAGACCTTGCATCATGGGAATCAGTACCAGCAGCCAATGGACACTGCACTCCTCCGCATTGTGAGCATTACGTTCAAACGTGACTATGTACGATATGGGGCGCAAGTTGGAGGGCTTGGCATCGGGAATGCAGTATATTCATTTCTGGTGTGAGCGAATGGAACGAAGACCGCCACGCTCGCCTGCATGATTATATGGAAGTGAGTTGATTAGTCGGTACTTGATTCACTCTTCTTTTTCCGTAGAATTTATGCATTTACTCACCTAAAGACGTGCTTAATTGTTTTAATGGGGGACGCTGGAATGTTTGGGTCATTTAAAGCCATTTGGAGTCGGGAGAAATTTGAATCGGGATGAAGTGGTTGAAAATGGGTAGCGTTAGTTAGGGAGTGCGTTCATTACTTCGCATTCCAGCGTCTTCAGTGTAACTTCCCACGATACTCTTTATACTCCACCTGAAGTTGCCTGCGCTCGGCAACTAGACCGGATGCAGAATTACACATGTCATTAAAAAATCTATCGGAGTCGATTAAGGACAATGCATAATAGATTATACCACTCGATAACTAGTTCCGAGGCATTTTTAGATATAAGTGAAAACATTCCTATGATAATAACCTGATTCTCAGTTCTTTCGCTTCATAATTGTTAGGTGAAGTTCTAATTATTTCAAGTGAAAATGAATTGCTATTTGACAAAGTTTTGCTCTGTACATCTACCATATTTTCAGGCATTTCGTATTAATCACTGCGAACCGAAGGGGTATTTTTAGTACCCTCCTGTAAGAACATAAGGAGTTTATTTTTCGGAAATATTACATAATTTCGGATTTTATTTACCGAATTATTTAATTTGAATCACTCAGCATTGCAGCCAATTATAAACATTATTTGAAAAAAACTTGGATAGCTGAAGAAGGGGAATTTCACTTTTTATCCTCTTTCTCCAACCTTTTTCTAATTAGACGTTGTCTGTAACGATATGCTTGACAAATCTCATGAGAATTATTTCTCCATCAGGATTTTATGGTCAAGAACTGATTTACTCACACATTCACGAGGCATGTTTTTATTACGTAAGGAGTATTTCGTAGTTTGTCGTGGCTCGTATTTTCTTCTGTAAGGTCTTAAATGGAAAATGTTACCTATTAAGGTCTGAAGTGCTTGCTTGCTTGGCTCACCATTTTCTATTTTTATCTTCCACATCTTATATCCATTATTTTAGTTAATAGATATAGTAATCTTGTTCCTCTAAGCCATTTCCCGTCTCTCTCTTATTCTATGCATAAATTTGAATCTTCTCTTATTTTGCTCCTCGTTATGCCATTCTAGTTTTTATTTCACTTCCATATTTGGGCAAACCTTTCGAGTCATCTGCACATTTTTTTTTCACTTTTCATGTGAGCGGGAGATATAGGAGCGCAATGCTATTCCCCTATTTATTTCTCTCTTTCTCTCATATCTGTTTTATTCCAGCCAGGACTTACTCAAGGGGTCATTCCTATGACTTCTGTCCGTATCTTTCTTTTTACAAATAGGATCTGGTTTTCATTATCCCGATGTGCATTTTGTATTTCTCTGCTCACAGTCGGATTCTCTTGCGTTATTTTCAATTTTGGCTTTCTTCATGAAGAACATTTTGGTCGAATCTTCGAAGTCCAAGGTAAAACGGTTAGTTATGACGAGCTCGTCCTATTATGGGAAAGATCCTATTATGCAAAGGATCCTTTGCCCACCATTAAGAGTACGACTGGGGTTGATCTTTCCCATAATACTTATACGTCCGTAGTTACCGATCCTGTTAATTCATAGCTCGCCCTTGTATATAATTTCCCATCGTATAAATCTAATCGAGACCCAAGCAAATGAAAATGTTTTCAATACTTTGACGTTCTTCCACTTAAACGATTTAGGCTCCGTCTTGTGTTTCAATTACATTTAAGTTTAGTTAAAATTTGATTATATCTTCTAGGTTAGTTTGAGTAGTCATGCACCGAGTGGAATATATTTACTTCTACCAAAATTAGATAGTTTACCACCCTGAAAGCCATAGCTAGGGTTTTTAGTAGGCGGTGCATACACACCAGGCTATTTTTGACCCAAATATTTTTATTTCTACCGGGATCAGAAAATGTTATTCTGATCTTTTATCATTCGTGAAAAAATGGCATCTTAAATCTTACTATTCTCTACTTACATGTAATATATCTAAATTTATTGGCATGATCACGCTTATCGTATTACGATGGGAGTAGAAATAAATTTTTAACGTCACTGTTAAAGAAAAATCATTCCATTGTTTGGAAGTGATTTGATCCGTATCAAAGTAACGGATTTGGAATTAGGTAATGTTTTAATTCACCCGATTGCATATTTCAAATGAGTTATCCTTCATTTGAATAAATAGGTTTGCTTAATTCAAGCCATCAAAGTGAATGTGTGCACAATGTTATTTTAAATATTTGTTTCGATTGGTGGAGACATTTTTATATACTCTTCTGGTACAGGTGAAATGCAAATCAGGGTCATACGTAAAGAGTGAAAATAAATATATTCCTATAGCCAATAATAAGCAACTTAGGAAGCTCCAATAAATGCATTTTGGTCAGCCAGTGACCATCAACGCTGAGAGATAAGGGCTTGACAGTGAGAAAACGTCAATACCGCAGCACTGTTTGATGTCAAGTGTCACTCGGTTGACCGAAATAACGTTATTGGAGCTTTCTAAATTTATTTTTATTGACAATAGAAATTTACCTAACTTTTCATTCACAGCTCACACGTCTTCTTTCAGTGCGTAAAGATGATAAAAAATTGTTGTAGTTAAACAAAACGGTTGAGTTAAATAAATATGGTTGTTAGCTGCAAATAATGAACTACGTATATTCATTTCTTTGTAAAACCGGGAAATGGCGTTATATCTCTTTTAAATGATGAAATTGTTTTTATTCCGAACATTATTTCTTCCAAATATGTCATTTCGCCATAGATTTATTGTGTGGGAAAATTTAATGTGTCGGTCCTTTTAATATCAATACCACAATTCTATTAACGTTATCAAATTTGCTCCTTTGATATTTCTGTCGGAAGCAAAAACGTAATGGCAACACCTCATGAAATATGTGCTTGTATTGGACTGGTATTAACCAATTCGGCTTGTAAAAACCTTTGCTGCCTCAGAAAGTAAATATTTTTCATTTATTTTCATTTTGCAAAACTCATTGGGGCGCATTCCACCGCGATGCGTATGAAAGTCTGGGATCGGAATCGGATTTCCACGCTGCCTTTTTTCTCATAAGCATATAATAGAAAATAAAACACATTTCCGACTCGTTCCGCTTTCCTCTACGCGGAAGCATTTTTCGCGCCATCTTTTTTTTTCCACCAAACTCGAAAAATATTCAGATATTTCCGTGGCATGGTTTTTTTCTCCACCCATGAGCAAACTAATAGGCACGCACGTGCGTGGGCAATCCTCCCGGATTAACGAGGATTGAGGCTATGGCTGTATTCGGTCCGACTACTGAATCCGAGGGAAACAAAAATTGGTTAGTGCTTCGTAGTTAAAAAGTGATCAGGGTGACCAGGTTTCAATTCTCCTCCCTACTCCGAAACATACGGAGGGCGTTTGCCCGCAAAACTCCGACCGCCCGACCCAGAAGCCCTAACTCGTCCAACAATCCCTTCCTACCGTATGCAAGCCTTCCAATGTTTTTTTTTTTTGGTGGGCACGTTTTGTGTGCGCCTGCTCTCGAACGCTCTCCCGCGTTCAAAGAAAAATCTCCAAATGGATTCCCATGGTCGCGTCGTTTACCACGTCGTAACATCGGGCGTCACTCCTTCATTGCCGGTGGGACGAAGGTACGGCTGTTTGCGTGCGCTCGGATAGAAGAGGGAAGCCTTTACGGGGTGCGGTGAGGTTAGGGGGACTATTTTTTTCCCAACTATTTGGGGCCACAACTTGAAGCATCGTTCATCTACATGCATTCTCTTTTCACGAAGGTAAACGTATGTGTTTTTTAGTCTATTGAAATTACTCCACACGATTGATTTTTCCTCTGCATTTTCGTTTTCCTGTGTGACATATTATTTTGTTCACTCGATTGAGAGAACTCGAAAATAAAACATAAAATGCATGTCGATGATGTGTAGTTCGGCGAATGTTGGGTGTGTGCTTTTTAATTTCCTCTCGGTGACGAAAGCAGCAACAAAAATGAAATCATTATTACGGTCAACGTCGTCGTGCACATGCATGGTTTTTGCCTCCGAATATGGCGTTTCGAGATTTTCCCGAAAGTTTAAAATCTGTGCTTTATTGCATTTCGGTTGACGTTATTCTAGTGTTATTCGCTTAAAACATTTCTCATTTAAATTGATGTAAAACGAGAAATTTAATATTCATATGTGTGTTAGCCGCTCATTTAAATGATGGGAAACCCTGTCTCAGGGTTTTGGTTATTACAATTAGAAAGAGATATGGAGAATACATGAGTATAAAATAATAAATTGTGTTCGATATTTCTAAAAATGAATGTCCATGTAATTAATAATAATTTGGACATTACGTATATTTTCCTACTTTGAAGTTACGTTTTCTGCAAATACTTACTGACTTTTAATAATCAAACCACTTTACTTTTCCACATAAACTTTTTAATTTTTACAACCCAGGTTTCTTAAAGTAAAGTGGTTTAATTATTAAAAGTCAGTATGAAGATTTTCCACCAAGTTACGCCAGAAACTGTTTCATTTTTCATTGCAAATACTTACTTTTTCCACCAAATGCTTCTGCCTTTCTAGATCATTCTTAGCCAAGTCTTTTTAATTCATCACTTATTTTTGAGCAGATATTATACTTCTATCTACTTCTTCTGCTGTTTCTATCTCGAAAAAGATCGTTCAAATTGGCTGCAAAAGTCACTAGTCTTTGCCTGTTCAAAATTTATTGCTACTGTCCTTACTTCGTCCAGTATTAGCTAAGTGGATCAATTATTTTTTGGAAATTAAAAGTTCCTATTTTGATCAATATTTAATCAATACCCTCATATCTATCTTCTATGGTGACGATCCAATGAAGAAAAACAAAGCTTTCAACTCTCACTAAATGATATTAGAAAATTAAATATTTTTTGTGCAGTTTATTGAAATTAGTTTTTTCCTCACGGGAGCAGGGATACAAATTCATTCCTTTATCTCTGAGTTAAGTGCTTTATTTTTGACCAAAAAAATTACTCTCTCTTGTTTTGAGAGCCGAACGTAAATATACGGTCGTTATAGAAAACATGGCAACGGGATTTCACTCGGGACAGTTTTGTAAGCTTTTTCGTCATGAGAAAACAAGAAGTTTTCAACATTTGTTTAGGGTCACGGCACTAATTTCAAATAGCCTGCGTGTGTTCAGGTGTGCGGGTAAGCAAGATTAATATTTTTCAATTTGCGGCAGTGATTTTGGACTGAATCGGTGGCTTTCTAGTGACAGCACGGTGAACACGCCGAATTGCTCGAGTTCTCGCTGATCCAGACCCTTTGGGGCTAGCCTCGCACCGGGGAACTATTTTGGGTCTCTACTCGAAGTAGTCACTCCCAAGAGCCTGCCATACCCCATCTTCATTTTATATTTCCTGCTGGGAAACTGATATTTTCCGTGAAACCATGTCGCGGAGATGAGGGTTTTGCAGCGCACACATAGACGGAAACACGTGGGACGTGGGGAAGACTTTCCTTTTAATTTTCAGCCGCCGCAGTTTACGCGGCTATTTACAGTTTCCCCTTCGACGTCCCTGGTGTTAACAAAACTAGAAGAACCCACTCATGCAACCCGCTTACAATCCATAGTGCGTCGTACGGGTGTGCTTTCAAGAATCATATTGGTGTGATATTTGGTCATACTCGTGGTATTCTTGTTGCTGGCTAACTGAAATGTCCAATAATTTTAGACAGCGAGAGACCTACACAAGATTTATGCTAGGCTTTGGTCAATAAATTTGAAATTTAATCTGCAATGGGTACTACTAAATGTCTACTAGAGTGATTAATATTTTCCATTCGTGCCTATTAATCAGTTTTCTAATGAACGTGGACTAATGCTGTCATTATGAGTGGCATTCCAATTTCACCAAGCGTTCATCATTCAGATTTTATTCGTCTTCATTGATTTCTTCATAGCTGTTAGCGTATTTTATCAATCCTAGCAGTTAGTGTATTTTGCCAAACTAGCGATTAATTATGACCTGCCTGATAAGAAAGATAGCATTGGCATTGGTCATGTGTTGGAGGGGCAAAAATAATTTTTTTTGGAATATAGGAAATAATTAAATATCATAAAATATTTACTCATATCTGTATTTGATGTGCTTAGTTACTAGTTTTTTCTTTTTTGTAGTAGCTTACAATTTATTGATATCATAAAAAAGTTGTTCAAGTTTAATTCGAGTTACATGAGTTGAAACACTCGGGGAAACGAGGAATCTGATCTAGTTAAATGATGAGTTGTATTGGAATAACAAGTCCACGGATGAATGTAAACACTAAAATACTAAACATTTCAGTATAACAAATCTTTGCAATAATCCACTTAGTGAGGAGTTGTCCCTGATCCACACTTTTTTTAACTTACCGAGCATAATCTTTAACCATTAGTTTTGAATGTATAAGGCCAGGTTTTATTATGTGTCGTTAAACTGAAGTTTAACATTAATCTCCGACTAAGATATTAACTCACTTTTATGACCGCTAGTTAAGTTCAAAACCGTCCGTTAAATACCTCAATGAATAGAAAACGACGTTAATACGTTTGCAATGTTCTAATTAAAAAATGAAAAATCTTATTTGTTTATAAAATGGAATTTGTCGGTAAGTTACTCGTACAGTTAAAGTTCATAGTAACTAAGGATTTAAATTGAAGAAAAATTATAAAACCGGTCCTAATAGGCATATTTATGCAGGCAATAGATAATTTTTTTAAATTACTCTTTGTGAGTATCACTTACATCTTATTTTAGTGCGTTTTGATTGACCGTCTTCAAATGAAAGAGTTATGAAAGGACTACAGCAGATTGTTGGAGGTGCATTCATTAAAATTCCAGGGGATTGGATTTTCTATATTCTCTCCTTCATAATTTCAAGTTCCTCGAGCACCAAATGCCCATATTTATCTCAATATTAATCAGAATTTTGGGATACGAGATATCAAATGAAATCTCGGAATTACTCGTAGCAAAACTTCACCAATTGACAAATCACACAGTTCAAGCGTACGCTAGGCTATGCACAGATGTTTTTCTATGACGACACTCCTTTTCATTTGATGGAGTGAAAGGCCACAACACCTAAGATATTCTTTCTGTTTCCATCGGCAGTGAGTTGAGATGCAAATTAATGCATGCAACAAGAAATTAATCATCATTACCACGACGATAGGCGAGTATGGTGAAGGAAGAATGGGAGGTTGTGTGAAAAAAGAGGCAGTCGGTTGGAAATATCTCTGATTCTGATTCATTTTAAAATTCTGCTGTTTTTTCTTGCACTCATTGCGTGGAATATAAAGTACAATGCAGATTTGAATGCGCTCTGGGAATGGTCGCTATTCTTTTGTCAGCCTCGGGCCGAAATGAAATAGAACTCGCCGAATCATTTTCCACTCGTTGACGTCGAGAAAATTGATTTTAGATATCTGTAACCGTTTTGTACCGAGACACTCTTCATGTGTCAGATTTCTATGACGCCGGAGTCCAGACCAGACCCAATAGTGCACCATTCTTTGATGTGAATGCCTAATACAAAAAATCCTTACCTGAGTGTAGAATCTCTTTCAAAAAAGCAGAGGTTTCCAACCTTAAAGGGACTCCTTAAATTTCAGGGATAAGTATGCTGAAAGGTAGCAACAATAAAACGGTAGCCATGCGGGGCTATATAGGGGTTAATGGAGGGAGGGATAAATGACACCAGGATGCCGTGAAAGGAGCCGAGCATGGGTTTTTGTGGGTCGGAAAAAGCGGACCTTTTCCTAAGCAAAGAAGGGCTCAAAGTGAGTTAAGGGCCAGAGGTATTCCAAAGTGCCATCGCTTTCTGGTCGTGTCAACGCCCTAGAGAGAGGCTTGACAGATTGTGCGGGTGACTCTTGGTTTCACCTTACAATTAGACCAAATAATTACTTCAAATCCACGGCGTACTGACTTTGTTGACGGTAACTTTAATGTTTTTGTTTTGGGAATTGTTCCTTGAGCCTACCTGTAGTTTACACCGTTTCCATCGTACGTGATGATAAAAGCTCAGATGATATCGGTGAATCACAAATCACTTCCGCACAGCCCATATGACATGGGCGTATTTCAATTTAAATAAAATAAATAAGTAATTAGATGAAAGGAAACGTTCTATATATATAGTATATAAAACCATAAACACAGTAATCAACCCGAAGGTCGGTTTAGTAGGTGACGGTAGAGCTCACCCAAAGCCCGACGGCGTGTGAATAATCACACATCAGGATAGGGGGGCCAGTTCCTTTCCCTGTGCCGGTTATGGTTTTCCAGGAAGATCTGGTACCCGAAAAATCAACTAGCTTGGGTGGAGCTGCAGGTGCCCAAAGTGCCTTGCCCCGGAATCGAACCCGTGACCCTCCGGTCAGTAGTCCAACGCTCTACCCACTGGACCACCGCGACCCGCATATATATATATATATATATATATATATATATATATGCATTAAAAAACTTTAAGTAAATGCCCTTACTCTAGATTGTATACTATTATTAAAATTTAATTAGGCCATTCAACTGTTTGTTATGAACAAAAAATCCTTATCTGGCGTAATTTAATCTTATTTTCTTTAGCTGATGTTTATGTTGTAATTTATGGGAACAAAAACAATAATCTTACTCATTGGATTAGCCGTAGACTTAAGCATAAGAATGAATTATAGATTTCCTTCGTAGGTGGTGTAAGTATGTCTACTTAATGTTATTATTTACAAATTAGGGATATAGTGTGATTTCAAAATGCACCAAAGAGCGTAGTTTTTTTAAGCATCTTAAACTCCGATTCTAGTTGGAGTTGTATGGTTAATTGACCAATTAAATAATTTAGTATCTACTTTTAAACCTTGGAAAATAAATAATAAGGTACGAAATATATAACGACTTAGTGCAAGTAGATTGGGGTGGCAGGGTGTCATCTTCCAGTATACAACCAATCAGGGATCGATCACAACCGAATGCTACTGGGAGATAATACGTAGGTTATTGCGTGAGATATTGTCTTTCTCAAAGAGCGCGTGGTAGTGGGCGTAAAGGAAGCCCGAGCACGGCGGGGATTGGAGCAATGCATTCTTTGACATATTCGCTGCGTACTTCACTCTTCGGCCGAAGGCGTGGCCAAACTCACGTTCTAGTGCTCCGAGGTATGCCTAGGCAGTAGCCGACAACCAGAGAAGGTAGGAAATAGGGACATCTCCTTCTTACAAAGGCGACGCCGCGACCTGAAAAAGCTCCCATTCCACCTTACGTCCCGAGACTTCGACCGCCGACTGGAAGAATAAGATTTCCAAATAATGTCCTGCGGTCTAAGAAATGCATCTGCTTTTCGAGCATTTTAATGACAAAACAATAGCCTGGAGTTTGAGTACACACATGATACCTATTATATATAAAACACGAATGCCAGTCATATTTACCGTTTATATCATACTTATTGTTACAGCTTGTATCAATTTTAATACCAATTTATTACAGGTCTTCTTATCTTTTTAATTACACAATAAGAATAAAACAAACTTAGTGTTGATAGGTAAAATTGATGTCTATATTTTCAATAGATTTCTGTTGCTAAAACACTAAAAGTGCCATCATTTTGTTTTAAGAATCACTTTTCCTGAATATATGTTTTGTATTTCTAGCTGTACTTAACCGGGTGGTTATGAATATTTAATAGGGAAGTATATATTAATTCAATTTTACATTTTTAAAATTTTTGTATGTTCATGTTCAGGCATAATAATCAATTTTATTTTCGGATGGAAAGTTTCGTTTTACGGAATATTGTTCTTATAGATTGATTTTAACGGCAAATATAATTTTGAAAGCTGTTATGTGAATCCTAGTTAGCAAATCATTACTCTTCAATGTGGGATATTAAAGTCGCCCCACTAACGGGGTATAGAGAAAAGCTAACATAGAAGTAGCAGAATGATTTCGAAGACCGAACTCTATCTTTGACGCAATGGAGAAGGCATACTCGCATTATGCGGAAATGAAAATATTTTTCCTTAATATCTACTTTGTTGTTGTTAGTTCCCAACTTCTTTTAGTCGTATTTTCAGTCACCGAGTGCTAACGTTTGTCAATGTAAACGAAAGTGCCTCTTTAAAAATATCGTTTCATCATCCAATAACTGACATTTTCGAGACGTCGTTCAATCTTATCTTTCACCAAAACTAGAACGCTCTAGAATGTTATCTCTTTCTTTGGAAAACAGTTGAGAACGAGGATCTTCTCAACCTAAAAGATTTGAAGCAATTTATCTCGTTATAAATGCTCCTGTGTTCCTTTCTACTTGGTGTTTTTTTGTACCGGATCGACAAATTTCTTCATAAAAAAACTCTCGAGACGGTATATATATATTCTGAAAGCTATGGTAATTGGTTTGCGAAGTGCATACATACCTTTACTTCCTTTGCGCTCAGTGTTTTCCAAGAGGAATTGGAAACCTGCGTTCTTTGGCCTCTAATGGTCTAATGCTATAACATTTTACCATATTTGTTATAGCACGCTTTGGTCTCCTCTCTTCCCTATGGGAAATTGTGCGCTATAAATCAGACGAGTTCTCACTTAAATGTCTTGCACATCGCCTTCCTCATGCCAATCGAATAGGATATTCCTATCAAAAATTATTTTTTCTTCAACATTCGTGTTTTCGTTTTAAATTTTTATTCCGCTCTTCTCGTTTTATCTACTTCTAAAGGAACTTGAAGTCTTCCTCCTTATTAAAAGAGGTTTCAATAATGTCAACGGAATGATATATATTTTTTTTTTTTAGGTAATCTACCGGTTAAGGTAGGCTTTTGGATGGACACAACTATCAAGTAAACATTTTGTGACTCCCCACCTAGCAAACTAATCTATATCAGGTCCCTCTTCATCTCGGTGTACTTCTTTCCTCCCTTCATCCCGTCCAACATCCCTATCCTGTTCCTACCCTTACCTCGCTTGCCCAACATTCTCCCCTCTATTACCCTCTTCAACATTCCACTACCGCTCACTACGCCTTTCATCCATTTTTCCTTCCTCCATAGGACTTCTCTCAACAAACCCCTCTCCTCCCCCACCATTTCTAGTACTTCCTCATTTGTTTTCCTTTCAATATATATATATATATATATATATATATATATATATATATATATATATATATATGTAAAAGAAGGTAGCAGTAGTGATCAAAGTCAAAAATACAGAAACCCACAAAAAGGAAAGAAACCCGCACTTTTTCGAATTTTTGGTGGTTCAAGCCACCTTTCTCAAGGAAGAGAAGGAAGGATCTCAAGGATCAAGGAAGGAGTTCCTTCAATATCTTTCTTAAGAAAGGTGGCTTGAACCACCAAAAATTCGAAAACGTACGACTTCCTTTTCTTTTGTCTGTTTGTCTATTCCTTCAATCCTTGGTATATATTCTGTTTTATGTCCATATCAATATATATATATATATATATATATATATATATATATATATATATATATATATATATTCAAACTTGAAAATCCCGCCATACGGCGCAAAAATATTCATTCAAACAGAAATAGGTATAAGGAAAGGGGATAGGAAAACACATAAAAGGCGAAGACAGGACATGTGGGGAAGGCGGTTTTTGAGCAGATCACGAAAGTAAAAATATTTCCCTATCCGGGATTTGATCCACGGACCTTCCACTTTCCGGGCGGATGCTCTACCAGTTGAGCTAATAGGAAAACCTGATTTACCTTGAGATCTGCGATCTTATAAAGCGCCAAAGTGCTCAGATACATGTTACCCGAGAGATGGCGTTATGGAGTTGTTTCACCCACCAAAGGAGAAATAGACGGGACACAAGAAGGGGAAAGGATACTAGAAAAGCATTCATACGATATTATAAAGGATAGGAACGGTGCGTTTCATGGCACGCATAGCCAGAAGAAGAGACGAGCCACATTGGCCAAACACATATTCAAACTTGAAAATCCCGCCATACGGCGCACAAATATTCATTCAAACAGAAATAGGTATAAGGAAAGGGGATAGGAAAACACATAAAAGGCGAAGACAGGACATGTGGGGAAGGCGGTTTTTGAGCAGATCACGAAAGTAAAAATATTTCCCTATCCGGGATTTGAACCACGGACCTTCCACTTTCCGGGCGGATGCTCTACCAGTTGAGCTAATAGGAAAAAAATAAGATCGCAGATCTCAAGGTAAATCAGGTTTTCCTATTAGCTCAACTGGTAGAGCATCCGCCCGGAAAGTGGAAGGTCCGTGGTTCAAATCCCGGAGAGGGAAATATTTTTACTTTCGTGATCTGCTCAAAAACCGCCTTCCCCACATGTCCTGTCTTCGCCTTTTATGTGTTTTCCTATCCCCTTTCCTTATACCTATTTCTGTTTGAATGAATATATATATATATAATTTCTTCGAAGTTACACGGAAGTGTCGAATAAAAAAACTTAGATAGTAACACAGCACGAGAACACATAAAAAGAACACTCACAATAATATCTTGATAATTTCGACGGACTCGAACTCCGTCTTCTTTCGAGTCCGTCGAAATTATCAAGATATTATTGTGAGTGTTCTTGTTATGTTTTCTCGTGCTGTGTTACTGTCTAAGTTATATATATATATATATATATTTATATATATATATATATATATATATATATATATATATATATATATATATATATATATATATATATATATATATACACACATACACACACACACATTTCTACGATTATCTCGTATATCAGAGATGAATAGGTAATTGACGTAGAGAGTAGGTTGCTACTAGTAGTATTTGGGAGAAGCGACCGACAGAAAAGGTCAGTTGCGCCATTAGGGTTGGACAGGAGGGGATGAAGGGTGGAAAGAAACCAGGCGTCGGCATTAGCCAGCTCTTAACGAAAGGTGCCAAGGGGTACGCTTAACGTCCCATCCGAGGATGTACTCACTCCTCTAGAAAGCACTTCAAGTAGGGATCGAGATACCAAAGAAAAATATTCGAACCCGAGCCCTTTGGTTGGGAAGCCAGTACGAGAGCCACCGCACCATCTCGATCCCCAGTAAGGGTTTGGATTGTGTTTTGTTAGGAGTCACAAAATATTTATTTGGTAGTTGTGTCCAACGAAAACCTACCGATATATTATAAATAAATAAATATAAATATATATATATATATATATATATCGTATATTCTCATTTTTGGTCACCTTTTCGCACTATGCTTTACCCAGGTAACGTTATCGGAAATTTAAACGACAGGATGTCGAAATGTAAGTCGAACTAGTCAATTGAAACCTGTTCGATGGATGCGCCTTTGGTAACAACAGACCTGAAATATAGAAAAACGTGAAAATTTTCATATTGAGACAACGTTTTTACCCTCACTTGGTGAAATTTTACCTACACGAAGCGAATAGTGCAGATATTCCTTTTTTCAATTAGTTGCATTTGGGATGTAATCTTAGGACTTGAGCTAAAGAGTTACCACTGAATTTTAGTACTTTTACTCTGTTCATTTTTTTACCTATCACGCTTGCCAAATTGAACGCTACTTTACTCCATAAACAAATATTATTTGTCAAAGACGTTTTTGACTTTGTGGATTAAGGAATCATGAATTTGACATTGATCTGTTTTATTTTGTACTAAATTTAATACTTTCAGCAATAATGTTTTTCTAAAGAAAATTTCGTAAGAGAAATGACTACAGTATTTACATTTAGTGTCGTTATTAAGTTTCTATTATTTACAATTATAAACTGTTGTAGTAACTCAAACATTATTTCTTTCTACATTCCTTTCTATTTTCCCGCCGTTTTTGATGTAACTTAATCCGGTAGTGAATGTAGTGATGTGAACTTCATAGCAGTTATAAAGAGCTGCCTTCATGCGAAACATTTCATATCATTAGATTTGGTATGGCCACAGGCTTACATAGTAGGTGTAACTTCGAAATATAATCGACCCTCTCACCCATCACCTTATACCCAAGCTTATTTAATGCTCATTATGTACTATCTCATCTACCGTCTTATTTAGATCCCCTTGATAGCCTCTGAGAAGAGGTTCCCGAAATTAGCTCTCTCAGCCGTTGGGAAACTTAGATTTTTCCGGAGGTTCGAAATTGCGACGTGGAGAGAGATTGCGAGGTGTGAAAACTGGCGATGAGATGGGCGATGGGGTGGTCGAAGACCATGCGGAAGTACAATGTAAATGGCGCACGTGAAAGTGTTTATCGTTAAGTCTAAATAGCTACGCTGCCAACAAATGCTTGTATTTAAGCTATTTTCCTATATCCTCGTTTTTGTTAGTTTATGTGGCAATTTATCTTTATTTTCCTGAGCGGATCAGATAATTCGATCTTGAAAATTAATGTTCAGTTCTGTAATATTAAATACTTAATTGATGATAGTTCGTATTACGATGGCTATTTCTAATAGATAGAAAAGAGTTTTCTGTGAATATAATGTTACTATCTCTTTGTTTTCATGGTTTTAATATATTACGTTTTCATCTGAAGGACTTCTTCCGTATCTTAAATATTAATGACGATGAACCACGTCCTACTGTTCTTTGAATAGCCTCACATCCCTTCCCTGATTGAATGCCCAGATTTTCAACCTGAGCAAACTTTGAGTAGTGTATTTAATAAGTCGTGAAATTGGCAAATTTTAGGTACAGCTCAGGTAATATATCACTAGTTACCCATGTTACATTGATGGATTCATTTGGGAATGCTTTAAATATACAGTGTATTTGAATAACTTTTTATTTATTTTTCATGCCTCAATGTTTTGATTTAGATAAATCTTACTATGAAATAAACTTTTATTAATTTTATTTATAAATGATAAGTTTATCTTTGGCGTAAAAATTGTATTCACGTATATTTAGGTTCCGACCAGAAAGTCGAAAGGCACTCAGTTATCGTTGTTTTAATGTTGTAGGTACACTCATCATTTCATGTGGTTAATACACTCATTCCTAAATCTATACGTAAGTCTGATTATGGATAGCAAAATGTTTTTTTATAAATTTTAATTGCTAATGAATTTAATTTAAACCTGATATAAAACAAAAACATTTCATTTTTTGCTATTTTTATTTTTTAGATTAAAATTATTTTATTTACCATAAAATAAACAACTTCAAGTTAATAAGTTTAATTAAGTTAAACATGTTAAATACCATGTTTTAGCAAATGTTAAGTATTAATTCCTGTTGAAAAATAACTTTAAAAATCCGAGATTATTGGTAAAATGATTTCCATTTTTCCCTATTTCAAATTCAAATATTAAATACAAATAGTAATTTGATCGTATGAAGGTAATATAGAAAAGGTATTTAACCCGATGGGGAACGGATATTTTGTTAGAACTTTAATTAGGAATAAAGACTTTCCTAATAGCTAAGAGAAAATGATTACTTCGATAATTAATTATGTCCGCTGCTGAGCCCACAAGGGGTATTCAGTAAAGATAAATTCAGTATTTTTTATTCCCTTAATAAATGATAAATACATTTATTTTTATGTTATGTTGTTATTTTAATTTGCATTGAATATTTCCTGCAAGTGTTTTGGCAACAAAAAACCCTGCATGATAAGCGTTTGTGTCCGGGAAATGTATCACAAAATCAAGGCTCTTTTGTGTACATTAATGTAAATTGTGTTTCTCTTACTCTAAATACCCAAGAATGAGCCCCATGTCATTTTTATCTGCTCCCCAATGTTAAAAAAAAACATTTATAGAACGATTTTTCCATCATCCAAAGGCGCTGCCGAGCTAAGTACGTTTCATATTTCAACTACTGGTGACGAAATACTGGATTTAAATCAGCATAACTTATACCACATTGAATTACTCATTATTTGAGCAACACAACATACTATTTAAGTTTTTAAAGATTTATAAAGGTAAGAAATCATGCAAATAAAGTGTACGTATAAAACTTTTAAAACATCTTGTATACAGATCTATATATGTTTTTAAATTGGCGTTATATCATTTCAAAAATTAAGGGTTTTCCATATTATTGGGCGTCCGTTATTATCATTATGAATAATAAATTTCAATTAAAATAATTTCGAAAAGCGGTTGACTGTGTTTTAAATTATAAATTCCGCGCATAATTATATTCGACATTCTCTCCATGGATGGTAATTTAAATTCCATAGAGCGAAACTAAGCTAATATGAACTCACTCTCAATGCGCCCATAGCATTGAATGATGCAGTGAGTACACTCAAGGTATAAACGACTATGCCTCGCAATTATGAAATTCAATTAAGGATTGTATTATTTAATGTCATAATCATAGACGGATCACATTTTATTGCTTCCAAACGTGAGAACTTGATTGGTTTCTTTGTTTCCTTATTCAATCAACTAATGTTTCCATTCGTGAAGGAGTAATGTGATATATTTGTGAATACGGAAAGTTGGCAATTTCCCAATCATTCATTAAGCTAATGTGTCCTGTTTTTCTTTCTTCCATTCATATACTCAACTTTGTCCCTTCTCAAAACGGTAATTCTTCGTCACTTTCCCGCCGATCTATTTATGCTTCGCTCCCCTCACAATTTACCAATTTATTTCTAACCGTTTCGTTAAACTGGCGCTTACCCGCATTGCGGTCACTGACATTCAATGATCGTTCATTTTCTTGTTTCCTCGTCGTCCTTTTTTCTTCCCTGTAACTTCTCACATGCTTTAATGGGACCGATTCAGGTGCTCAGCTCTCCTATGGTGCATAGAAGATATCATCTTTACTGGTGAATAAACTTTGATTTTCAGCTACGGATTTCATCGATTTGGTATGCGAAAACGCCAGTTGCGATGACAAGGAACGGTGTTCCTATAAAATATGAATCGGACCATTTAAATCGATAAGTATCTTTGCTTTCGTGCTGTGTAATATTAGAGCGATCTGGCTTTCGCTGCTACTAACTAGCGAAATGCATTGATGACAACCGTGTTTGCAGACTAAAATGGTCGTTAGAATCAGATGTTTGCATAGTACTGCAAAGCTATATTGGATAATGCAAAATATTAAAGAGCTGATTAGTGACGTCGAACTGCCCTCACTAATATCCTACGATGATAAGAAACTATCACTCCCGTCTTCTCTGTTGTTAAATTTCAGTCGAAATGCGAATCTGGTAAATAATGGAGGTTCTGATCATTCCCCTCTTTTCAAAATTAGGCCTACCATGTCAACACTTCAGCACTACAAAATTCCTCTCCTGGGATACGACACTCAACTGATGAATGCTCCTTCTCAAATGACAGAAATGATTCAAAAACGTACTGGATACACCCAATAAGCCCTCTGCATAGTGGGATTAAATATCTTGCGTACTTGAGACTTCGATCGTCTACGATTACGGATAATTACGGACAGACAACTGTCGATTATAATCGACAGTTGTCTGACTTCCCCATCCGAATAATTTACATGCCCCGGGAATGATAGTTTCCGTTTCTCTTCATTTTTTGCCTAATATCTTTAATATTCATTCAATTTTTTTTCTTTTGAGGTATCATATATATATATATATATACATAAATATATATATATATATATATACATAAATAAATATATATATATACATATATATATATATATATATATATATATATATATATATATATATATATATATATATATATATATATATATATATATATATATAATATACACACACATTTGAATGTAAAATTTGGACGGAAAAATAGAACAATGTTACATGCATATGTATTTATATACATATTAGCGTTCATGTTTGCACAGTAAATGTTCAGCGGCCTACTTGTCACCATAGGTTACGAGGTCCGGAAAGGAGCCAACCATGCAATATTTGCGAAAAAATCCTATCTGGAATAATGAAGCCTTAGTCCCTTTCGAAATACTCCCCTTGAGACGTCAGACACATCTCTGCGTCTCATTTACTTTTCAAAACAATCGGCGAAGTCCTTTTTCGGAATGGTCATCAGATGCATCGTCGCTTCTTCATTTATTTCGTCAACCGACTATGTTGGGAAGACTAGGCTTTTGTTTCAGGGCCATACCTGTAGACCCTTAATTCATCTCTAGTCATGACCTCTTTTAGAAAACCTGGGTCATCATTTGTGGCTCTGAGAAAGTACCCTGCAACTGCAGCTCGAAATTCTCGACGTTGACGAAATAAAAGGGAATGCGACGAAGCAGCTGATGACCATTCCGAAAAAGGACTTATCCGATCTTTCTCAAAAGTAGAAGAAATGCTGAAATATAGTAAGTGTAGGAGGTCTCAAGATGAGTAATTCTCGAAGGGAACTGGGGCCTCATTGTTCTAGGTAGGCTATTGTTCTAAAAAAATGGAAGATTGTATTCTTTCCGAACAGATTTCAATTTATATTGGAATTATTCTTAACAAATGGGCCTTAGATTTTTTCAGGATCAGGTCACGAGTCATCGAGTCACTCTTACTTGAGAGAATTTTAGCCTAAAGCGCATTTTCACTTTTCACTGGATATTCAATGAAGCGCTAACAAAAATTCTCTTAGAAATTATTCACGAAATTTAAATCTCTTCAGTTTAAGATATTATGCTCGACAACATATTTACCAATAAATGGTAGGTATACAAATTATTTCTTCTTTATCTGAGGAAAATGAGTAACCATTTAAGTATTTGAAACTGACAATTTGATTTAAACTAAGATGTGTTTTGGGAGCCATACTCGTCTCTCATTGTAATCCATCCCTGCTTAAAAGGAGGCGATAGTCATTTTGGCGCCTCAGCGCTTCCTTGGGAGTCGGTATTTGTCCAAACAGGGTGGGGTGAGACGGGAGGAGACGTCCCAACACCTCTCTTTTCTTTTTTGGAGAAGATCCCGCCGTCGGAACGGATAGAGGAAAGAGTGGGAAAAGAATCTTCTCACCCTACACAGTCTCATCTGCTGACCATTTTCGTATGTGCGTTCGTTCGTACGGACGGCGCTGGTTACTGTGGAGAAAGCTGCGTTTATAGCCTTCCTGTGCGTACGAGTTCTTTTGCCGGGTTCTATAATCCCTTTCTCGTTCCCTCCGTTTCAATAATACGAGTCCGGAGGGTGTGTTCATCCAAGAGTGAGAGAGAGAGAGAAGCGGTATTGGGGGATAGGGGATTGAGAAATGGAGATACGGAGGGGGAAAATATTGCCGGTAGGGTCATCGGAGGGAGAGAATGAAGGGAGCGAGGAATGTTGAGATAGGATCCGAGAAAACGGAAATGAAAGAAGGCATTAACGGCCCGAGTGGAACGAAAGATAGGTGGCTATCGTCTCACCTGATCGTCGAGAGTGATTAATTGTTGCTTGGACCATCTTTTCGGAGCCTATTCTTGTTGTTTTCCTAAAATTTCATTGGTGTCGTTATTGCTCTCTTAGTCTGTGGGAATGGGAAACTCCCTGCAATAGAATTACTCATAAGGCATGATAAAGCCTTCCTTTTTGGCTCGATTTGAAATTTTTGTGTTCCCGTTTTGCGCCTTGTGGATTTAATAGAAGTGGAAGTCGTTTTAATATTTTTGTAATAATGCTCGTTTTTTCAATATTCCCTTACGGAAGGAGGTTGTTTCCGTCATCATTCTGCTTTTCAATAGCAAGGGCTGTTGCAGTCGTGAGCCATAGTATGAAATGTTAAAAAAAAATTGATTCCAGGTTGAATTGATGAATGTGATCCAATAGTTTAGTTTCTCCACACTATCCATCCCTCTAATCATTATTTGTATTTAAAAATGGTGATAGAGTTGAAGTTTCCGATTTCCCATTTTGATTGCTAATCCATGTTGGTCACATGGAGTGTTTTTTTATACAAGTCAATGGTCCGGTTCGTAATAAAATGATTTCTTTTACCTAGATATAAACTACACCCTTCGAAACCAAGACCCGACTTCCCGAGAATCCTCTGGCGCAAAATCCCTCACACGTTGGTGGAGACGTAACCAATAATAGGTTTAGTTTGGAAATTGAATTCGAAAGAAAATAATAACAGTCTCGGGCATTAGTTGGAGGGAAGGTAACGAGCTTATTGAAGGGTAGTGGAAGATTGAAATGGATGTGGCGAGGGTAGAGAAACAGCGAGAGGAACTAGTGAGAGAGAGAGGGGTAGAGAGGGGTGGTTGGAGGGGACGGAGGGAAGAAGCGATGGGCAAATGAAATGAATGGGGGGAGCGGGGGTCTGGTGGAGATAAAAAGAGGAGTGGTGTGGACCAAAGGTCCCATCCGGTACTCCGTGCGCCCGCGCGCGCGCGTGTGTGTGTGCATGCGCGCGCGTCTCGGAGAATGGCCGGGCCATGCATCTTTTGCGACCCATCGCCTTTTCTTTTGCTGGAGTTGTTCCAAAGAAAAATAAAAAGGACCGGGTGACGCGCTTCCTTTTCTTCTCCAGCTTCTCTTTCTTATTCCCCCCCCTTCTCCTTTTGGGCTTCACTTATCCACACTTTTAGCCTCTCTCTTTTTTTATCCCTCCACTCCGACTTAGATGTCCCTTCTCCTCCGTTCCACATTCCTCGGCGTGACTTCAAACCCCTTACAGGCTCCAATTCATTGTTGTTCTCACGCCCGGGTCTCATGTTATTCCTCGGCATCCTTCTCTTCCCTCTCTTTCAATCCATCTTTCTTTTCTTCCAAGCGCCAAGCATTTATAGGATATTTTGTATCAAACTTTTTGACATTTATTTTCCTTTCAAGACTTGGCCTTGGTTTCGCCAACTAGTAAATGTCACCTTTCGTGGTTTTTTTTACATTTGCACGCAAAAGTGTAGGTCATTATTTGTTTAGAAAATTGTTGAGAGTATTTTCAATACCAACCAAATCGCCGCTGTTTCCTGGTATCATTTTCCAGGACAATCCAAAGAGGTATAACTTTGTATGGTATTTTTTTGTAATCGTTCAGTATCAACGCGGCCTCTCGTGTAATTTTGCATGACTGAAATCCTCTTTCGTGCCAACGAAAAATTCTCTGAAAAATGAAACTTTAAGTGAAATTAATAAAAAACAGAGACCCCATGTATAAGAAATTTTTGGTTGTATTTTCAAGCGTCTCTTTGTACATTCCGCCGACATTATTCGGTGCAATATATTTTCTGTTTTCCTTTAAGATTACACGTACTATCAACTCTCTTTAACTCATTCTCCTTGCGATTTATCTCCCATCTTAAAACAATTTTAAGTAAAAATACTGAATTTTAAACATTTCTTTGTCCTTCTCAGTTCCTGTTAGACTTCACTTCGCTCTCCTAAATAAAATCTTTTGTCCCCTATTTATCGTTATAAATCTGCCTCCCGATCCTAATACTCTTCCTTTCCCTAAAGAGGTGACGGTAGTCTCCTGGTCTTTTCATTATTTTTCTCCTGCATTGGAAATGCAAGATAGAAATTACAAGCACATACGAGGTCTGTAAAATAAATAATGAGACTGGCAACGTAGCGTTCGATCTGGCAACACTGGAGGCACTGGGCTTGGATGGTCGGCAGGGGAACATGTGATCCGCCTTCAGTACAGGTTGCTTGCTAAACTTCAGCAGGCCTACGGAGATAGTGTTTTGTCAAGAGCCCAGATTTTTCGGTGGTTTAAGGCATTTTCAGAAGGAAGAGAGTCGATTGAAGATGAACCATGAAGCGTAAATCCTTCATCTTCAAGAACTGATGAAAATGTCGACAAAATCCGGGAACTTGTGCGTTGAGACCGTCGGTTGACAGAATCATTGGGGAAGAGTTGAATTTGACTCACACTACCATTCATCAGATTTTGACCAAAGAATTAGGGATGAAAAAAATCTGCGCAAAACTGGTCCCAAAAAACCTTTCGCAAGACCAAAGGAACGTCAGGAGGGAAAGGTGTCTTGAACTTTTGGATTCGATTGAAAATGACCCCCATTTTCTGGAACTTACTGGCGAACGTACCGTACTTTACTGGTGACAAGTCTTGCGTGTTTGAGTACGACCCAGAAACCAAGCGTCAGAACATGAAGTGGTACACTTTAACCTCTTAAAGACCCAAAGAAGCAATCATGTAGAAGTCGAAGATAAAATGCATACTGATTTGTTTTCTTCGATATCCAAGGAATCGTACATAAAGAGTTTCTACCTAGAGGCCAAGCGGTCAATCAGCACTTTTCCCGAGAGGTTATTGAAAGAGTTCGAAAAAGGGTCATTCGTGTGAGACCAAATATCAAGAACAACTGGGTGTTGTATCACGATAATACTTTTTGTCACACAGCAATTTTAATTCACGATTTTTTGGCCAGTAAAAACATTCCTCCCAGGCTATAACGAGGCTCCCCAGCCTCCTTATTTGCTTGACTTGAGTTCTTGGGACTTAACCTCAAATCACATCAAAGGAACTCATTTGGGACAGTCGAAAACATTCAAACGGTTGTAACCGACCAGCTGAAGGCTATTACAGTATCAGAGTTTCAGCACTGCTATGAGCAGTGGAAGAACCCTCTCTAGCGCCGTGTGGCTTCAGAAGGAAGTGGTTTTTAGGGTGACAGTATAAAATTGTAATTCTATCTGAATGAAAAATTAAAAAAAAATCAGCCTAATTACTTAATTTACACAACTCACATATGACACCCTGAGATTAAAATTTGAAGCACGGCATCATTCAAGTTTCTCCGCACCGGGTTTTCTTAACACCGCAACATGCTCTTCTTGCGAGATTGAAGATGTCTTAAGCCCTTATATATTTGTCTTGTTGTCCCACTGTAGTATTTCCAGTCCCAATAAAAGTGGATCGCCACGATTTTTCCCTCGAGAGCTTGCATATAGGTTTGGATGTAAACCGGTGCGTGTCAGTGCAACTGGTCGTGTTCGCCATGCATTAAGATTTCGTCATCTGTTGCACATCCTTAAAAATTCCATTCCTTTCAAAAGCCATGGGAAAATATATGGGTTTTTTTCGGGTAGGCGGAATAATGATGATTTATGAGAATTTGATGAGAAAATCCTAATCGGAAATATTTGTTGTACTGTAGTTGTGGAGGCAATACTTTTATTTTCCATAATTGTATGCCTTCACGTTCTCAAAATTCTGTCCTTTGTTTCATTATGTAAAATACAAAATCTCTAACATTAATTATGTGTTCGCATTCTTCGGAATCAGTCTTATTGATTCATTGCATTCTTTTTTTCCTTAAGAGTATACTATATTCATAGTTCTCTCCAATGGAAAAAGTGTCATTATATTCTTAATTGATGTAGATTAGGTTGCTGGATTGGATTTTGTTTGGAGTTACAAAATGTTTATTTGATAGTTGTGTCCATCCAAAAACCTACCTTAACCGGTAGATTACCTAATAATAACCTTCTTAACTACCACTTTTGATGCAGAGATATAACCATGTGAGTAGAAAGTAAAAGTTGTCCACGTTAAATTTTTTCATTTTTAAATTTTATCAGCTATGTTTGATGGGCTCTTGGCAGTGCGCATTTTAGCACTCGGTGTCAATTAACCTCCACGATCTATATATATGCAATGCATTCGATCATGACGAGCGGCAATAAAATGCGACGGTCGTTAAAAATTTTCAATTCCGCAGAGTGGCGTCCTTGATACCTAATGAACTAAACACTACCTTTCAACTCCTCGGGCTGCTTTGGTACATGTTTTCACGCGATTAAAAAACATAGCCTCGTTTTCAAAGGATCAATTTCCCCATCCTGCAGATGACCCAATGGCGATAACTCTCGCTGCCTCATGTGTTGCTAAACCCCGACGTCATCCTGGTCGAGTTATCTCCCACTTCGGACCAAACGTCAGGACCCTCGACGCTTTGACTATTAACGCACCTCATCATTTCCCCCTCTACCTTATTCCCTACATCTAATATTGAGTGCGTTTTCTACATATATATTGTGTTTACACTTCCGATGTACTATTTTTTTTGATATTTTGATACTTGTAAACACGCAATGACTAGAAGCTTCTAGCTTACATACGATCCACATTTTTGTTTATAGCATAGTATTCCCTTTTCCTTATATATATATATATATATATATATATATATATATATATATATATATATATATATATATGATTTATTCGAAGTTACACGGAAGTGTTGAATAAAAAACTTAGACAGTAACACACAGCACGAGAACACATAAAAAGAACACTCACAATAATATCTTGATAATTTCTACGGACTCGAACTCCGTCTTCTTCGGAAGATAAGATATGACTCTCATGACAGTCATATCTTATCTTCCGAAGAAGACGGAGTTCGAGTCCATCGAAATTATCAAGATATTATTGTGAATGTTCTTTCTATGTGTTCTCGTGCTGTTTGTTACTGTCTAAGTTATATATATATATATAATAGAAAATATACATATATATCTCCTTGTGAATGAATGAATATATTATAAAATATATGAAATATTGTATATATATTTATATCATTTGTTACCGTTCGGATACTTATTTTCAGTAATTTTATTCATGAACGCGACTTATCCAGGTTGTGACATATTTAAAACCAAATGAGTTTATCATTTCATAAAGGTAACATCTACCGCGTTTCCATGCCAACGTAGCATTAAATTTCAGTGGTAGATTCCTATATATTGACCGAACAAGATTTTAAATTCCATTGTCTTGCACGAAAATGCATTGACCACTTCATTATCAATTAGTGTTAGCTTCTTTAACTGTCATTGAGCTTACAGATCAGAGAATTACTATTAAACGTTAGCTTGATCTCAATTTCGTATATTTAGTACCCCGTATGGTCAGATTAGAGAGAATTTCGGCTGTTCATCCTTTCAAGTGCAAAGTAACTGCGGTGACAGGTACTAAATGTATTGCAGTGGGACTGCTGGGAAATTTTTCCTCGACTATTTGGCGCAGATGCATTTCACTGGTTAAAATAGGTATCCTGAATTGAGTTATGTTAATACGTTTATGATAATTAGCTGTTGGGTTCGCTACTAGGCCTCTTGAGTTCACTATTCGTGAAATACCACACGATTCTCATTTTACAATTTATTGCATGGATAGGAATAAACGGAGTGCAGTTACTTCGCAGGCTGTACATATTTCAAAAATGTTTTGAGGCAATGAATATTAACCGCAGGTTAAAAAATTATTTTATCCGGCCTTGAATTTGTATGAATGAACACATTTATCATGATTTTTTGCTCTTCAGGTTATTTGATTTTTAATTTTAATCTTGGATACATTTTTTCAGTTGAATAATTAATTCAAGAAAAACTATTTGATAAAAGATTGATCTTTATCCCCACGTTCATAGTCAAATGACATTCATAACGAATTAAAATTGTAAATTGCCCGTTCAAGAGCGTAGAATATGCTTGCTCCATCTCTAATTCAATTTTTATTAATTTTTATATTTTTTCTTCGCCCCTATGTTTTCATTGAATGTAAAAACTTATCAATGTAAGCCTCTTGAAATCAGTTGGAAGAACGACCCAAAGAAACAAATTTTAGGTTTTCCTCACTTATCCAATGTATGGGCATTATCGCCCATCATTGTCGTCATTTTCTTGTTAAGCCATCGAACCGACTTTCACGTCATTATAATTACAAATGGGTTTACTCGATCGATGTGCTCGTAACTGAACCGTGGTGAATTGTATTGTACAAACAAGGCAAAAATTATACTCACTCACCTTGCTGAAAAATGATGATCCCGACAATACCAAATGAATTTATTTGTTCTGAATGTTAAGAAAGGAAGATTTTGATTTAGCTTAAAAATGAACCCGCCTTTCCTGCGTATTATGCCGACTTAGAGGTCAATTCACAATATCATTTTTGCAAAATATCATTTTCACACAGAACTTAGACCTACCTGCCTGGTCCTTTTGCTCTACTTGTTGGAACCACTTTTAAAACTTTGGTTCTATTAAATACATACTTGACTAGTCTTCGAATTCGCTTAGTTAATTTTAAATTCCGAAGTAATGGAAATTTCTTAAATTTCATGCTAAATTTATCCATCGGCTCGACATATATGAAATGATATGGACCTTTTTAACGAGTCATGAATTATATTAAATTCATTATTGGAATCACCTGCGTACATTTATAGCAATGGAAAAAATTTAAGGTAACTCTTTCGAATGGCGCGAATGAATCCATTTAACTCTTAAGCCCTTCTCGAAAATTCTCGCGATAGATTGATGCCGTTAAATAAAGCAAGAACAGTTGGTATGGGCGAAGAACAAGCTTATACGTATGATGTGTGGGCATGATGGGAATGGCTCGATACCTACCTGGGAAACGAGGGTGAGCGTATGTGGCCGTAAATGTCAGGGCTATTATAGGGCATCGAGTTATATTTCAGATAGAGGAGACTTAAATTCAGAGAGAGGAGAAGGCAAAGGAGAAAGGGGGACTAACAGTTCCGCGGTGGATTCTGTCCGAAATAATTTGGTTTCATTCAACAGAAATGTGAACTTAATAAAAAAAAGGTTCAAGAGAAATACGTACTCTTCCGCCTTCAAAAATGTGTTAGATATAATTTTGAAAATACAACATGAAATTAAATTTGGCATGCTGTGTACCAAGTGAATTCTACTTTAGATTAAAATACGGCTCACGGAACATTGAATTGAAATACACCGATAAGAATTGTATTATTCTATATTGTTTTGAAAAAAATATGAGTCGAACCCATGCATGTAAAACTAATGTTTTCGTTACAAATGAAAGGTAGAAGGGTTTATGTGGATTTTCAGCCCAACTGAAGGCACTTCTTAAAACTTTCATGAATCATTTTATGTCGAAAACTCGGAATTGTTAGGCAGTGTGCGTGTTAGAGGTTAACAGGGTCTCTCATGTATAGAATAGAAGAGCGTACAAACTCCATAAAATATTTACCACGCAGGCGATTCTCATAAAAAAGTGAGAGTAAAACGTATTGATTTCTGTTCATTTAAAAGCGTGAGCTGATGATTCCCTTCAACATGTTAATTGGGCAGACTTTTTTTTCACCGATGATAGTAACAGTTAATGCTCCTACTTGACGAGGGGATATATCTCCATTGTAGCGTTTTTCTCAATTGGAGAGTTTTTTGGTCAGTTTTTTTATTGTGAAATTAAGTTGAGCCGCCACTACAAACCTAACATACATATATACAACATTAAAGCCACTATAAAATATTAGCAGTTTAAGAGCTGAGAGAATTTTTGTTTCAAAATTTGAAAAATGACTGGGAAAATAGTTTTAAGGTACGTACTTTATGTAAGAAAAATGTTTCGTAACTCTGACATTGCTTTATTTTAGTTGGTCAATGGAAGGGTAAAATACTTTACAGAGTGACAGAAAAATTATTCGTTCTAAAGTGAAGACATATAACCACTAGTAATCTGTGCAATAACACTTATGTAGAAACATAGATTCTTATATTTAATTATGAATGGCTAATTATTTTTGTGTTTTTCTCTTTTCAGGTAAGTGCTTCAGTTTCTCTTTCTCTCCTGTTCTTCCTCAAAGCCCTGTTAGTTTCTGCTGTGAGGTAAGTAGTAGCTTTACAATATTTCGTATTTCCATTTACATATATCAGGCTGCAATTTAATAAGTATCTTTGGATGGATGGTCAGGTTCCCAGGGTAACAAACACTCGATATCTTTTTCTCAAACTATGGATAAGAAAACTTGATGGATTAATGTCCTTTCCGTCTGTCGCAACACTTTGTTTTTTTTGTAAATAATGTAAAGATACGTGTATAACAAAATGAAGGGCATGGATGTGTAACATGGACGGCAGTGATTTAGGGCCATACGATGCATGCATACTTTTTGATTAAACTAGCAATCGCAGGTTCCTGCGATCATAATGCCACAATTTTTGAAGTATTTTTAAAGACGCCTCCTGGCATCCGTTGCAGTCAGTAATTGAGAATTCTTCTTTTGAATAGTAAAACACAATTCTTGTACTTTTATCCCGTTCAGAGTCAATGATATTTCTTGGCTATTTTAGTAAAGACTCTTTCGTGAACTTCGTAAAAATTATTTATATTCCCTAAAACACTGTTTGCGTTCCAGTGTTTGGAGACTATTACTCCAACGTACATGTTTACTACAGCGCCGTGTCTGTTAACTCTCATTGTAGTCGTGTGAATATGCCGGGTTGATCCTGCAAAATTATCAACTGATAGTTAAATTTACAAAACTATTCTTAAAATGTTGATCCTAATGTTTTATTTCTCTGGAGATTTTTTTATAAATATTCACTATATTTTGGGATGAAATTGTCCTTTTTGTTCGTTTCGGCAGTCCCTCTACTGTTATATTGGAATGCTTTCCAACCGTTGGAATCGCTCCCTGACTACTGAGCAGGCAGATGAAAGCTGAGCGCGTTCGAGCGATTCTTCTGATATAAATGCATGGGCAGCATATTTATATTACAATGCGGTTACAGGTATGCTAAAGGAGAAGTAAAATTCAAATTTTACAATTCAAAAATGCATGAGACAATTTACTGCCGAAGTTTATAGGAAACTCAATTTCGCCTCAAAATCTCTATTCCCTACTTGTTTTGATGGACGTCGGTGCTGCTCATCTTTTGCAGACGAATACATTATTCATCGCGTTACTCTTGCTTTACTCTCCTTCCTTCATATCTCATTTTATTGTGCGTATTTCATTATGCAGCTCATGCAATAAATAGTATATGCAGAAGAAACGCTCTTCTATGCCATGAGCCATCTATTTAAATGATCGTTGCCGACCAAGAGTATAAAAATATCGGCTTTCTTAAGCCTCGTGTGATGAATGTAACTTCATCATTGTATAATCTTTCATCCATTAGTAAAGGCAAATGAAGCGCGTAAGAATTCTTTTCGAGATTAGGGACATAGAAATTCGATTCTGTGGACATTTTTTTAGTGTGGAATTCTCATTGTAATTCTCTTTTCCTTGAAGCAAAGTTCATTTTCATCCTCACGATACGCCACAAGCCGCCGCCGACGCAAAGACGTAAGTCGAAGGTGCCAGCCACGCATATACGGCTCTAATAGGTCACACGTGCTCTTGGGTATATATATATATAAATATATTAGCTTATGTACACAAACCCTCTTACATACATGAACACCAAAATAAATCATGCAAAAATTGACTAAATCATTAAGTCTTTGTGTACGTATTCAGGTAAATGCACAGTTTAAGGTTAGGGTGTAGGAGAAAGACCTTTTTAGAGAGGCATGCAGTGGTATATATAAGAGGGCTCTTGTATTCTACGAAAAATTGATCGTAAAGGGAATTGAATAGAGGAGGAAAGGATAGGTATATTCTACTTGTGATTATTATTCTTTGTATTACCTCCCCGTTGGTAAGCGCACGTCATCTTTTCGAAATAACGTCATTTTAAAGAAAGATTATTGGAAGGAAAGTAAGGGGAAAAGTTCGGTCACCGTAATTTATGGCGTAGTTGATGTAATACCTTGTTTTCCGCAACTAAGTTTCTAGTTTGGTATATCATTGAAGCTGGTGCTGATTCCAAGGCAAAGAAGGTTCTGGTTAGAATCCGTTCGCAGAGGTGTTGAAAGGCCCTGAATACTGCTGTCCGTTCCCAGCCCCCATGTGTTGAAGTGAGAGGGGTTGGACGAGGGCTTAGAGGTGGGGATTTTGGTGTTTCGCTGACAGTAGGATGCGGCAGAGGATTCGGTGGAATTTGAAGGAGCCCCTCCCTCCATTTGGAGGAGGTCGATGAGAGTTGGAGGGAATCAAACAGAATATCAAAGTTATATTTACTCTATGCTGCATGCGGGAGTGGCTATCATTTGACTGGATGTATAGGAGGGTGCTTCAGTCGGAGGAGGGCGAGGATTGAACATGGAGCAATCGATATTCATGTTTATTTTGGCACTGTCGTTTTGGAATTTGTCCTCGACCCACGACACGAAAATCACAGATGCTTTTAGTTTGCCCCGAGTTGCGATCGAAGTGTTTCCTTTTTAAGGCCAAATTTTATTTTCTTGAAGCACGTCTCATGAAAATTATAGAGTAAAAGGTCTGAAGTGTGCTAGTGGTGAAGGGTCTCTCCACTTCCACTTTTCTTATTTTTTTTATTTGTACCCTGATTTTAGAGCATCTTATATGATTTTATCCCTTTTAGAGTGAACCCTGTTTATAGAAATGCTTCACCCAAATCTTCGACGTTAAATAATTCTGAAAAAATCAAGTAATTCCACCGAAACCGAAAGGGGTACCCTCAATAATGATGCTAAAAGAAAACTTGCGAAGTCGGTGAACTTCATTGAAACGCTTTGATATTCTGGTATTTATAAAGATAGGCATTTGGAAAAAATACACAGTTTTCTCAAATAATTATAATTCAGTTAGTTCAATTTTTCGATAAATTTATGGTATTCATCAAATGGATAAGTACACATTTTTTTAAGCTGCTCTCAACAAGTTGCTCAATTTTCAACAAAATTATGATTAAGCCTGAAGAACCTGGAAAACTCGAGGTCATTTATTATTCACTAAATACAGTAAACCACTTTTAAGGTTGACGTTAATTTCAAGCATAAAAATGTCAATTTTATTAAAGAATTCCTTCGTAATTTACTCGTGAATTTGTTAAAAATCTTCTTGTGACAATATAATTGAATGATAAGTTAAATGTTTATACAACGTAGTGATAGAGATACAGTATTTCTTCTCTGAATTCGTGATTAATGTCTTGGTGACTCATGACCTGTAATTATTTTATAGATATCTTACTATATAATATTTCAAACAAACACGTTTCGAGAATTTTTGCGTGTAAAAGAGGAAGGAAGCCTCGTTAACCTTTCTTTCGTTGAGCAACGATATTAAGTACATATATTTTTCGGTTAAATGAACTATTTTTGCCTGTGTTAATGTATTTTAGTTCTAATTGTAGCGATAATGTATATTAAATTTAAGATTTGCTATACTGGATTTTCCCAAAGTTCCTTCAGTTGTCGTTTAGTCCTACTCCCTTCATCAGTTGAATCCAAAATAATGCGTAACTGGATATTATATCCAAGAAGTAAAGACCTCTGGTTAACCGCCAACTATTTGCTTTTTTAAATCTGTTTACTTAGCATTAATTAATTTTGCGGATTAGGGTTAATCGGATTTCCATCGACCATAATTCATTGAAAATTATTTCATATTCTGAAAATGTTTAGTAATTAAAATAGAACTTAGGGAGATCATCTGGAGTATTTTATTTTAAACTTTCAACTCTTTAATAAAAAACAATGGCTGGAACGTTGCGGTTTGAATAAAAATGAGAAAGAACGACGTTCCTTGGACAAATGAAAATGTTGTGATTTTATCAACTCAGGATGATTACCACAATCATAGATGATTTCAGAGTGCATCCTCGCGGGGTTTATGTTGGTAGGTACGTGTTTATTAGCTGTTCTGCTTCTTTGTGTTTTGGTCTGGTCTCCACCGTTCAGTAAACGTCATTTAGTTACTACTAACTTAGGTTTCTCCATTCTTATGAATCTAAATCATGCCATAGCTTTGCTTAAATAATTAAATGGAATATAATGTTCACTTGTTAACATTATTTTTGGTCGAATTTTTTATTTATAGGCGATTAGGAAGATTACAAATCACGGGTTTACTTACTGTCGAAAAAGTACCAAAGGCCACGAGAATCATGAGGTATTTTCCGAATGTGATTGGCTTTAAGCTGGAAATGGAAATAAATAGAGAACGAGATCTCATGCATGGAAAATAAAACGCAACGGAGACTTAGTGCATGCCAGATTTAATTTCTACCAACAGAAAATCTCGTATTCAAAAAGGAGGATCCGGTCGCTTGGTACTTTCTGATGTGGCTTCGAAGCTAGCTAAATATTATTATTAGGTAATCTACCGGTTAAGGTAGGTTTTTGAATGGACACAACTATCAAATAAACATTTTGTAACTCCCCACCTAGCAAACTAATCTATATCAGGTCCCTCTTCATCTCTGTGTACTTCTTTCCTCCCTTCATCCCGTCCAACATCCCTATCCTGTTCCTACCCTTACCACGCTTGCCCAACATTCTCCCCTCTATTACCCTCTTCAACATTCCACTACCGCTCAATACGCCTTTCATCCATTTTTCCTGCCTCCATAGGATTTCTCTCAACAAACCCCTCTCCTCCCCCACCATTTCTAGTACTTCCTCATTTGTTTTCCTTTCGGTCCATTTCACCTTCTCCATTCTTCTCCATACCCACATTTCAAAAGCCTCCAATCTACGTCTATCCTCCTGCTTCAGCGACCACGTTTCCGCGCCGTACATAGCTACGCTCCATATCAGAGTTTTTACGAGTCTTGTCTTAACATCTCTACTCAACGTCCCCGTCATCAACTCCCTCCTCTTTGAGAAAGCCTCCTTGCCTAGCGCAATTCTTCTAGCTAAATATATAATTTTATATTTGCAAAAGAGTCTGTCTCCGTCAACAAGAGGAAGTTTATGAGGGAAAACGCTGAAGAACGCACTGCGTAGCAAATTATAAATAAACCGGGCCAAAACGGAACGTGTTAAATAATTTGAAAAAAAAAGAGAAATATTAAATCTAAACATTTTACTGCTTCATTCCCTTGAATTGAAAATATTTTGAGACATAAATGTTAGTGACCCACATGAGCTCAAAACCGTTTTCGGATTCTTTAAACACTAACTGAGACGATAGCCTTCTGTTCTCTGCTCGTCTTGTTATAGTATCATGTTTGACGTCCTACGGGGCACAGACAGTCAGAATTTACATCGCCATGAGTGTGCGTCGTAGTTGAGGGACTAGAGTGGTAGAATGATGAAGAGATTCAGGGTGAGAGGCCAGGGTGAAGGGAATACGTGATGCGGCAACGGAGTTTCACGCGGACTGGAAGGAAAATGCCTCGTAGAACAGGCGGGGAGATGGGAGACCTGGTTGAATGGTGGAGGGTGAAAGGAAAGGAGAGAGAAATATTCTGTTTAAATTAAAAGTTGGGGAACGTTTTCCGAACGCGACAAGTGGCAACCTCGAAGTGATCCAAGGAGGTCCTGACATCGAGTAGGGGATGGACGCAATGGGAAAGTTGGAGTGGGAGGGAAAGACTTTTAAGGGGTAAGGGAATTGGGGGTGGGGCCGGGCTGGTCGGAGGTGTTTCTCAGAAAATAGGGTGAGGTCATTCGTATGCGGAGCAGGTTTTTGTCGATCCACGAGGTCGTCCCTCTAGGTATTTCCTTTTTTTTACTCTGGGCTAACGTCGTGACTCCCTAAGATGTAGGAAACGCGATAGTGACGCTCCAGAACAGCATTTTTCTTGTTGAACCTGGCGAGTCATATTCGAAATGCCTTCATCGTAAAGAACATCTTCATTCTTTCAAACTTGACAGATGTATTTCGCGAAGGATATGAATGCTACTCGGCATCCCTCATTTACCAGTATACTCGTAGTAAGCTCAGTCGCCTGTGGCAGAATTTAATTCCCTTAATGTTGTCAACGTAAAAAAGTTCAACGACCTCCATGGTTTGAAATCCTTCCAGTCATTTGTGGAATGAAGTTTGGTGAAAAAAACCTACTTCTTCTCCCCCTTGATGGTTGGTGTTTCCAAGTATAGATCAGTACGACATGGTGTAGTGATGATTCCTTAATCCGATGGCTGGGAACAATTGTAAATTTCCAAGGCAAATTCATCATATTTTGTGTCATAAGAGCTATCGAAAATTCGAAGTACTGCATTAATTGAAATAAGAAATTATTGCTAAGGATATTAAATAGCTCATTCATGGAACCAATGTATAGTCTTTCTACATTGGATATAAATGTGCCTGTAGCCTTTCTTAAACAAAATTGGAAAAGGTGTCACCTCAAGTTTTTTTTAACAGAAACCGCGTGTTAAGAGAGATAATATTGGAATCCGGTCAGTAGAAAGAAGTGACTCATTTGTGTAAAAGTATTATATCCCTCCAATTCCGTTTTCAAGCGCTTTTAAAGTATCGAATTCGACGAGTGAACACCAAGCGCAGTAGAAGAGTTACTAGTTCTGAACATTTGCTGTTTCGGTGCTGCATTTTCTTAACTTGGCAATAGGCAAATAACAGATAGTCTTTCAATTTGTTTTCACTTGTATTAATGTAAGATGTTTACATTATGGCTAACCGCAAACTTTTATCTGCGTACCTTGACACAATATTTTAGATAGTCTTTTTATTGTTATTTCTTGTTGATTTCGATGTTTTACTACGTTTGACTCCTTCGTTTCTTTTCGACCCTCTTGAACTGATAGGGAATGCTTCCTTTCCCCGACAAATAAGTGCTTGACTCACTGTGAACTTAATTTCAGTCATGCTATTTGAACTAATCGGAATAATTATTTGTAAAATAGCCTCCGAAATAAGAAAAATCAAAAGTATAAGAGGAGCGGGAAAAATAATTTATGCTTCATGTACCCTTTTTTACCGAAGGGAGGGAGTTTTTACTGAAGAGGGACCTGCATTAGAGTAGGTTGCTGGATTGTGTTTTGTTAGGAGCCACAAGATATTTCTTTGATAGTTGTGTCCATCCAAAAACTTACCTTAACCGGTAGATTACCTTATAATAAATTACCCTTTTTTACATTAGTGTATATATTAAATTAAAAACAGTTTAACGTACCTTTTTTAAGCTGCCACAGATATTCAGTTTTGCTTTTTTGCAAAGCGGATCAAGTGCAGTCTGGCACGTTTCATCACTTTCGTTAAATGGAAATAGTGATCTCGTTTCGCTGAATTTTTCGCTGCGACTCCGCGTGACATGCTTATAAGGTGACGTCATTGCGTCCATCGCGTGGCGTTTATAGCAAATTGCGGCAACCGGGAGCTCAAGTAAGATTACCTGCTTTGCATTTGCGCGGGGATCGGCGAGGTGAAAGCAGATAGTTCCCGGAATAGGGGTGATGGGATACGCCTGGATGGGATGAGCATCACACGACGGGTGTGGGAAAATGCTTCTCAAAGAGAGGACAGCATCGAATTTTAGGAGGGGACGTGCACCCACCTGCGTTTATTTCCGCAATGTTTCTTCTCTCTCTGATTTCCTCGCCTTTTTGAAAGAAATGGGTGCAGGACTAGGAAAAGGAGTCGAAGAAAATGATAGACTCGCGTTTCAAGCCACGTTCCTTGGCACGGTGTTCGCGCCGTTTGTTTCCCCACGACGGCGCCGTTCGTGCGGGAGGGAGATATACTGATCCGTCGCTAAGTACCAACAAAGATAAATTCCTAGGTTGAATATAAAATCCCCGTACCCTATGCATTCTTCCCCCTCCTGCGGCCAACTTAAATCTTACGGTCCCCTCCTTCTACGCTTCGGGGAAAGAGACTGAAGGGAGAGGATGGGGTAGTTCCATCGGAAAGGTAACGTGATGTAGGAAAAATAATGCTGGTACTGTGAAGGCGTTAGGCTTCGGGAAGCTGAGGGGATGTGCGTGAATTCCGAGAGGGCTCTCGGGATGGCGGAGTATTATTTTTTTCGGTGATGAGGACGCGGAGAGGATTGGAGTGAGAGAAGGGGGAATGGAAAAGAGGTTCGTCCTTCTAAATTCTCTAACCCGCTACGTACTATCTCCGGGAGCATCATCCAACGCCGCAGACTCCATTTTCCTCCTCGTTTCATGTTCCTTCTTCCGTCTGCCTAACCTTTTTTCCTTCTCCAGTTCTTCTACCCCCCCTCAAGAGTGCTTTCTTTTTTATGGCTGCATTGGGAACGGATGCCTGTTGAAGCCGGAATAGCACTTTTTTCTTATTTCTTTTCCCTCATTCCGCCGTCGTGCCTCATTCACTTTCTTTTTTCTCCCAATTCTCCTTTGAGTTTTCTCATCCCTTATGCCTCGAGTCACAGGAAGACTTCTCTTCTGTCAAACTTGCATCCACGGGGCATGTTTCTTGTTTGTGTTTTTCGTCGTGGAACACGTTTTCGTTTCTTTTTAAATTACGATCAATAAATATTATTGTGATGCAATTACGACGCATGCATAATCCGTGTCTACTGCCCTATAAAGAATAAATTTTATGCATGCATAATATTTCCCCGAGGATATAGTGAAGCACTAGATACATTTTTAACCTGTTATGTACGTGAACTTACTGAGCATTCAGCATTTCATTATTCTAAAATGTTAATTCTCTCTTATGGAGACTGATAGTATTCCAATATTTTAATGAAGCTAATTACTATTGTTCAATTATAGGCATTCTTTTACTTTTTCTGCCGTTGATTTTAAGTGTTTTAAGTGTAACAATTCCTTACAAATTTTACTGTAGCTTACGATATTTATAAGTTTTTAGCAATACGCTTACGCTAGATGTTATCTTTGATGAGATAAACTGGAACTTCAATTTGCATAATTAGTGCGGCATATGTTTTATCAATGTTCCCGATATAAATTCAGTTTATTTCTGTGAGATCAGGATATGAAATGAAGGATGTCACCTCGAGGTTGACCGACCTTAATGGGTCTCTATTATAATTAAGCCAAATATTTTCACAAATTCAAAAGTGATCCGTCAACCGGAAAATGAGAGAGAATGGAATTTTGGAATGGTTTACATCATCCGCCCGTCGATGTTTTCAATTATCGTCCTAAGCTTGACTATCAGACGAAATTTCACATTTCTGTAATTAGTCATCTAGACGAGAGTGCTACCACTTCGTTTAGATCCCATAAACTTTTATTTGAAGGTTTAAGTAATTCTGATACCCGCTTCTGTAATTTCACCCTCTCCAGTTCTGGTTTAATCATCGTTTAGGTAATTATGATTCACAACCGGGTTCATCTGTTAGAAAGGTTTTTGTATGTTTCCGTGCAAAGAATACTATGGATTTTCGTGCATAGAATACTATGGATTTCCCTCTCGTATTAACTGTAACATCATGGACTGAATTTTCCAGTAATAAATTATTCAGAATACCTTAAGCATTTCCGCGTGACATCTTGAGAGAGAAAACATGGATTAGGGAGGTCCAACTATTTCAGGATGCTCGATGGAATTTAAAATAAAGAGGAATTGTCGGAGAGTCAGTTATTTTAACCTGCCGTCTCAAGCTGTTCTTCCACCATTGCTATCTTCGTGTCTTCAGCTATTTTGCTACAAATTTTATGCACCAGTCCACCCCTTTCAACTTCGTGAACCTCCATGTTTCCCTTGTGCCCAAGGGGTCGGAAAGCGTTTGCGTGGCTTTGCATGCGTGTTTGATTGTTTTTTAGTTTCTCTCTCCTCTGTTCTCAACGTCCCTGAAGTAGTCCCTATGCATATCCTCCATGTACTTCTCTCATCCTGCTTCTCTCAGCATTCGTCGTACCGCTGTATTCTAATTCCCGCTAGGAATCTCTTGGTTATGCCCCACTTTTCGCCACCATCCTCCGTATCCGTAGACATTCTGGTTGAGCCTTCTCTTCCTTTAGCAGCCACCTTGCTCTTTTGTGGACCACAAGAGTAAAACCTTGGAGTTATCTCAATCACGTCCTTTAATTTCTCCTTACACGCATTCCCCTCTCGTTTCCCTCCCTTTTTATTTTCTCTCTCATGCCGATTCCAACTTCCGTGCGCCCTCTCGTTACGCGTGTTTCCGATAAAAAATTCTAGTTTTTACGTATGTTCAGATTTACGCTATCGCGTATGTGCTTTAACAAACTGCTTTCTAGAACTCGAATAACGTTTAGGGGTAATGTCAGATAACTAAATACTTGGGAGACTGACGAGTTCCATCTTACAAACAAAAATGCGAGGCTGATCCATCAAAATTGCAAATGAATCATGCAACATTAGGAAAATGATAGCTATTTCTAATTCATCTTAGTTTATCGATCTGAATTTATTATTTCTTAATTTATACCAGTATGCCTTTTCATCATACCTTTTCAATAAGGCACAATATTGCATACCGTCAGAATTTAATTTTTCCTTTTTCACTAAATAATAATTTTCCCGATGCTTGTTGCAAGTAGATGGCTACTTTAAAAAAAATTAACATTGCGACTGGAGAAAATTAAATTGATATGCATGGTGTCGCAGCAAAAAAATGCCCATGGTTTATGTACATGAATTGGATATATGAGTACTCCCAGCTCTTGCCTTGAGTGTAGAGTATTGAAACTATTCACCTGGAATATTGCAATGGAGCTCACCCTTAAGCCTTCCCCCTATGTACACGTATGTTCTTTTCTTTTACCCTTCTCTTCTCGGAGAGATAACTTCTTTTACGCATACATATCCTCTACGTGCCGGTCACTCTTATATCTCTCACTCATTTTTTATTTCTATCAGAATGTCCTAGATATTTCTGCGTTGAACTGTGATATTGTCTGTCATTTTTTTTACGGGGTCGATTTTTTTTCTGTTTAATGGTGTTGGAAGGTTCCGAGAAAGAAATTCTGTGTTGAAACTCTATCCCGTTACTAATGATATTAAACTTGCTAATTGTTATCTTGTCGTTTTTCATTCGATTTAAATCAGTTTTCAGTTGCCATTGGTAAATTATGTGGTGGATATCGAGAAATGTCATTTTTATGATAAAAATGTAATGATAAAAGCTGGAAATACATGTTACGAGCCACAAATGTTAATAATAAGCCACAAATGATAAACCTGCAGAAAAGAGAGTAAATTTGTCGGTATTATTCTATTTTGAAAGAAATTGTGACGTTCACATCTCATTTGCAAGTCCGGAAGGGTATTTGGAAGAAAGAATACGTCTATGACCATTCAGAACCATTTCCATCAGACTAAATGGTTGATTCCGTCAAATATTTGCCAATGAATGATCGATTTCACGGATGTAAACTTCATTGCCAGTACTGGATAGTGTCATATTTCGTAAACCCCTTGCTTTCGAATATTGTTTTTCGAGCCCCTCTTGAAGCTTTGTTTACGTCTTCATGTTGAAATTCCGGCAGGAATACTGCTCTCATGCCCTTGCACCAGTGAAGCAAATGCTTCATGAAAAGCGTCCTAATCGATGTGCATCTCATGTTCGGAGGCTTTAACAAGACAAGAAAACGCATTCTGCTCTGCTGACCGACCATCTGTCAGCTTTTGTAGACATGTTTCCAGGGAGATGTTTTGTAAGTCGTATATGTAGTCCATGCCCTAGAAAGGCGGACAATAGGGTGTGGGGTTGTTTTAAATTGAAAATACACGGTGTTTCACCCAATATGGTGCTTTATGAACCTTTAGTTATTCATCACATGGTGTCTGTAGTTTTGAATGAATTGAATAACCATGCATTATTAACAGCTTTTACATCGAGATTTACAGGAATTTCAATTTTTTTCTAAGGTGAATGGTAGGTAACAATTAGGTTACTTTTAATGTTTGAGATTAAAATAAAAATATTTGATGTACTCATTATTTTACGAAAGTAATAATTTGCAAATTGTTTTGAAGAAACTTAGACATTACACTCTATTTTCAATTTCAATCATAGATTTTCTCTTATTTGATTTCTTATGCAGTTTTTTTTAATTTTGAGGGCATATATAAAAATTATTTAGAATCTTAACTCACTTTGTTCACTGAGGCTGATTTACTTTCACACATACGTAATAATGTGAAGCCTAAAACTGGGGTAAATACATATTTCTATGAAAAACATAGATTTGGAATTACGTGCTCATGATTTTTACGGATCCCTCCGGTAATGCTTTATATAATGCATGAGATGGTAAATGATACATCGATCTCGATTTTATTCTTGTCGTAAATATCCATTGTGAGTCTCGGAATTCTCCGAGAGAATGGAAAAAACATCCCATGTTATGTCTCGTGTAACGCCCTGGGACCCAAAAAGGCTTCATCTGGAACAGGAGAAGCAAAAAAAATGTCTGAAAAAAGAAATAGTTGTGTCTCAAAAATTTCGTTCAATTTTTTTCAGGAATACATCTTAAAAATTGGTTATCCATTCCCTAAAGAAGAGAAAGACACTTTTTAGGAGACATGGGGCACTGTTAAGGATGGTGATAAACATGTTTGCATATTAGCAATTGCAGTAATGGGAGTTTGGATCCTTCAAGTGGCTATTAGTAGTGGAAATAGCAGCAGTACGTGTTTGGCTGTTTGTAACCGTCTCCATATTCTTCACTGCTCATAGTCCGATGTAAAAGCAAAAAAGTACTGTTTTCGGACTAAAGCCAAATAAATATATAAATAAATCGAAAGAAATTAAAAATAGATTCAATAGGATCACAACGTAAAAATCGATAATCAAATTTAAAAAAAATGCTAGGTTACCGCAAATTATTATAAGAAATAAAGTCGACCGAAAGTATTAATAACCTACGGGATTCAGTTTGTATACATAAAATGCGAATCGCAGATTTTATATGTTGATTTTTCAAGGGCCGTGGGTGATTTTGAACCAGAACGTAAAAAAATAGCCTTCGAGATTCAACTTTTCCCCCGAGGGATGTATTCAAGAAATTCGGTGACATAGGTTATTTTTTTTGGAAGCCGAATTGAGCGAAAAAGTTATTTGCCATTTTAAATATTTTGAATTAATTAAATAAAACAATACATTTCCTGCTCAATTTTTGACAAACTCTCCGCCTTTTTATTGAAATCGTTGAATTGCAATTTTCTACCCACCATGATTCCCACTAATAGTTTGAAATTTATCGCGTGGTAATTGAAAACTGTGTCAAACTTTTCTTTCTGTTTGAGGTTGTAGTTCTTGAAGACGGGATTGACTTTTTCCCTTTAAATCGTAGTCCATATCGTGGTGATGGCGACAGTAGTGAATCTGATGAGGAACAATCCAGTGTACATGGGGCACATTAATTTACGTGCTTAAATCGTTCGGTGTTTCGTAGCGGAAAAGCTGCCGGCTTCCAGTTTTGGAGAGAGAAGGGGGGGAGATAATATGAGGGAAAAGAATATTTTTCCACACTGAATCGATTAAGCAATAGATATCACTGAAAAACGATGAATTTGCTTTTATATTCGTTCATGGCGTGATTCAATTGTTTTTAATTGTTTCAATTATGCGCCATTTGGCATGGGAGATTTAAATGAAAAAAAAAACATTTAGGTATTTGATAATTACGATTTTCGTCAAGATATCTATTGTTTTTTCGTAACTTTTTTATTTTTGCACGGCTAAAAAAACATTAATTGAAAAAAGAGAGGAATAAAGGGACAACAAATGCATTTATTGATATGAACGTCTATATCATTTCCACTGTCTACATTTAAAAATAATTTGAAGGCCCATCGTATTCCTTAATGAATTATCAACAATCTTCTGAACGAAATTCCCGCTGTTATTGAAACAATCGCTTTCAGATACATTACTCACGTAGAGCCATCCATTATTTCCACTTCAAGTTTGCTTTAGTTAGCTTAATTATTAATTATGAATAGGCTCAATTTTGTAGCATTCTTGTTTACACAGACTGTACATTGCTGCCTATTTCTTTCATCGAAATAAAGTAACATAAAATGTTGAGGATTATGCAAAGGCTTTGCTATATTTTCAAAATTATTTTTCTGTCGTTCATCTTGTGTATCTACCAGTCCTCTTGCTTAGAAAACTGCTGCGTATGTATCATGCATAGTTTATTTCTAAAACTTTGTTTTAATTGATTGTGTATAGTAATTTTCACTTTTTGCGCAGGTAATTTTTCATATTTTCCTCTCCATTTAAATTATCCGGGTTATCTATACTAGTTTCTTCATTTAGTTTTTGGTGACGCCTTGTTACGTATTAACTAATTGTGCAACATTAAAATGAATTTAAATTATTTTTTCTACATTTAATATCATATATGCCGCTCTGAAATCACGTGTCCCTTGTGTCTGTAATTAATTAATTTTTTACCGCATTCTACATTATTATCACTATTATTATTTGGTATCTACCGTTAAATTTATTGCTCTATTGTTTTTCACGCTTGTGTATAATACCCTTCACCGGTGTTATGACTTCAATGCTCTTTCCCAGGTGATTGGATTTATGTAACTCCCCATTCATTATTTCCATCCGCGGGTTAGGTAGTTTTCCCCCGCAGGTCTTCGTCGTAATTAGCGCTTCACCATTTATGTTTGTGTTTCATTTGCTTGATTGCTCTCTGATTATAAACATAAACACAAGGTTGTGTGAAAATGTTGCTGCATTAGACTATTAGTTTATTTTTCCATTTAAGTTATTTTTAAATTCACTTTATCTAGTTTTTCGTTAGGTATACATTTTGATTCGTATTTATAATGAGTTTTAATTTGAAAATGCTACATAGAAAATGTATATCTAAATATTTCCTTTGGAATTATTTGTAATTATTATTCGCAGTCAAATGAATGACTATATTTTTTTTAATAAAAGCATAGCTGTTGATTGCATTCAATTATATATGGCATCACCGGCGCCATTAATGAATTTTCAATAATCAATACTTAACTCATTAAGAATTAATATTAATATTTCCTAATTGCAATAGTTATATTAACGAAGAAATTAAATTTGAAGAATTCATTCTTTTTCACGTTTCTGCTGGAATTTAAAGAGCATAGTTTTAAATTCGACCAAAGGAGTACCCGATGTTATTACATCACAGTACAAGTAATATTTTATTGCATTAATAGTTTGACTTTCTTATTCCAAAGATATCGCTTGGTGTAATGTTTCCCCCATTTATGCTTGGTTAATGATAAAATAATACCGCGGTGGCAATTATGGCAGATATATTTTATTTTATCACTCCTACCTTTTGTTGATGGATCAATCTCGAGGTGGAACATTAGCATCTGAGATGCATGCAATAGTCTACCGTGATGCAGCATCATGGTTAGGTTGACCTTTGAGCTTCAACAGCGGGGGCTAGAAAATTATCAAGTTACTCCTTCGGTAATAGAGCACGCGCATGCATATTGCATAGATACAAGCCTTTAAGAAAGCTTGCTCGCCTTCATTTTACCACCGGATTCTTGCTGGGTTAACTCAAAACACCCTAATGAAGTTTTCCCCACGTCCCTGCCTGCTTAAGCCATATTTGCTCCCTGTCGTCATCTACTACCCGTTCCTCTAGCCACGTACGTTCCTAAAAGATAGTCCTAAGTGTTTGATTTGTGCATAATTACATTGTGAACGGTTTGTTACTTCCGATACGACAACGCAAGTTCAGGATATTGTTGTTCCGGGACAACTCGAGAAACTTTCGAGCTGCACTATTGACTTGTATTCTAAATGGAGTTTAGGTTACCTAATTTTTTCCCTTGTGCATATTAATTACTTCAGTCTTTTTAGAAATTATGAATTACACGGATGCTTTTGCTCATCCGTGTCATATAATTTTGACGATTTTTTTCATTGAAAAAGAGTTTTGAATCTTTTGTTTATGCCTGCTTTTTTTCTTTTAGAATACTCCCTGCATTTTTCAACTTCTTGCCTGAAAGAAATCTTTTTCCTGAATAATGGCGTTAATAAAAGTAACGTAAGGTTTGGATGATCTGTTAACGACTTTTATGGTCGTTCGTAATTAGGTTTAGAATGGCGGGTCTTTCATCTTTATTATGAAAGAACAATGAGAGTGCTTTAATCGCGGCTGTAAATGGAGATGATGCCTCTCTAAAATGATGAGGTAAAAGGAGAACTGTTCCCTGTGTATTTCAAAAAAGAAAATCTTAGCCCCTGAATGTCTTGCATATTCGAGGCAGCTTTGTGCTTTCTACAGTCAGCGAAAACATAAATGCGGTTATGAGAAACAAGTGAGTTTTTATGTCAGAGGGAAACAAGGACATGGGATACTTTGCAAAAATTTGATCCGGTAAGGTTGTTAAATTTTAAAAAGCATAATATTCATGGGATGCCTCTGGAAAAATCGATTTCAAGCGTAGCCAAATCCAAGCGTTTTAAGCATTTAATTCCGTAAGAAATGAGGACATTTCCGTTTCACTACGTGGTGAATCGTCTAAATTCCGCGGAATATTGGATGTGCTTAACTCTGCATCCAAGTATTTGACATGAAAATAAAGCAGGCGTAAAAATTTTTGGCACGCGAGGTTGTTATAATTGGAAGCATTTACTGCTCTAAAAACTCAATGTGTGTGTGTGTGTGTGTATATATATATATATATATATATATATATATATATATATAAATGTATTGAGTACACTCAAAGTACATATGTATGATTATGCAATACAATACATTGAATATACAATATAATTATAATGTATCTTGTAATTAATATATATATATATTGCAAGAGAAATGCTTATTATATTCTATATTGCAATGAGAACTTTTTCCTCTAATCTGGAAACCGCCTTCAATTTTTTCTGGATGTTCTTCCTTGGTTAATATTCTGTAAATAAAGCAGATGTTTACTTTGGACGAATAAATAAAAAATTAAGCTTCTTGCGGAAGGACGTAGCACGTAGATGACCATAGAAACACGGACATAGGAGCGTGAAAAGGAAGCTAGAGGATTGTGCATGTGAAACAACTTTGTCAACATAAACAGATTTTACAGGCGGGTCGTTTTATAACCTGCCCCTCGGTACTTTCTCCCTCGTATTTTTTATTTCGTCCACTCCATCCGACTTTCTCCCGCAGTTTATCGCATTCTCTAGTATTCTTTTCCAGTCTCATCAGTGACATCCCTTCCTTCTGTTTTCCTTCCTCCGCCCGTTTGTTTTCGTTTATTATTCTGTTTAACTTCAACTTGGACTTAGCTCACTCCGGTGTATGCTGATGTGTCCTCTTGCCTTTGCCTCTCGATCTATCAGTCCCTTCCTACTAACCTCTCCCTCGGAAGTTCATTCAGAGCTCCTTTCTGAGCCTCTCGAATGCCAGCCCGCCCCCAGCTGCGCCCTGCTGCGGCTGTCCGCCTGCGTGACCCCTCGCTCCCGTCCCCTCACCCCCCCCCCCAACAACGGCGTCATTCCCTCATCCTAGAATCCCGCTTAACGTCCAACTAAACGGGACGGCAGGCCACCAGACCCTTGAAGCACGCATAGTCCTGCGCGCCTCGTCCCTCCTATTCCTCCTCATCCCCCATCGCAAATTCCACCGCCATCACCTGGTAATCCCCGCACGGCCCGTGCGGTGGAGATTCAGCCCCCTTTCCCTCGGGCCCACCCGCACATACGGTTACACGAACACAAACACACACGTGGACATTCCCACTCACGAATCCGCACGCATTTTTCTTTTTAGCACGCCCCCTCCCACCTTCCCTTTGTGACTCCTACTCTCACACTCCTCCTCCCCATCCACTTCGGTCTCTCTCTCTCTCCCTTCTTCACTGGTTGGTACATTCCGTTGCCCTTTGAAAACAAACTCCCCAAACACTATTCTCAGGTCTTCCTGGAACTCCCTCCTGCGGAAGCTAAACGGATCTGTCACAGTCTCTCCCACTTGGCCAAGTTTTTTTTTTTATTTTCATCTGCTTCCCCCGCGATGCCTGTTCTCAAACTTGGTTATTAAATTATTTGGATATAACAGGAACACGATAACGGCTGTTGGATTGTGTAAGCGGAGCGTTTGCTTAACCAGGTCAAAGAGTAAAATATGGGGTATTATTTTGAATATGTAGGCATTAAATGCTTTTACCATGCATGATACAAATATCTGCGAGATCGAGCAAGCACACAGACAAACCACTGAAAATTTAAAAAGTTTTCCTAATAGAAATCTTTGTTTTCTGAATGTTGCAGTGCATAGAATTGTTTGAAGTTTAAAGTAGCGGTGGTAATGCCCTCACTTGATAATCCGTAGGTTTCCGGCTCTAATTCTTTTTGTATTATAATTTATTCACCATGGGGATTAATATTTGTGTTAGACGTTTTTGCTCTTTAGAGGATTTATTCTAAATGTACTAGAAATCTTCAGTGTAGAGTATGTAATTCATTATTTCTCTAGTACAAAACGAGAAAAATATCTTTAATAGCTCTCTACCCGCTACCTTGTGCTCTAATTCACACATTTTCATCAAAGCAATGCTGAGGATTTGGATGCCTTAGCATGCATTGGTCCAATACTTTTGAACGGGAATAAATTTTCAATGATTGTTACTTTAGTTGGCTTAAAAACTGCAAACTAATACGGACATTCTCATCATGCGTTTTATAATAGTGTTTACTGTCAATCTAATTGCCATTTGTAAGTAATCGCACTTAATGCACAGTATCGAAAGTTTTTCGAATAAAATTACTCCGAGCGCGGGACTCCTCTACCAATTATAACTCCATGGTGGAGCCCGCATCATCACTGTTCAAGAACATCGTCGAGCTATTTCCCGTATCTGTCACAGCATTACATCCATCGCTGCCTTTCCTCCTAACAAGATGTCTTCTGATCTTGCCGCGATCTCTCATCCGTTTTCACTCCCATGCGTTTAACTGTTCTCTTGACTTAGAGCACGGGAATCAACCCACCGCCTCCAAGGCAGCAACGGGGCCACACGCATTTACATCGAGCTATGGTCCTATTCACTCTTCGCATGAAGCATTTAAAAAATGAGAATTTCATCATATGATGGATAAGGGAGTCAGTAGGAGGCAAGGTGGATGGTTCTGTGTTTCCAGTTTTCGTCCAACCGTTGAAATTCGAAAGGCGAACTTTCAGGGACTTGCGATCCATTCAGCGGAAACGAGTGGCCTTCCGAAACAGTTTTTTTGCCGTTATTAGCATGCGTATTTTTTTCCTTTTCTCTTTTCATCTTGTTGTACTTTCTCGTGCGTATTTCTTTGAAGGGCGAAGGAAAGCTGTGATAGTTTCCGTCGCTACCTCATAACAGGAAGGAGAGATTCCCTCCGAGCATCACCATAGAAAACTCTGTGAGTTTTGTTGTTTCAGCTTGTCTTTGTTATCAATCCCTTCCTTGCTCGCTTTCATTACTACATAGAACTTTTGAAATCAGGATAAATCGACATCTTTAGGTGACTACTACAGAGATATCCTTTGCGCTTTTAAGTGCAAAGGTCTGACGCCCCACAGCAGGTGGTGTTTCTCCACCAATAGCCCTTTCTCCACCCCCAGGCAGTTTCCCTCGCCTTCCTTATCTCGCGGGACGGCTCTTGTCTCCACTCCACTTACTATGCGTACAGTCAACCTCCCCACCACCCTTGCCCTTCTTCGTGCTCCTCTCTCTCACTTTGCGTTCCCTTTGTGCGGAAAATTTCTCTTTTTTTCTTCGCAAAAAGATGGACCACTCCCACGCAAAAAAGGGTCACTCTGCCGCCTTCCACACCTCTCTCCCTCTCTTCCCTCCCTCATCCCAGACCACGCCCCATTTCCCCATTGTATCGCGTCGTCCATTTATTAAGCGAACTCCCTCATCCCATTTCATCTGTCGCCTTTTCACCGCCCACCTTCCACTCTCCCCTTTTCCTCTCCTTCCCTTCCCACTCCTTCCCTTCCCATCTCTCTCTCCCCCTCTTTTATATTTATTTATATTTTCATTCACGCGAGTACATGCTCGCAAACATCACACACTGCATGAGTACAGCGAGTGTCTTCTCAAATACGAGGGAGCGTATCTAATCACGTGCCGTTGGCGCCACGTTTTCTCCGTCCGGAGTTTTCGAAGTGGGTGGAGGGGAATGGACGATATGGGTGGATTCAAGGGGAGCGGTTGAGAGGGCGATAGGTAGTTCAAGGAGGGAGCGGGGCGATGGAGTTTTTGCGTGGGACGAGGGAGAAGGAATAGGCAAGGGAGAGGGGCGAGGGGGCATCCAGGGGGCCCATATGCGACGGCACGCACCGGGATAAACGCCATCTGCATCGTCCAAAGACTCCCGGTTCCCTTCTCCGCCTCCGTTTCGTTTCCCTGCGGGTTCGCCTCTTATGCCCCCACAAAGCCCTTGCAAGTTTACCTCCTGGAGGAGGGAAATCCTTTGGCCGCTGTCTTAATTCAGGCGTCATCTATTACCGCGCCTTGTGGCTCTTTAAACCATTTCCGTTTAATTTGTGACCTGCCCTCCGGATCGTCTGGAAATACCGTGTTTTTCTCTTGCTTATCAGTACTTGTACAGGTGCAACCAATTTAGTGAAATCACGACGCACTAAAGTAAAAATAATCAAATTGATATCATTGAATTCCATTGAAAATATATTTGACCTGTTTAAAACACAAAAAGAAAGATTGGGGTATATTAAAGCTGCATAAGAATTTTGATGACTTTTTACTAATGTTGTCCCAGAAATGTATAATAGCAAACAGTTTATTGAGTAATAATTCTGGTGTTCTTTTAATTTTAATTTTAAAAATCTGATTAATTTGAATTCAAGGGTGATTAATAAACGAGAAGGCCAGTATTCTTGGAGTTACGAGGCACAGAGTACTGGCGGGACAACTGTTGATTTGCATGGCGTTTCTTTATTAAGGTGGTTTCTTTGGAATTTATAATTTGTTAATAATGATGAAAAGTATTGTTTTTTAATGTAAGGAAACCATAATTTTTTAGTCGTGCGAAAATTATTTGCTGTATAAAATTAAATCCGCCTTTATGATCATTTAGAAAACAGCTTTCTTAATGGTGCATTAAATGACCGTAACGTTCTTTTAAACGATAAATAGTCAAGATTGATGCCTCATTATTATTATTTGATTTTAATGAGAAATGATATATATTCATAATAATAAGTTATTTCGAAGGAAATTTCACTATAAAATGGAGATTGTAATCGAAGTTGATAGTGTAATGGCACCATTCTGCCTCCGTCACATTACATTTTATTTATTTGTGTCATTTGTACTTGCTCACTTTTAGATCTTCTATTTGACAATTATTTTCATAAATGCGTCGGAATAATTTACCGCCCCTCCCCCCTGCTATTGTTGTTTCCAGAATTTCCAGCTACCTTAAAGGTTACCGTATTTCGTTAAGCACCCGCAGGCGACTAAAGAATTTTCTTTCCGTTTTTATAATTTCCCACTTCTTTTTATCTGCATAATTTGGACAATAATGTTATGTATCGCATGTTATTCACGTTTCCATAATTTTAAAAGACATGTTTTCCAAGAATATTTTGACCTGAAAAACGTCCGACTTTCGGTTCACATTTGCGTGCTTTTACTTGTTATCTTTTTGAAACTTAACGGTTGGGAACTCAAGCATCCAACTTATTCTTTAGGGTAAGGATTGGTTTTTTACTTGAAGCTTTGAGGATGCTTTTTGTTGACCAAATGTTTACAATTTAATATATTCTTTGGTTATTGGAATTTATCGGTGTTTTTTGTTTTCCTTTCTCAGGATAAAATAAATAGCATTACTTATGAATGACTCTCCATTCTCGGGATGCATTACTTCTTCGTGTTTCACCCTTATCTGTCCTAAGAAACAACGTTCTTTTAAGTCTACTTGTGTTTCAATATAGATTGTTTTAGTGTGCCAAATTTGAAAATTTCTTTCGTGTTCGATTAAAAGTGGTGAGGAATTCGTGTATTATGATGTTGAGTCTCCATTTGATTTCTTAATATCTGTAAACTGGTTTTTATCTGGTTTTCATTGAATAACTTATGCTTAAATAGAAATAAGGTTCAAATATCATTGTGCATATTTTGTACGTAATACTGCATATTAACTGAAATGCTTTTGGTTCAGATCCCTTCTCGAATGGTAGTTGTTGGTGTAAAGTTTGGCGACTCGGCAAAATTGGAAACACGGTAGCTTGTCAAAAGATGATTATCATTATCCCAGCGACAGGTATGAACTACCGAGCAAACTCTTGAAAGCAAACCAAAAAATAGAAAATTTTTAACCCTGATGGTTAATATACTCGTATGTGTGTGAATATATACATCTATATATATGTACACAACATACATACATCTCCTTGTACATGTATATATATATATATATATATATATATATATGTGTATGTATGTGTATATATATATATATATAATATGATTAATATATTTTTTATTGCTTCTATAATTTGATGAATTGGCAGAGATTGGCTTTCCTACACCTCATACGTTTCTCATAAATGTAGTTAAATGAATTAGGTTTTCTATGTCGTTTTAATGATTGTGTATCTTTTGATGCGTATTAATAAATATTATCGTAGCGATAGTAAAACAGTTCATTTTTAAGTTCAATTCAGTTTTAATTAAAAAATCAACATTTTCTTGCTGTCAGTTCAGAATAGCCAGTGCGGATTTTATTGTGCTAATTCTACCTGCTGTTCGATTATTAAAAAATAAATGAAGAAGCTGACGCAGCCGAAACTAGAGTTACTTACTCCCTTTAATTAGTCTGAATTTTTTTATGTCGTTGAAGTTTTTATTTTTTTAATTTCCCAAAGATTAAATCTCGATATTTTTATTCTTCTTGCTCATCGGACTTAAGCCTATTTATCCTCATTAGTGAAAAAATATTCGTGACGACAAACTTATTAAATTTTCATTTTAGACCACAATTTTTTTGTACTATTTAGAATCTTGAAATTCATAGAATGGGATATGATTCTCTGCTTCAGTTTTCTCTCTCAAAGCTTATGGGCACTTAAGTTTTGGTTTGTATTCCGTAGTCATTTTCTTCGAATTGGGTCGAAAGTGACTACGGCTCTCCGTTCCCTCAACTGCAAAATCAGTATCACTTCTCCTTGCCCGTTACTTCTTTACTTTTTCTTTGAACACGTCTTTAGAAGGGTTCATTTATATCTTGAAGTGCCAAAGGATCCCTTTGCTCATCTCCACAGCTCTTCTCTTTTCTCGATCTCTGGGCGTTCATTCACTGATAGCCGTTCTCCAGCCCAAATTCCAAAGGTTTGCCTCGCTTGATCTTTCTCATCCACGAATTACTCTCTTCGCTATTCATTCTTCTGGTTCACCTATCGCAACCTCCAATCTGGATTCAAATTTTCCCTTGTTGTATATTTGTATTCCTCGCTTTGCATTACTTTAACAAAAACCTCTTCGACATGCTCATCTCCCATGTCTCCCGTGCAACCTCTTGTCTCGGCTCCTCTCTCCGTTGCCAGCCGTTTCTTTTTTCCCTCTCTCTTTCTCGTATTTATCACCTCCATAACTCCGGCATGCGCGTGTTCACGTACGTATTTTTCCCACCCCTCGAATCTCCTAAACATCTCGCGGCTGAGAATATTTTCGAGCGGCTTCCTCCTTCTCTGTCAGCCCTCCTCCGGCCCATTCGCGTTCCTTTATCTCTTTAACAAATAAAAAAAGAACAACAGTGGAGCGAGGGAAGTGAGTGAGGGGGAAAGGGCGAATGCTTGCAAGAAACGAAGACCCGGCGCGATCCCGGGGGCGAGAGAATGGGGAGTGTGTGTGTGTCAGGAGAAGAGTGTATGCGCGTATGAGTATGGCGCTGGTGTCGCTCCTCTTCCAGCTTCCCCAACAAGCGGATCCCCCTCCCCACTCTCCCTAATTCCTCCGCCGCACACTCCCTTCCTCCTCTCTTCTCCCCCTCTTAACTCCGCCCTCTCCTCATCGTGGCTGCGCCTCTCCCCTCCGTCTCACCCGCAAGCCCACCCTGTCTCCCTCCCTCCGCGTCGCCGCTCCGATCCTCCCGCCGACGTCCGCCGCCTGGAGCTCCGGCAACCAGTCGGGCAACCCGCTCCCTTCTAGCCGGGAGTTTTGGCCGAAGTGTCCCGAGACCTCTCTCGCGCTCTCAACGCGGGAGCACGATAATCGAGCGCGCCAAAGCGCGCGTCGACGTGTGCGTTCGGAACACCCTCGCGGTCTATTGTTTCCGGTGCCGGGTCACGAGGAAGGGAGTGGCGAGATAAGTGAATGGGTTCGCGCACCGCATTACTGTTACTGAATGAGAAAAATATCGTCTGAGTATTCTTCTGTTTGGTGCGTTTGAAGAGAGAGAGAGAGCTGTGGAGATCGTGAATCAGCTTTTTGAGAAGATTTTTCCCTTTCTTTCAATCCAAAGTTTTGTGTGAACGTGCCGCAATAACTGTGACCGGAAAATACTTAATTTAGGCTCCTAGGCAATAGATGATACCTGCTTTTTGCTTAGTTCAGTATAGCGTTATATGTACATTGTGCTCGTTGATTAAGGTGCTGCTGGATAATTCCAATTGACATATCCTACTATTAAGTCTGCCTATTGGAACAAATGGGTTTTGGACCCGTCACTGTATTTTACTGATAGGCATAGTTTATTCTCGCTTAGCCCAGAGAATAATCGTGTAGCAATAAACAGGAATGGCGTGTGGTTAAGTGAATGTTTTTTTCAATGCGGAAAGTAGCATACGATATTTGAATCCAATTTAGCATGCATGCGTGCTGAACTTTATCACAGAACAGTGGGTGCGCGTTCTTCCATCAGGAAACGTGACTTGTGTTCTTACGCGAGTGATTTGCCACTCGTTCTACCCGACCGAATGTTTGAGAAGAGGGACATATCTTTGTATCGTTTACACGATCGGAAAATGGGCTGCGACCTCACTCTCCGAGCGTAACTTATATTGAACTGGAAAGTTTGAACTGACTCAGCTTCATCGAGAAGTGAAAAATAAAATATGTAAATCTCATCCACTGAAGTGTCGTTGTCCGAGTCCAGAAGAATCCTCTAGATTAATCATATCTTTATATTCCATGCCAGTGTATGTGCATGGAGTAAGTGATTGGAAATATTCTATCACCAATTTTACCGTGGCTGCTCGGCGACGGACTTGATATTTTAGCTTCCCACAGAACTTTGGCACTCGCTAAAAATATACATTGTTTCAACGTAATGTTTTGAACATTACCATCAGGGCGACACTTTCTCTGTCAGGGAATATATTAAGGAGAAGCTCCCTCACAAACGCCCTTTTAAGCATTCTACCCTTTTCACCCTCCGCCCCCGAACCCCGTCTTACCCGGCGGGTGACTACCTCCCTGCCCTTTGACCTCATTTTTTCCCTCTCTGATTTAACATTCCTTTTCCGAGGAACAATCTTTGGAAACATCGTGGAAGCTTTTCGATTGCAGTTTGAGCTATTCCGATTTTCCGTGAGTGTGCCGTGGAACGCGGAGTGAATAGCTAAGAAAGGTTCGTGCATTCCTTCTCCTCACGGCAGCAAGGACTGCCAAGAACATCCGAGTGGATTCTCGGAGACGGGAAATCGAGTTTGGCGAAGAGGGTGCAGTGCGTCTACTTCTGAAAATTTTGATTTTGTCCCTTTGTCCCTCTCCTCTACCGAAGAAAAGGTTTCCTAGTGGCTTAGACAAACTTCATGGGGATCAAGGAAGTGGTCCTACTGTTGTTTTCACACGTGCAGCATCCTCTTATAAACATTTGAAAATTAGTGCTCAGTGATTAAAGTATTCGACGAAGTGATAGCTCAGTGTGTGAGTGTAAATGTGAGTGTATTCTATAAATTATCATCACCAGAAATAAAATTCTCTTCGGCCATTAAATGAATGTATAACATATTGTGATTCCTTAAGTTTTGTGATAACTACATTCAATATATCGCCGTGGATCATAGGTGAGAGCATTGGTAAATGCGAAATCATTTGTTAATTTTAGAATTAAAATGTTACTTAGTAATTGAAGTTCAATTCGAGTGTAGGCATATACGGTTCGTTTGTCAAAGAAACTTTTCAATTAAATGTTTTTCTTCTCGTAAATTCGATCTTACTGAAATATATTTTATTGGTGATTCCAACTCATTCGTAACTCTTGCATTCCCATTTCCTACCTAGATTAGGTCACTCATTTTCGGGGCTAACATAAAATGGGTCAATTATCTTGTACCTTGGCCTGAAGTTCATTGACGAGTTGCTTGAAAGATTTCTTTAAAAGTCTTTCCTGTGCCTTGAGGATATTTTTCAATTCTTTTCCACTTGTCTGGAAATACACACTTTATTTTCTGAAATATAAATGTAAGTTTGTTATGTATGATTAAAAAAATAAGATAGTTAAACCTAAAAAAAGTGGATGGAGATATCATGGACTCCAACAACTGTGATTTGTTTGGAAAAATGCTTTTTGCTGTAATAACTATTCTAATATCTTTTATGGACGTTTGACTTTGCTGCTTTAGGCGTTAGGTTTCTTATTCGGGCATGGATCTAAAGATGGCTCTAAATTTGACTTTAAGTGGTTCTTAGGAGGACTTAGTCAACGAGAACTATTATTATCATTACAAATTTTCTCTTTCTCTGTTTCCGCAACTCTTCATCTTTCCTGCATGTTTTTTTAGTGTAAACTCAAGTCCCCATTTTTCCGTTCTATTTGCTTTGAACTCTCTGTTTATCTCTCTCCGCCAGTCCTCTCCTCTTCCTCAGCCAAATCTCCCTCTTTCAATGCTACCAGTCACATAAAGGCATCCCTCATTCTTTTTCCCGCGCCTCGCGTGTATTTTCAAGATTGAAAGGGTCGTTCGTGTTATGAGTGAGACACGCACCAACATGGCATATAAAAATGAAGCACTTTCTTAGACTGCGAAAATATTTATGCGTTCATTTTTATTCAACAATCATATTTGCCTCCTAGGTGGGAGGAAGAAAGAATGGTTGGTACATTTTTTCCTTCCTGTCAGTTATTCTATCTGTACTTATTGTGGGTTTTACACACGTCTTTTAACATTCTCTTTCCTTCATAGGTCGTTTATGCATATATATATATATATATATACAAGGGACCGGGGCCTTCACCTCATTGTCTATATCGCAGTGAGTTATTTCCTGAGTGTTATTTCAAGTATTTTTGAATACGTTTTTTGCCTCATAATGTCAAGCGACCATGTCTAAGCTAATGGGTTAGTTTTACAAGCCAACTTTTGTCAGAAGAATAAAAATGTTCATTTTATTTCTGTAAATTTTATTTAACCTAGATTTAATTTGGACTATATTTACGTGTTGTTCCTCTTGGTGAAAAAAAAGTAAAATTCACTGTATTTGCGTTTTCGGAAACAATCAATCACTATGGAGAATACACCCAAAAGAGAGAGAAATGCATTCTAAGCGTATCGCAGGGTGGGGATTTAATTAAGGTTTGCGTCTTTCTGCTGTAATTAATTATCTGAATTATGTAGTTTTCTTTATAATTTAGTAACCACTTTGATGTGGATTCTTTTTGCCTTTCTGCGCTACGTATAAACTCCTAAAATCTTATTTTGTCTCACTCTTTTAGAACAAAGGAATGCCCAGCTGTCTTCTCCAAAGCATAGCCTTAGATAGATAACCTAACAAGTAGTTAAGGGGAGTCTCTTCTTAAAGTAGGTCACTTTCAAGCTTTGTTTGCCATTCACATCAAACTTTGTTAAATCATTTGAGTTAGATTCTGACTTCTCTATCAACGTTTTCTCTGCACCATCATATTTCCCTCTATTTTTTAATTCTTCTTCATGATAAACATTAGCTAATTCTCCGTTTTGATCATTCACACTAATCTGTTTGACCTTTGAACTCTCGCACGGCCTTAAAACTTAAAATTTAAAACTTCTATGACAGTGATCCTGTCGAAAATCCTCAAGGACCATACTCTCCTTATTTCAAACACGTGAGTCAATAAGAGACTGAAATAACAAAGTGGGATTTGGAGGATTTGACCTCAGGGAATCGTTACGGTGCCCATAATATGTCACGTCAGTAAACAGCCAGGAAAACCGTTTTCACGTGAAATACACCAAGTAGAAGTCCGTTGGGGTGTTTCCTGTTTTATGGATGGAAATAATTATCTAAAAGGCGTTCTTTATATTTTCAAGGGGAAGATTTGGGGCTGCGCAGGCAGCGAGCTTAATAGTTTTCCAGGCGATCCAAAATTACCCACACAGATAAATTATGTGCTTCGCACATCGTGCTGAGGAATTTCGCCGCATTGGGCACTATTATACTTTACACCAAAGCCTAACGGTCCTCTCAAATTCAAGCGTGTACTTCAATTATACTATTTTAACGCATTCTAAATGAAACATATTAATTATTGAATTTTAGGATGGGGAAAATAAAAAAAACCATTTATCTCCTGTATTATTTAAAACTTTGAATCACATTCTAACTGTTCAGCGCATCGGTTTCTATATATTAAAAAATGATGATTTATTAAGGCTCAATTTCAATTTACCCTTATTTTATTAATTAAGAAATATATAAAATATTAAGCGTGTTGTGTAATTTTATTAAATTTTAATGAATTATTTCTTACAATTATATAACTAAATAATTATTTTTGGAACATGATTCTAAAACGCCATAAAATTCCGTATTGACGCTTTTTTGAGGGTTCATTTGTTCTATTATGATACCATTATCACCTCCTGTATCTTACATGTCTATGAAAATGTTATTTTCTATAATAAAATCTCATGCTGTATCGATAAATATGTCAATCTCGTACTCATGAGGGGATATCATCGAAACTTAATTTTGTTATGAGTGGGAAATCGTGAAAACAACCGGAATAAAATGACATACGAGTATTTAAAGCATTTAATTCCATTATATCGCCTGTACATAGTCTTAGTTCACATTTCACCCCTGGAAGGTTCCAATTTCATGAAATCACTTGCGTTGAAGCAGTTATTAATCGCTAAAAAAATGTGTAAAAGCCAACAATTCATTAAGAGGAGGAAATACTGAGAGAGAATGTGTCATTACTTATCTCGTCCAGTGGCTCTCTTCGAATTTTAATGGGTACTTAACGATATTTTCTCTCTCAAATTTGTGAGAACAAAGAAAATTCATCGGTATTTGCGAGAATAATTCATTTTGATGAATAAATTAGAGGCCTGGTTAAATGATGATACCAGCCCATTATGTCATTCTCTAGGGAGTGAATGTTTAATGCCTTCGCAGAATGTTTGGACAACCCTTCTAATTTCCTTGAGCTTATCTTAACATTTGAATATTTTTAATTGATAAGTCATATGACGCTTCTTTCATATTCTTCTATGTGTCTTTCCTGCAAACTGTCATTATTTTTTTCCTAGTCTCATGTGATTTTTTCATAAAGTCGATTATTTGCAAAATAATATATAGAAAATCTTAATGAGACTAATTGATTAACGTTATTATTTTCTCACCATTAAACTCTCTTACGTTACTATGTAATCTGAAGCTTAATCGAAATTTGGATTCTTATTTCCTGCAATATGCATAAATTCGTATTTCTCGAGTATCTGTCGACATTTTACTAACAGCTATGGAAGCCGTGCTGTTACATTAACTGCGAAATGTAACACGATCGCGATTGTTCAATATAGTGGCGGGGAAAATGGGCGGGAGAGACTATCTGATGGAGGACATATGCTTAAGGTCACTTCGTTTTGTAAATATTTTTGCACCACACCCACACGGATATGAATTCTCGTACAATTGCTAAATAATCATGATATTTATATGATTTTCACACGTCACATTTACAAACCATTCGAAAGATTCATATAAATGTAAACAACTGCTATGCATGTATTGTAGCATGAATTTTCGTCGTATTTCTTGAAATTACGAGTGCGAGTTCCTCTCACGCCCTTCTTTTCCATCTTCCGCAATCAACATTTTCCTCACTTTCCCGTTTCGCGATCCCGTTCGTCAACTCCCGTGGCGATCCGTCTCCCACTCGTCGTCCTTCGCGTGCGCTCTCTTCACCTCCGTCGCACCTCTCCCACACTCACTCACTCTCTCGCGCCCCATTATCTCCCGTCTGCTCCCTCCCCACTACCCAATTCCCTTTCATATCCTAGCCATGTCTCTTCACATCATCTCCACCGGTCTGCTCCGGGGAGAGGACGCTTGTTGCGACACCGTAGGCAAAGGTAGCCCGGGACCAGATCCCGTCCTCCCCTCCCGCCCCCATTTGCCCCTAAAAAGCGTGCGTCTCGTCGCTGCAGGCTACCCCTTTAACCCACCTGCATCATTCCGCTCCGACCTCCCAAAGACCCTCTACATGTGGCAAGCGGAAAAGCTCCTCATTCACGGAGGACCAGACTGTTTTTCCTCATTCCCTTTTCATCACAGCCCCTCACTCCTCTCGTCCCGCACTTTTTGTGCCTGTTTTTTTGCTTCCTCACTCCCCTTCACTTTTGGATTTCTCTCTCTTCTTTTGATTAACGTTCTTTCTCTCTTTTAACGTTTCGTTCCCTCACTTTCTCTTCTGGCATGGTAATACGCAGGCAAACTTTTGGAGTAGTGTAGGGTCATTCCGTTTGCAGATTGTATTTGAAATGAATTCTAGTGCGGTGCAACAATAAGCCCCTTAGGAAACTCGACGAAACTGAACTAGCGAGATAAAATTAGTGCTGTCTGATACTTTTTCTGCTTCTTGTTCTCCATTAGTTGTAGAATGTGGATTCAAGTGTTTCTTATAAAAAGAGACGTTTCAGGTGTGATATGGTGGAATAACATGATTAAATAAAATTGGCAATTTTCCACAAAAAAATAAAAATTTATTAATACGACCGGTTTCGATGCAACTACATCATCATCTGGTAACCTTTGTTACCAGATGATGATGTAGCATGCATAGAAACCGGTCGTATTAATAAATTTTTTATTTTTTTTTGTGGAAAATTGCCAATTTTATTTAAACAAGTGTTTCTTATTCTTTGAGTGCAGCTCAGGGATAGGTAGGTAAATTTTTCTTAGAGTTTGGCTGAATACTTCTCAAAGTCGAAAGATACCTATGAATAATTGGCGATTTGTTCTAATTATTTAATTCAAAGCCAGTGAGTAAAATTGATTCGTAGTACTGCTAAAATATATCTTGTCATTTATGCTTTTACGATAAAACGCTGCTTAAATTTAAAATAATCGTTTAACCCACAGAATATGCGATCGCATATTTGTTTATTTTGCCAAAAACTTATGATGAATGTAAGTATTGTCAAATTTCTCAGGACGGGTTTTCCTGCCCAATTTTGTTTCCAATTTTTAGTGACAATCATTTTGCAATATACCTTCGCTATGAGTGGAAAGATATTTCCTTTGCCATTTGTGAGAGAAAGAATGACTTTAGCGAGGGGAGGGGTATTTATTTCTTCCATATATACCAAGAGTAGTCATATTTGTTGATTCCGTACATTTTTTTTCAAATTCTCACTCCAGAATCCGATTTATTGTTCAGGAATAGTGGATGATAACATTCTCTAGGTTGCATCATTGAGAAGAGTATTTTCCTTCCACACACACCATAGTCTATTTGAAGTCCAATCCATCTACTTGAATTATACTTTGTAATTATTAATATTTTAGAACCAATAATTTCGTCATAGCAGTTCTGATTAATGAATACCACTTGACTCCCAGAAGTGGAGTGTAACTATCTGGATTACAAACTAGATCTTCTGAGAAAGTACATTTTGCTCGTAGAAATTATCCGGGTTACCAATGCCGGGTTGTTAACATGACACTCCTTAGTGATTAATAATAAGATATACGTAGCCTATCAAACCAAACTTTGGTTTAATTACTGTCCTTTTTCCCTATTTATAAATAATATATTTTTTTAATTTAAGACTATTCCCTGAATACAGATGACCCAGACTATAAAATACCATTACAAGGAGAAAGCGAGAAACTAGAACCATCGCTTACGCTTATACAGAATAATAGATTAAGGTTATTTTTTCAATTTTATCATTGAGAATTCCAGTTTGTTTTAAGTTTCAGGAATGTGATGTATCTCAAATCAAAAGTAGCACCACCGGAGGACTAGTATGTTTTTCATGAAGTGTAATCCAAAAGAAAATAATTAAACCTGGTTTATTTGTCACTGATTATCTCGACGATCATTTGGAAATATGCTACTTTAAAAGCAAAATATATTATGCCAGAAGTATGCTATCCCTCTCTAGGATCGAAATGATTTTTATGTCCCACTCAAAAGAAGGGAATGTTTATAACCTGTAGATGTTTTAATACAATTTAAAATAACGCTTTTCTTCATAATCATTGCTGAGTAATCATTGATAATCATTTCTGTCTTCAAATTAAGTTATTATTGAATACTCTTTTATTTGGTGTGCATTGAACGCCTCCTGCTTTTTTAGTACTCTATTTACGAACATACTTGTGAGTAAAATCAATTTGCTCATTAGTCTTCATTTGAGTTACGTTCCCTTTTTTGTGTCTACTGGCACGTTAAACAGCTGGTAATTGTTAAATGATTCTCCGTAAATAAAATTCAATTACCATAAAAATAACACTCCCGTAGTTAAATTCTGGAAATTCCCGTATATTTTTTACCTAATGAATCCATTCTTTTTTTTTCCATGGGCGTTTGACGGCTAAGACACATCTGATAGAATCAAACCATGTGTGACTCATCAGGAGTATTTTTTTTAATGTCCCACCGATACACTTACGGAAAAACGGGTTAAAAAATAGGCAGTCAGAACTTTACGGAACAATACACATGCTCAGTTAAACTTACACAATTACTTTTCTTTTTTGAAGCTTTAGCTTACTTCTTGGTTCAAGAATTTGACTATCTAGTATTTGTCGCTATCGCTCTGGATTTGTCATTTTTTATGAAATCTGGAAAATATCAGGCCATATTTTGTTATAATTAATTATAATTTATAGTATAGGAAGCAAAAATAATGGCAGTTGAATCATAATTTCCAAATGTACTGGTTTTTCATTTAGTCATTCCCCTATATTCGAGTGCTTTCTGCAGCTACCAGTGATTTTAGTTTCCAGCCAATATTTAATCTTTTTCATCTAGTTTCCATTCTACTGTTTAATTGAGCTATTTATTTATTTATGATCGCTTGAAATTGCATTAAAATGAATTGCTGTATTCTCATGGAAAAGGTTATTCGACAAATAAGGTTTATAATTTGCTCAAATATGCATACATCTCAATTGATGTGTTTTATGTTTTTTTTTCCTGTAGCTTTAAAACCGCAGTCAGTTTAATTTATTTATGTGAATTACAAATGTTTCAAGCCTCTGCATTTGCCCGCAAATATTACAACTTTGACAGCTGAAGTCTCATTTGTTGTTTTTATATGTACACTTTGTCTGTGCTCATCTTTTTGCTGACGAATGTGGAAGTAAATTATTTTCTTCGGTAATCTGTTTTAATCCCTTTTAATGAGGAAACCTTTTTCTATCTCCATAACTATGTGAATTAGGAAAAGTCGTCAAATGTAATTCTGACTTTTTGTTTTATAAGTCGACGTTTATTATCATCTCTGTGGTGTTTTTATATTTTAATGATCATTGACAAGAACTTTACTCGTGACAGTTCATTACTTCCTGTAATTGCCATATTGTGTATTAATTCATTATTTTTAGACGGCAGCGGTTTCTTTCGAAGTGTTCGTATCGGTTTAACATGCGGTGCATATTTTTTCTCATCATTTTTATCCATGTTGTGGTAATTATTTAGAGATAATATATCGTTACATAGAATTCGAGGAATGCGTCGTCGAGAACAATGTTCTGAACTTTCAGGGTTAAGCTGATTTAACTATTATTTTTACCGCTCACAGAATAACTCTTATCAATTTCATTCGAAAACTTTGATAACCACTTGTTACTTAGTCGAAAGATGTCGAGTGACATTACCGCACATCCATCATTTGATGTGGAGATTAGTCAATATCTATCTATTTCTCTCCAAATTCTTTATTATATTTATTACTGTAATGCAGATTAATATTTGTAAGATACATGTATATATATATATATATATATATATTTATTCTGATGGTTGTTAATTAGAATATAAAATCGACTCTGCAACGTGTACTGCTTATTTCTTGAACTTTAAATTCTCCATTTGTATCGTCATTGGCTGAGGTAATATTTTGAATATTGAACTTAGGTACTAGTAGTAATAAGAAAGACCATTTGCGCCGTTGTTTTTGCCATTACCAATCTGTTTCAACACGCTTTAGTAATCTGTCTCAAGTCTGATTACGACTGGTGAAGATAGTTTTTTGTGTTCTACGGTGTATGAAATAAACCTAGAATTGGAGAGTATTTCCTTTCTCATTGTGTCGCATGCAGTTTCTGCGCTAGGCTCGTGTCCACAAAATATCGCTTTAGATTTGATGGAGAAGATCACGGCATCGTTTGTTTTAGCCGGCAACCTAAGATTAAAGGTACACACACACTGACCACTGGGTTAACATGCTGCCCCAATAATTCTAAAAATATTATAAAATTTTGGACGATGCGTATGATTCCCATAATTTTTTGTACGAATATGTCTGATTTTTAGATGAGATGGAAGGAATTGCAGAAAAATATTGAATAGTCGTTATCGGGGTATGATTAACATTTTTTTCAATTAACTCTTCTAACTTAGATATTCTTTACTGGAAATTATTATTGAAGGCTAGGCCTACAATTCTCTTCTCCGTGGCAGTCTTTTTTCGTAATAACTATTTTCTTCTCCTATGACCAGATTGTTTCCAATGCCATTTAGTAGTGGAATAAATTACCTGTCTAATACACTTTATTTTCCTCTTTGTCATTTTTCGCGATTTAATAAATAAATGAGAATGTGGATCCGTAATAGCAATTAAAATAAATGGCGTTCTTATTCTGGAATTTTTAGATTACCTTCGTGGAAGGTCACGTTTTACAAGCGTTCGCCATATGTGAATTCTGTTGTTCATTGTTTTCTTGCCAAATCGCTTTCATTTCCAGATTGTGATCAGCATTGCTTTTATAAATCACATATCATAGTATATTCACATTAATATTTGGCAAGAAGGTATCATGTTTACGCATAATTATGTAAATTCTTTATGCTCTTAATAGTGAAAAACTTTGAAATTCTTGTTAAATCTGTGTACTAAAATTAGCGATAAAGTCCACAATATGGTTATCTTCATGAAAATATGATGAATACATTTCGACCAGTCATTAATTGATTTTATCGTTAAATTTAGCTGCTTAATGTATCGGTGATTACATTTTTTTCAATTTCATATGTCACCTTCAATTGAATAATCATTCCAGATTCTATTTGCTCTCTGAAAGAAAAAAATAATAATTCTATGGGCAAACATGTGACAGTTTGGAGAAGAGGGAGTGTGTAGTCTATGCAGTGAATTATCAGTCCAGCATTAGTTCATTAATATAAATGAGATTCAATGCTCGTCAAAATTCAAAGTTCTAAAGTTACCAGGAGCTCTGGAAGCCCATTAAAAATAGGGTTGCGAGGTCTTCCTAAGATGTTGTTCTTGTTCTGAATGGCCACATTAACAGTAAACATAATTAGGCAATTAACATATTGATTGCTGAAATGGTACTTTTGGGGTAAATTTACCGAGAAGGTAAAAATAAATCATTTTGATAGATGGAAACATCTTACCCATAATTGGGAGTATACAGCGTATCTATGGGGGGAGGTTGGTGGACAGTGTATATCGTGTAAATTAAATGCTCTATAATTGGATGAAAATTGTCGTAGGCGACCGCAATTTTTAAGAAAAAGCGACCTCGATCCTCTTACGTAAAACTCCCATAAAAAAGAACTTGAAGCTTATTATTTTTTTCTTATTTTGAAGCAATTAACTTGTCATAAGCATTAGCTCAAGCATTTTGCTCTAGATAATTGTTAAAAATGTTCGAAAACGCATTGTTATGAACGGTCTACACCTATGTCGCGATCTTATTGGTTAAGAAAAACAAGACTTCCCTTCCCGTTTCAATGGTCCAATATCTCGTCCCTTTGGAGTCACCCATTTTTCTTTTCTTCTTCACCCTTACCAGCTCTTTTTTCTATCTTTCCCAAGTCTGTCCCTCCCCGACCGTGCGTTTCAAGCGCACACAAGCACATAGTTTGGCCTTCGCCCTGGCACGTGATGAGTGATGAAGAAAGCTCTTAAGAGTCCAAATGAAACTCTGACAACACAAGGGTGTCCCGGGAATAATCCGACCGGGTTCCCGTAACTTGAGTTTCTTTATTCTTACCTCACCATTTACGATTAACAAAGTTAACTTGGCGCGTGACATCGTTTCTTACTGACCTATGTTTTCCTTCATTCATTTATAAAACAACTAGAAGAGAAACAAATCCAATATATTTTTTAAAGTGGTGGTTGTGGGGAGGGAAATCTGTAATTTGTCTTTGTCTTGATGACAAAACTCTTCTTTGCCTTAACGATTATTTTGAAAATAGTTAAAATCTTATTGATTTTCAAAGTTACATCTTTTGCTGTTTAAGAATGACGTATGCTGGATTCATAATCTCGTTTCTGAGATATTTCGACAACAGAGGTGTACGACTCCAGGATGTTGGTATCCTTTAATTAAGGAAATCCGAATTTTATTGTATTATGAACATAAACTAATAGGCATTGAATTTGTACCGTTTAGTGTTAAACGACCAATGGAAATGCTTCACAAATATCCTTCTTTTGGTGAATAACTTTAAATGGCCTCACATACTATATGAGTTTAAAAAAATGTACAAACGTCAGGTTATGAGTTTTTTGAGTCCAGTTTCAATAATATCCCATCATATCTGCATAGTTTTAATTAATAGGACTACTCGGGAATCAGGTGTGAACTTGTAATTAAGCATGACAGTACATGCCATATATGTTGGGTAGTTTTTGCAGAGTTTACCTGGAAAAAAAATGCCTCTGTTAGCAATCCAGTGTGTTCATCGAGGGAAAATTTTACGATTTGCTGCCATAAAAAACACCTTACCATACCTCAGTTTAAGAAAAGACTGAACTTGCTTTTTGAAGCCTTCTTCAGGTCTTTGTGATAAATAATGTTTCCACTCATCCGGGAAGTGATGCGTATGATTTTTCTTTTTTTTTCACCCAGTAAAAAATTCCTCATAGAGAAAAGGGCAGAGTTGGGTAACATTTGATCATCAATCTTCACAGTTTTTGTCGCGATAAAGTTGGGAAAAAACTGTACGCCTTGATTATCTTATGCAGATTCATCTCCCTGGAATGGAGCCCGGATTGCCTCAATCCATTAATCCCCTCTCATCTGAAGAAGATCCTTCTTACTGCCTTAAAGTGCCACCTCCGAGGAAGTCATCACGAGAACTATCGAACGTGATTAATATTTCGACCGTTTTCGTATTGTGGATGGATCAATAATTATTCAGTTAATTACCATTTAATTTCATGTTTGAATCTGAGTAGCAATAGTATTTCGATTGTATACACATTCAAACTTCAAATTTATTTAATATCCATGCTGTTGTGATAAACGGATAAAAATTGTGATTCGACTGTCCTAGTTTTCCGCAAAAAGAGAATTATTGTTAATTGAACGCGAAACGTTGATATTCTTGGAATCTTAATCCTCTTTTTTTATGTTCAATAAATAATACTTCAATTAGTGATGCTTAAATTTGACACATACATTTGGCGGTTTATTTTGGACAACGTTGACCCTAGCCAATTCACAATTGATGAAATTTCTTACAATAAATTGATCTAAGTGATTAACTGCTAATGCTGGATTAAAATGATTAATATAAGTAGTGTAAAATTGCTCGCATTGGGCTGTCATATTGTTTTTTTAGGATAATCTCCATGAGTTGGCAGATCATTTGCATACAATTTGAATACTATGCAGTCATGTATATAACTCACTGAGGAGGCCTTGACTTGGTAGAATGACATCACAAAAGGGTACATAGTTATTTTTGTGAAACGTAAATTTTCCTTTGTAAAATTTTTAACTAGGAACATGACCCGTTTTTATCGTCATCAGCTGGTGCCATCGGATATCGGAACCAGATGTTGACGAATCCCCTCGTGTTCTCTAGCAAAACTTTAATCGTGAAAAAAATTTGTTTTTGAAAAAGACCTATATATTCATATATTTCATAAGTATGATGGCAAGACGTTCGGAAAATGTTTAGATCAGTCTTTCATAGCCGAAAAACTGTTGTTTCAATCTGTTTTTAAAGGCTGGAATTAGGTAAATTTTATTTCCTCTTGCTTTATTGCAATTTTTTCTTGGTAACTAATATATTGCATAGAGTGAGGCAGGATATAGTATTTACCGAGTTTTCAAACTTTATAGCCATTATATATAGGAATTATTATTTTGTAGAAAGGATTTAGAAATAATTTTATGAAATCATCCAATCTGTATTTTACATGAGGCCTGGCTTCCGCTCAAAGGAAGCAGGTAGCTGGTTAACGTTATTATACTATATATTGAAGCCATCATTACTGCTCACTAATTGTAAGAGTTCATGAAATGAGACCCATGAAATCAATAATTTCTCTAATAACCATGAGAATAAAATTAAACATCTCCCCTTACATTTTCCATCAGTACGTCTTCCGTTTCTTCTTATAAATGTCCGTCCCTTCTCGTTACATCTTCCTCGAGAATCACACAAAGTTTGAAGGACTCCTCTGTCCTACATGAGATCGGGGTTGGCGGAGGGAAGGGAGAATCCGAGAAGTGGGGACAGATCTAATCTCGGTAGGACTTAAACAGTTAAGAAGTTGGGACAGCCGGAAAAGGAGGGAGATAAAACCGCGTGACTTGGAGAGTAGTGCTATCCTCCAGAAGGAGGTGCACCTGCGTACTGGGTTTTACGAGCGTTCATTTCCTGTTGAAGTTTAACTAACAGGATCTTTTCATTCACTGAAAACTACTCCTTAACGGAGGGAGCGTCCTTTTAAGTGTAGTAAATAGCAGGAAAAACCGTACATTAATGTTTCAAGCCTCTAGTCCACACTTTTAACTGATTTGCACGCTTAAAAGATCTAGGAATTTGATTTTATGGCAATATTTTTCAGCCTATATACTTCATTTATATCTTTAACGCGCGCACAATTACCAGGATGACTCTTTTCTTGATTGCCTAATGCTGATAATTGTATTACTATCCAAATTTTGTAATATTGTGTGAACTAAGGGCTCTCTTTCGTGAATACACATTTATCTGCTTACCAATTTTCATCTTTTGAAAATCATTAACCGCGATCTGGTCCCTAAAACCTTAGTATCCTCAGTACAATGATAAATCGTAGGCATAATTTCATGTTTTATATATATTATAGGTATTGAATGGCAGTTGAGTGACATTTGCATTGTTTTCTATTTATGATTAAATAGCCGGCTACCATGTGACATTTCTATATTCTATTGTCTGAATAAAATCCACTGTGGATGAGATCAATGTTGGAAGGGACTCAAGTAGCGACTTTCAACCATTAAAGAATGAGAGTCGAAGTTAGGGGAGTGGTAAGTTTGAGGCATATAATTAGTCTAAGTGGTTGCGTTTCCTCCCTTGAAATTGAATCACAAGAAGCCATTCAGTTAATGTCCCTTAGATTAGCTATTTTCTCTCGAATACAAACAGAGTTACGCCCTTCCGTTACCTACACCCATTCTTTCATTTTATGCTTCGAGGGCTGTGGGTGCGAATGTTTTGCTCCAGAAGAGTGGTTGTTTGTAATACACCTCCACGAAAAGCTTGCAATCCATGTTCAGTCGATCGGTTTTATATATTCAGTGGTTTCATTCGAGGGAAACGCCGGAGAGGAGGGACTAACACAAATTTAAATGGACCAAAAAATATTGATTACGCGGTAGGATAGATAGAATCAGTAGTATTTTTTCCAGTCTTGATTATTTAAAATTTTTCCCAATCGTCATCCCGAGTCGCGAATTCGGTAGCGCATGTGAATATCGTGTGCAATAGTCGAATATTATTTTAGAATTTTTGCATTTTCGGTGATGAACATCAGTGGTTCTTGCGGTTAGAATCCAACTAGCCCGATGCGGGATGTTAAACTCTTTTTTTTTGCACCAGAATGAATAATTTGGGCGATAAATGAATGATGAACGAATCATTGTCGTGGTTTGAATGGGATGGGAAGAGCCATCGACTCACTTTCAGTAGCCCGTGGAATTTATTTCCGCAGATTTCCCCGGCGAATGGAACTTCTCTGTCTTTGGACATCGTCAATTCTTAATACACTCTTTTTGCTCTCTACGGCTTTTGTATGCAGATGCTTTAGTGACGTGTGTCTGTGAAATAGCTAAACCTTGATTTTTCATCATGCCTAATTTGGTACGATTTAGGGTTTGTACAGATGTAAATTTGCCTTGGATACATTTTCTGATCTCTCTCTCTCTTTAAAATGAAAGAGTCGAATTTATGTTACGGGGTCTCTTTTCGCACACTTCAGAGGTGATTTATAAGAACAGCATAAAGAAATTTATATCATTCGAGCTAAACCCAAGGTACTCTACTCTTTGATCTGTTGTCTTCTCAAGTCGAGGAAAAAATATGCCAGGTCTATTTATATCTTGTTTCACGATCTCCTTCTTTGGGATTTTGCTAAAGGCTAACCGTTCGTAACTGAAATTTTTCATGCGTTCAAAAGCACATCCAAATCCATCTCTCCGTTGGCTAGCCCTTTTAGCCCGTTGGAATGTATTCCCCACTAAATTCGCCTCTGGTTTCGCCGTCAAACTTGAATTCATATCCGTCTTTTACGCTCAAATCCTCTCTTGATGACTGCGATGCTGTCTCAGCTCTTTTTAAGCGAATCGAAACATTTCATGCATTGCGGTCTTTTGGCTGCAAGTTACATTTATTCATAACTCTGAGACTCTGATTCCTATAATTTCTCATTCCGTGTTTCACAATGCTATCCATTTTTGCATGTGGGAATCACTGTATCAGTGACTTTCTATCTGATTTTACATTAAAATACAGAAGCTTTATATATCAATTGATGTTTAATTAAAGGCATAGTAAGTCTAATTCTACGTTTGTAATTAAGCTAATTTAAAGTTTTTGTGAGGTTATAAAAAAATGTGTTTTGGTATCGAAAGTACCGTCTCTTTCATATTTTTTAACCTTATTTTTTTATCCTAGGCATCACTTTTGCCTCTGATTCCATTATATTAGTAATTAGTCGGAATTCTTTAAAAAAATAAAATATTTATCTGTAACGTATTTCCTTTGGAGAGATTAAAAAAAAACTTTTGCCCGTTTCTGGAATTAATTGCTGCCGTCATAAACTCAGGATAAACATAGATTTATGTCTTGGCAAATAACTGTCATCTATTACATTTTCCAGGCATGGAATTCCCAAATGAATCACATGCCCAATTTTTCGATTCACTTTTCGGAAAACTTCCGGTTTTAATTTCCGCCCATTAAATCAAGTTGTAGGTATCTCCACCTCACGCACTATGGCTACCTCCGAGCATCCCCTCCCCCTTTTCCAATATATCTTTAAATCTCTTTCCCGCTCCCTCACCCTTCTCTTCGCCTCTTTCCACGTCTTCCACCCGTGTCCTTATTTCATTTCACTTGGTTTTCGTTTTTTTTGGTTTAACGGCAGGCTTGAGAGCATTACTGCTGTTTGAAAAAATATGAGGAAGTTTTTACATCGGTGATCAAAGGCATTCCACTAACCTGACCGAAGATTTTCCTTGATATATTTCCATCTTCAAATACTTACGTGGGTTAAGGCTGGTAATGTGTAGACATGGTGAAAATTTTACAATTGTGAAATTTTTACGAGGGAGAATAATTCCCTTTGTGCAATAATAACATACATGTATAATATGGATTCCAAGTTATTTTTTTCTGTAATTCAGTCTAACTTTTCTCTCTGTACTTATTATTATATGTAATATTTTTGTATCCATTGCACTTCTCAGTGACCACGGTGGCCCACAATATTGAATCATGTGTTTTATTATTGGGCAAATTTTTCAATTATTTTTCCTATAGATTTGTAATGTTTTCAAAGACTCGTGCAGGATGAGGGAATCCAGCCATTGGTGTTATTGAACATGTTTATATTTAACTCTGTATTCAATATACGAGTACTCGTACTATAACCTAGGTTCGGGAAGTGATTTGATTTTTGAATTTTTTTCCGAAAGTTCTTTTCAAACTTTACAAGGAATATGGTTGCGTTTGTGTAAACCAGCAGTTGTGAGAAATTATATAATCAGTTAAAAATTTAACTACTTCATATTATACTTTCAGTTAAAAAAACTGAATTTTAAATTTCACATGGAAATGCTAGTCTACTGGCTTTGGTGATAGCGTAAACGGTTGCTATGACACATGAATATCCGACTGTAATTTATTGCTGATTAAGGCCATTTCATGCTACTAGAACGCGGGTTGCGACAGGAAATTGATGTCTCCTGCTCGAAGAGTTTTGCAAAACTCACGGATTTCCGGCTTAAATATTGCATTGTCATTTTGAGCTTCTAAGCCATTCTCGCCTGTGCTTTCCCTTTCTGTGTCTCGTTTCTCTCACCTGAGCAATTTCTTTTTCTCATTTTGCTTGTTTGCATGGACTCTTTTTCCAGTTTTAATTCCCGTTTTTACTTTCGTTTTCCTCGTTTCTCTTACCCTCGGATATTGAAAGATTCATGGGATTGTGGGACACTGAATGAAAAAAAAGCTCATGGGCTGAAGTTCGCTGTCTGAAAAAAAGGAGAAGGGATAAAGAGCATTAGAAGAGGAAACCTTTGGATTAAAAAAATATATCTGGAGAAACACCATTATATCTGCAGAAGTAATATCTATTAGGGCCCATTTTTTCGGATGAAATGGTCTGGACTGGACAATCTTATTAAGTTTTTTGGTCTTTCTATTAATTTAACGTTACTTAAAAATATTATTACTTATTAGCATATCAAAAAATATTAATGACTTTGTTGGGAAGAAATGCAAACGCAGCTTTCATACTGATGATGATGGCCTTTTTCTCAGCTGTTTTCACTGTAACGACCTACATTTGAATATTTTATCACGACTTCATCCGCGTGCATTTGGTAATATCGATTCCGAAGATAAAAATCCCTCTACGGTGACAATTCACGTCTTAAATTTACGTTTGCGTAATAGTACCTTTCGCCTTAAGGCTTATAAATGCCAATTCTTTTAATTAATTCCCTCTGTATTTCTTGATTGTTGTGCACCTGTTTTTTCAATGTCGTCATGTACAACCATGTTCGAACCAATCTTCTTTCTTTTGATAATTTCATGGAGGAAATCCTAAATTTGGATAATTAATCCAGTTGTACGAGTACAGTATTTTAGCGCCACTAGACAATGCTGTTTTGGGTTAGACTGCGTAATGTAAATTGAGGATCTCTCTTGGAAGTTTTTGCATTAAGTGACATTATTCATTTTACTTTAGTTTAGCTTGTTAATAATTATAGCAGATAAGAATTTGCTACCAGATCTGGATTCCATCTCAAGGAAAAAATACACCGGTGATGACTTAGCATTTTAGCGTTAGAATAAGTCGTCTATCTTATAGCCTGAAGAAATGGATATAATTCTGGGTCCTTGTCTTCTTCACTTACCTGGAATTAATTTCTATCAGTCATCATTCAATAGCCTTTGCTGAGAGGTTAGCACAGTTATAATTTTGTAGGTATCCTCAACTGTTCACTCGTATATCTCGTGAATCGTTATTCCTTCTACATTTGTAATAGAATTTCACGTACCATTGAGAAATGGACAAATTATTTATTTTTTTTGTGCGATACGTTACACTACCACCCGCTTGAAACAGGTTCTTCGTAACTTTAGGGTCTACTGTAATGGACTACTATGATTTAATTATTCAGTTTTGGTTTTGTTTCTATGGTTATATTATAAAGCTTTCCGCGCGGTTTTTGTATTTTTTTCATAATTTTTTGTAAAAATTTCCGTATTTCAAGATGGAGGTCAAAAGTTGTAGTTTTTGAGGTAAAAATAGCCAGGAATAAACTCTCTTTGGAGAGCTCTTAATATTTTATTAAGTGTCATCTGAAGTGAAGACCGAGAGAATGGGTGCTACGAAGCACCAGAAGTATCGCAGCCATGCAGTTTTATGCCGAGGGTTTCACATATATGTGCCTCTCATTCTCAGCTCTAAATTTTCTTCGGCGGGTTTGCGAGCATAGTGTGTAAAGAGGTTTCCCTTAAGATTCTACTTAGATGCGAATGAACATTGCCTCTTTCGTCGTCCACCCGCTATCTCTCCCCTCTGCGATTTAATTTTGACACTTTAATTCAAGTCAGGTACCCTTTGTCTTCAGTTCCTCGCCGTTCGTACCATCCATTTCTTGACTCGCCACCAAGGTTTCTTTACATCTTTGCTCTTCCTTTGTCCAAACCTTTCAATATTAATGAATTTTATTTAATTGCGGATTCTTCTCAAGTTGCGATATTGCCACCCTCCGCCGCTACGTATATTTTAGCATGAAATAATCATTTTCCCAGTATTCTTTTCATTATTCTCTCTATCATAATATAAGGGTTAAATAGTCAACTTATTTTTGCACCTCTTCATCAATGATTTTCATGATTGATAGGTTTACGCATGCTAAACATTATGGTTGCAATTCGATGATCATAATGAGTATGTAGTATAATTACAAGCGTCCAATGAAGTCAGATAACTGTGGCATATAGATTTACGTTTGCATAACCTTTTTAGAGCAAATTTTATGGGCCCTAACAATCAGTTTCTTAAATACATATTTCGTTTTGATGAGTACAATTATTGATGTCTATCTCATAGCTTGCCAAACGAAAAAATAATTTCTTACAGCATATCAGTTTCCTTGTATATAAATGTATGTTTATTGATAAAAAGGAAATTCTAGAACACCTCTTATTTTTCCAAAGAGGAGAGTAAATTTTGACGGATGAATGTTTGTTTCCCCTTTCGATTAGTCATTTTAATGGTAGAATGGCTAATCACTGTTTAATATTTTTCTTCTTGCTACACTCCCATGCTAATGGAATAAGGGGGGATATAATAAATATGCAGCGATAAAATAGGAAGTTTCTTGCATTCATGAATCTTCGTCAAACTTCAAGATTCGCTTATAAAAAATATGGATTAATAGTTGAGAGCAAACAAATAAAATTTACTAAAAATGAAATAAATAAAATTCACTAAAAAATTATATCGTGCCAGTTTAGTGTTTCTGAAAATACTTGCAGGATCGTCAAAGAATTTGAATACACGTATATCTCATTTTCTCACCCAGTTAATAATAAGTAAAATTACGAGAATCGACATTTTTACGCTCACGTTGTCCAGTTTTCAAAATATCTCGACGAGAAACCCACTCAATACTTCCGAGAAAATTCCACTCATTCTCAGTAGTTGGCATCCCTGGCCTTGATATTCACAATTCTTTCCGAGGGATCGAATCGCCTTCCAAGGAGTTCCTTTAACCCCGCCCCCTCACCTCCACTCCTGCCATCGTCATCCGTTTCTCTTCAGAAATGCCCTGCGAGGCGTTTATGACTCCCCATCTCTTACCCTCGCCTACTTCTGAGCAGGTTATTTGTCTGCAAGCATCTTCCCGTGCGCGATAACGGAATGGGAGTCCAGGGGTGGGAGTGGGCAATTGGAAGGACTGGAACTAGGATGTGGGACTGGAAAGGAAATCGCGCGGGGTCCTGGTGAGGTGGAGGAGAGGATATAAAACGAGGGTCGAAGGGGTACAGGGTGGAGGAGGAGGTCTTTAAAACCGATCTGGCGCGGTTCACTTAGAGTCTTAAAAACGAGGAGTCTTTTGCCAAATGCAATTTGGCTTTGACTCCAGTGGGTGCCCGTGCGGGAGAGTGGCAGTGGGTTGGTCGGTCTGATCACCTTTATCTTGCCAAATTTCCGATATCTCTCACTTATTCCACCTTTCTCCTGCATTCCCTTTCCTTTCCATTCATATTCTCACTTTTTCCCTCGATTTTTGTTACATTTTCGTCAACATCGATGCCTCTTCCTTTCATCTCACCCTCCTGCTCGATCGGCCTTATCTCTTTCACTCGGATCTATATTTATATTTTTATTCCTCCTCTTTTTCGAGGGGAATTGTTTTCTCCTCCCTCATTCATTCCTCCTTATTCTGGGGCGAATGGTTAGAATGGAGGCCAGCAGTGTTGGGGCGAGTTCATTCTCCGAGATTCTTTCCGCCCGCTTAACCCCTTTCGCAAACCCGATCCCTTCTCCTGCTCCCCCAGACTACCTTCGCATTTCTTCTCGTTCCGTTTTAATATTTTTTCTCTGCATTCCTTCAGTTTCTTGGATTTCGTATACCAATCTTCCCTTTTGTTTATCCCTCTTTCATTTACCTCCCCCATCCTTCAGCCCTTTTCTTTGTAAAGATTTTCGAGAAGGTATTTGGCGTCTTCTTTTGCCATACCAGCGCGCTACGCTACAGCTATTTTTCTTCTAATGGTCGACGTTTTTCCGAATCCCATCTTTCTATTCATTCATGTGTATACGTAACGTATTTCTTCATTTTTTTCATCGGGGATCACCTGGGTTGTTTCGTTTTCCTTGGTCCATTATATTTTTCTGATACTTTTTGCACTCCCGACTGTGTGGAGAATTTTTTTCTGCTCGTTGATTTTTATACAATCGGATTTCATTCTTCTTTTTTTGGAAACTCCATAAAAGTTTTGTTTTCTGAGACACATCAGTGGTAATTTCCACGAGCAATGGATATCGATGAATGTATTTCAAGAGCTGCATTGCTTTGCGTGTAAGTCCTGACTTCTGTTTTCATTTGTGATGGAACGGGATTCTTATTTACAAAGGAAAGACATTAACATCTCATGAACAAGTTTTTTAATACATCTCCAGGTCATCATACAGACTGATTGCAACGTACCGTTTTTGGTTTTTAGCTAATAAAGAATTGGTGACCCTAATATATGACTCCACAAAGCTTTAGCCATCGGTATGAAAGTTGACTATTAAAATTGTTAGTGAATGTAATTTAGCCAGTAAATTTGCACTGCCACGCCCAGTATTGTAGTATATCTTCCCTTTGTATTCCAAATGGTGCGAGACATCTGCAAAAAATAGTAACTGAAGAAACAATGACTCCACAAATAATTGTTGAAATGATAATTGCCGTTTTCTGATTGCTTTCGTTCCCCCAAATTTAGTATGAACTTGCAGAGATTGTCTCCTGGATTTTCTTGACCCACTGGCGAGGGTATTTCCTCAGCTCTGCTGATATATGTGGGGTTTAACACGGTTCATGCTCTCACTTCAGGCATTATAGATATTAACCACAAGTTGGTGCCATTTCTCAAATAAGTGAGGTCTTTCATTTCCAGAATCCGTCATTTTTCCATCTTAACATTTAAACTGTCCCTCAGTTTGATCGTTGTTTCCTAAAGTTGTTTTTGAAGTGTTTCCTAGGAGCTATATTGCCTTTCTACTTCAGATAGCGTAGCATTTCAGTATATTTAGCTGTGTGACTCACTTTTCCGCCTTCGTCTTCAAATTTTACTTTTGGATTAGAAATCTATCGCTTCTGATTTGTTTCCGCTCTCCAAAGTTCAATCCCGTATTTCTAGACTATCCTGAATCAACTACTTTATCTCGTTTATTCCGGTAGCCATTAAATTTTACCTGAAACGTTTACCCATCATTACATACCTTCGAGTTCTTCAGCATCCACTGACCTTACGAAGCCACTTAAGTCTTGCAATTTCCTTCCCATTTATTTAGGACTGACTAATTTTGTACGACTCTGTACTGGTGCGCTGTCACTTATTCTTTCCTGCTTCTGTCCGATACTAGAAAGGTTTACATTCCAAATGGCACCGCAAGTGAATTCTTTCACTTATCTGCAGTGAGAATTTTGTGGAATTTCAACCTTTTGAAGTAAATACATCAATAGTTCCATGCGCATTCACTTTTCTGTCGGTTATTATAGGCATCCTCTTCCATCTACATCTCTTATTAGGCCACGGTTTTATGCTGAAATGTTTTCATGAAAGTATTTCACAGCGTCTGCTTCGTCGCTATTTCGGAATTGAAAAATGCCATCCCAGAAAGTTTCCACTTTTCGATATATTCTTAATTTCCTGAATTCAAGGTTATTTTTTTATGATTAGAAATAATATTTCATTTGAAAGTTTAATTGAATGTTGCCATAAATTTCCCTTTCCCTTTTTCTATATTTCATCATTGCCGATTCCCTGATTTATCATACTCGATCCCCTTTCCGACACATCTGTGATTTCCTGTGTGAAGGGCGTATGCTATAGTAATAGAATGAAAGTTTGAATACGTACTCTCTGGTAATTTTATTCAACAAAAGCTATAGGTATCTCGTTTGGCAACGAGATAACGTTTGGCAGGTTATTTAATGCAAATTTAATGCTTTCTAATTAATCTCTTTTTTCAGAATATTTTAAATAGCTAATCTAAAAGTAGGAAAGTGCTGAACTTTAAAAACGCTTGATATTCATTTATCGTCTGCTCTTAGGCACAGCTCCTAATATTCAAGTAATTTCCTATTCAAACATAAAAAATTCCAGGTGAATGGGCCAAATGATTCTAATTTTTCAGGTCAATATTTTTAATGCCCAAAGAAAATAGTTGACGGTGGACTTGATCATTTTATTTACAAAATACATATTTGGATTTATTCTAATGCACAAAAACATTTTTCAATAATTTTTCTCGTTTGGTGTCGCTCCATTTCTACAAACTGTTTCCTACAGCTTTGCCTACCTCTTTCCTTGCATTTTAATCCCCTTTCTCGATTCCATTCACGCTATTCCCTCCCACTTATGAGCCCAACACGATCGTATTTCTTCCCTGGTATTCTGCATTCTCTCATCACCTCCGCCCATATTTTTCCCACCCAACCTACCTCCCCTTATCTCATTTAGCTCTCTCGCGACCGCTGAAACAACCCCGAACCCCACCTCCACTTCCGCTGCGCCCGTCTCCTCCATTCTCTTGCCCCTACTCATTTCGCCACGGGCACCCACCCTTACTCCTTCCACTGTTTTCATTCCGTTTCCTCTTCCATTCGCTTAACTCTTTATCATTATTTCTTTCCTCAAAACGGTGAGAGCTCTCTCCTCCTCCAACACTCGCTCTCTCGCCCTTTCGCTCAGTCGCCTTCTTGACCCTCTTTTCCCTTCTTCCGTGCTTCCATGGCACGTCTGCGTTATGCTCCAATGCTCACTCTTATTATTGCTCGTTTCCGCTTTCGTTTTGCAAAATTATCCCATGTCCTAAGCTATTCCTCCGATGGCCAAGGGGAACCCTCGCACCGTGCCGCTCTTCGTTTTCCTTATTTATCTGCATATGGCTCTAATTTATCATTTACATCTTTGTATCAGTTCTCATTTTCAGTCAAATGGTTTCGATTCACCATTATGCCAGTCTACCAGGTTTGAAGTCATTAAATATTCCCTCCGTTTCTGCCTTGTTTCCAAACCAATCCATTTTGCAATCTCGCAGGATCCATGGACCAACTCGATTCCAACTCTAGCGTCAATTTTCTTCCAAAACATATCATCAACTCTTCCGAATACATTTCCTTCCTTCCCCTTTCTCTTTTATTACTTTTGAATACGCTCATATCCTTCTTTTGGTTTTTTAGTGCAAGACACCTTATGCCTCATTGCTTCAATATAGTTTCCGTCATTTTAACACCCTCTCAGTTCTTGAAAGCTTTATAATTACGTTGATTTCTTTCTAGGGTTTGCGTGATAAATAAATTTTTCGTGCATATTTCCTATCTTTCCTCTCATCTAAAGGTATAACGATGCGCAGTTATCGACACAATTACAGGAAAATGTTATCATGCTTACTTTTTTCCTCTCTTTACCGAAAATTGGCCCTTGCTTATTTAACCTTATTTCTTTTATCTTTAAGCTTAGAAAACACAATACCGAAATAAAATATCTGTAATAAATGACGGAATATCCCAATTTTCTAAGGTTTAATATGGAAATCAGTAAAAGAAATCTATAAAAATGCAAATGAAGGCAATCCCAGTCTTCTCTCATAATATAAATCCATAATTAAAAGCGTAGGTCCAGGTTTCTTCATTTCCCTAGACAGAGAATAAAAATCGAAAAATGTAGTCCACGCGGAGGCATTTCATTTTAAATCTGGAAGACTACGGGTTTCTATGGTAATTTCTGAGGAGGGAGTGATTATGGACCTGCCTTTAAGTAATATTTATGTTCATTTCCAAGAGATTCTCTATTTCCGTTGTAGTTTCCTCTTAACTCACCCACCGAATTTTCAGCTTTTCTGTTCGACTGGATGAATAATATCAAGTGTCTGTTTTTATTTACTCGACGACGTAATATAATTACTCTAATTGTATAAATGTGGTGTTTGTACCAATAGCTAAACTGTAAAAGGGAGCAAGTTTTTTTCTCAGGCACTATAGTAAGGTGAAATGAAGGAATAATGATGAGGAGGAGAGATAAATATGTGAATCCAGTATATTAGGATAAAACGTGGGAGAGAAAAAAAAAAGGACCGTGGAAATCTCACCATGTTCGCCTTTCTCGATAGAGTTAGCCTAATGAGGTGAGCTTCTAACTCGTTTTATTTTTCCACGATCGTTTCAGGCGAGAGACCCGAGGATGGAAATATGAATTTTCGTGCATGGTGAGGGAGTGAGATAGGTGCTAAGGAGATTCTCCGTTAATGGATAACCCAGGCAGGGGCAATCGCAGCCCTATAAATTTCGGATGAAAATACGGAGGATTAATAATCGCCCTTGCGTCCGTGCATGCATGCGATACGCGCGGAAGTTAATTGAGCGGTCACGATTGAAGGTTGACGAAGTGGACATTTGATTGTGAAGCGGAGAAATTGTCCAATTTTCGATATTTGTACTGGTGAAAGTGAGATCTGATATCATTTGGGACTAAAGGAAAAATGGCTTGGACATGACAACTTTGCTGCTTTGAGACATTTTTCAGTCCGCTGATTAAAATGGCTCCATGTTTGGCTATTAGGTACTCGTGATTTTAATAAGAAACTGCATGTTAATATTTTTACGTATTAAGGTCAATTTCATTCATTTTTCTTTCTGTAGTTTCTGTAGGAATTAATAATATACTCGTATCATATTGATCGTTCTTGACAGAAGGTGATTTGCAATAAATTGATTCAAAAGTATTCCTGTTTCTAGCAAAGTTAACACTTTTCAAATTAATTCAGTTTTTTATTATTTCATGTTTAGTAAACACTGGAAAAAGAAAGAGCATTCTGGTTTACGTAGTTTGTAGTTGATGTCGTAATAGAATGAGTTTTTGGGATAATTAATTATTATTCCGTTGACTATTCTACATTCTGTCCAAGCAATGGAACTTCTCTTTAATTATGGCGTCATGTTATGCAAGCTCGTTATTTTCAATTGAAAGGTTGAATTCGGCCTCTTTTTCTTCACCAGTTTCCATTGCGTTAACCATCACGTTTTACCGTCTATAAGAAAGTAGTAAATATTTTCGTTCCTCTGTTGTCACATTCCTTTAGCATATTACTGAGAAACATCTCGTACTTGTGCTGAGATGTTTTTTGTCAACGGGAGGAAATGGTTTTTGCTATGTTCCTTAGTGCATTCAATCTGATATTTTTTGAAATAGTACTTACATCGTCTGGAGTTTACTTCGTTTAATTTTCTATGAATTAAGGAAATGTGAATTAGCAATTATTCATGATCAGAAAAAATGCATAAATTCAATGAATACACCTAAAAGACAAAAATGTGTATTTTGTTATTAAAGAAGGTAAAATCTAGTCTACCCCTACCATTTATTCCTGTTAAATTCCTTGGAAACTTCATATTTTTCCCGGATAATACATGTTGTATACCTTTGATAACATTGGATGTGTTATACCTTGTGTTATATGTGTGTGTTAAACACTGAATACCAACAGTGAGGCAACGTAATTTCGAGCGTCAATGTGTTTGAAAATTCTTTGAAATCATGTGACATTTGAGGGATAATCGATATTCAAATTTTGAATTTTCTTTGGTAAGTGTTAATAAATAAAAAAATGTTAGGCCATCGAGAAATATTTCATGCTTGTAGGTAGTCAAAAGAATCACCAAGGGAATACGTGCCCTTTTCGAATTCCAGATCGGCAAACCTTAGACATTTAGGGATAGTCGGTCAAGGAAAAGATTCAATTAGTCAGTATTTTTTCCCATGCATCCTAATTGGTGAAATACCCCTCTGAAAACTTGGCACTCACTCACGACCGACAATGCATTTCGATTAAAACTTTTGGCTGCAGAGTGCAAGTTTCATCATGAGAAGAAAGCAAAGTATTGAGAGCAGTAGACATGGAAATGAAAATGGAAGTGGGAATGTTCATGTTCCTCGTCCATTTAGCAATACTCAAGCCAGGTAGTTAGTTTCCGTTTTCCCTTTCCTATAGGATTTTTTAACTACGTCCTTATTTCGCGCCTTAGGACTTGAGTTTTTGTTTGCTCACCGGCAACTTGGATCGTGCCCAAATTTACCAGGTTAGGAAAAGATTCCGAAGAAGGAGGAGCTGAGAAAAGACTCCGACGTTTGCACGAAAGCCAGCAAAGATTGGAGAGAAAAAGAACTTGACGCATTGAGGAGTTTTCGCCCCTGGTTTCTGGTTTAATCCTTCAGAGCTCCTCCCCACGCTGCGAAAAGTAGTCAGTTTATCTTTTCGCCGGGGAGGAACCACATAGAAATGAACGGGAGAATACATTTTTTTACAGTTATGGAAGTTAGTAGAAATAATAAAAAAGCAGGAGATAAACTGAACTGACTTGGAAGCGTTATATACATCTGATATACTTGATTATGAAGAAAAGATAATGGTAAATGATATGTCTGAGACCAGAATGACGAAATTTTATAATGATGAAGACGCGGGATTCAGTTCAATGAAGACATTGGCTGTAAAGGACGACAATATTATAGTTATAGTAAGCGGTAAAAAAGCAGCTGGCAAGTTACATTAATTTTTAGATTCTGTTTCATATTCAGCAGTTGCCCATAAAAATTAAAAAAAAAGAAAATAAAGATACAATAAAACTGTGCCTTAAAGTATTTTGTATTTAGTTAATGCGTTAATGGAACTGTAGCTTACCAATTTCGAGAATTTGGATTACTACTCAGGTCTGTACGGAACTGTATTTACATATCAAGCGTAAATTTCATTGAACGAAGATATGACTGAATTAGCATACATGATAAAAGTAGTTTCCGATTGAAAGTTATAACTTTTAAATAGCTGCAAAATATATAATATTAATGAGAGATTTATCATTGAAGTTATAGAGTGAATTAATTGGAATTGAAGAACAAATGTTTCAAATTAATAAAACTGTTTGATGATATGACAAATATAATTTGATAGAGATTGATAAAGTTAAAAATGCCGTCTAAGATTAGGATTTTCTTTCATAAAAAGGCAATCAGGGAATGGGCTTGAAATTTAGTGGGATATAAAATTTATAGTGTTCAAGTAAATAAATTCTACATTTGCTGCTGTACTGTTTTGATTAACTCACTTAGCGAATTATTTTTCAAGGGAAGAAGGCAGCAGAGTAGGAAAGGTATAACCAGGTTTATCAACCCGAAGATTGGTTTAATAGGTGAAAGTAGAGCTCATTTAGTATTGAGTCCGTTGGCGTTTAAAATATACTCATCAGGGTCAGGGGTTCAGTCCCTTTCCCAGTGCCATATATGGTTTCCTAGGAAGATCTGGTATAACAAATACTACACCGTTTGGGTGAAGCGGATGGTTCGTAGAGGCTTCACCCGGAACGAACCCTGACCCTTTGGTCTGTAGTCCAGCGCTCTACCCTTGTGAACTAAAACGTTCCAGGAAAGCTATTCGTATATCCTTTAAAAATTGGGCGAGCACCGGAGTCAGAGGCAAGAAAGGAACGGTGAAAAAGTCAGAGAATTTGGAGGAAAGAAGGGACGGAGAGTGTAGAGAGGATGTGAAGTAGGACGTGGGTAGGGAAATGTGAGGTTTAGAGCAAAGGTGAGTGAAGGAGGGGATGGCGGAGGCACGAGGGGAGCAGAATGTAGCGTGGGAAGCGGCTTCACTTCCGACACTCATTTGTCTGAGCCTCAGGAAGACAGTCGCTTTCTTCCAAATTTCTATTTCCTGCTCCCTTTCCTCCCATTCTATTCTCCGTTCCACCTATTCCTCCGCTCTCTTCTTGTGGGGGGAGGGAGGGTTGAAAGGCTGGAAAAGGATAGCTTGCGACTCCGGGGGGTTGGTCCAGCCCCCAGCCCAATCCCTCAAATGATCTACCTCTCAGCCTCGCACTCCTCCCCATCGCCCGCAAAACCCACCATTCCCACGCGCAATTCGTTTTTCCTCCCCGTTCTCGACCACCCCCCGAACACTCTCCTTTGTATTTATGGACGATATATATACGACAAAGGAGAAATTAGTGGGTGACGGCCGTGGTGTCCTCCTTCACTTTGTGGCGATAGAGTTCGTTTGTTTCTGAGTGCGTGGTCCTATGCGTGATTGTGTGCGTGTTTTTGTGTGTGCGCGCGTGTGTGTGTGTGTGCGCGAGCCTGTGTGTGCTCGTAGCGATAAAGGGAATGATTCCCAATAGCCAGCGCCACCAACCTCTCCTGGGAGGATTCGTTTAATTTTTATTCGCCCCGGGGATAAATTTTCGTTTGTACCGAACCACTATCGTTGGACGCATGGAGGGGAAAAGTTTCTTTGTTTGGTTAGTTTAATGGTACCTGTTCGTAGGTCGTGTGGTATCCGAATTTCAATTTGAATACCCTTCTTAATGCATCACTATAATAAGAGCTCTTTATTGAAAGTGGTTCAGGGTTTAACAAGTTGACTTTGGAGACAAATTGATGATTTCTATCCCTACGTAGAGAATTCCATTAAATTGCGTAAATGGTTTGCGGAAGTAGAAAATTTGAAATTAAATAGTTAACTGATGGAAGTAAGAAGATATATCTTCTGAAAAACTCTTAGATTCCTCTTCGTTGAATGAAATTAATATTGGTTTAGTAAAGTTAAAATATTTTGAATAATTAGTAAAAGTTAAAGAAAGTAGGACTTATTTCAATGACATGTTCCGTTACACTTTGGGATCAAACTTCAAAGAGTTGATAGTTTTTGAAATTAAAATCAGAAAAGTAATCTTTTACCTACTTAACATAAATGATAGTCATTAGAAAACCTGTTCAATAGTATTTTTTTCAAAGCACTCATCATTCCAAGCACGCATAAAGCAATCCCCTAAGTATCCTAGGACCACAGTATTTTTCAACCATGTAGTTATATGGACCCCATAAAACATTTGTAAAGCCACGGTGGAAATTGTTTTTCCAGTGATCACGAGAGATATTCATTCCATTCCCACGTATTTGCATAGATATTCTTGGCACTCAACCTCTCCTTAGAACTCCTATAAATTGACCTCCGTGACATTCTGTATGGGAAGATTTTTTTTAAAGAGTTCGTAGGAGTCTTCTTTGGTAGACGTTTTCTTTCACGCAGCCGCACACATCCGTCACCGTTTGTTCATTCGCTCCCCGGCTCCCTTCGATCTTATGGGGGAAAAAAAACTTCTTAGCCATCATTCTCTCCATTCGTCCACTCTTTCACTTCGACGGATGAGCTCCGCCACGAATCCATCACTAGCCGCCGCCGCCCCACTATCCCGACCGCCTCGTCCTTCCCTTTTAACGGACCAATCTTCCAAATCCTTCTTCTCTGGCTCCCATTCCATTCATTCATCTCTACCCTCGATATAAAATGATGTGGAAATGTTTTTTCCCGGGGCAGAAGATTTCGATGGGGAGAAAGAGATAGAGGGGTTGTATTTTGGGTTTGGGGGATGGAATAAATAAAATCTCGAAATTTTCCGCGGTTTTGATTTTTTTCTCCTTAGCGTTATTTCTTTTCGCTCCCGTCATAAACGATCATTCCTGTAACCCCTCGTGGTCTTCATTTTGACGTCGGAAAGTTAATTTTCACCGCCTTTCGTGCTACGTCCTCACTTCTCCCCCCCCCTCTCTCTCTCCTGCCCTTCGCGCCCCGCCTCTCTCAGCAATCCTTCTCTCGCACTCCTCGTCGGTGCTATAAATTCATTTCCATTACGGACGCACGTCGTCATGCCGACGAAATTTCCCCGTAGTTTGATGTGCCATTTGAAAAATATAATTTTCGCTCAAACCGTTTTGTTGTCGATGGGAAAAAAATGTTTTGTCTGTGGCATCTATCGATTCTCATATTTCCTCTTTTCCGCGGGGATGTTGGAGTGGTGTGGATGTAATGGATTTATTCCGAAGCGAAGGAAATACTGATATTAATAAGAAAAAACCAGGGTTTTTTGTCTCTGAGGACACGAAAAATATGAGAAATATGCCGATAGATCTATTCTCTAAATATTCATCAGTCCCACTCTCCGCATGTGGTTTTTATGCATACGATTTATTCCTTTATTTTAGTAGGCAAATGAAAGACGAGTGTATGGGTGATAATTTTGTTCGACGGCAACACACTTACACGTAAAATTTAGATTATGTACGATCTAGACCAAATCCAGATCTGGTAACAGTATGCATTCAATCCTTCAGAGCAAGACAAGAAATTTTTGTTTGCGGGCATTGTTCTGAAATTATTTTTGCCGCCTAGAAGAACCATTTGTGTTGGATGATACCATTGTACATTATTCATAGTTTTCAATTTAGACCCTAAATGTCCATTGAAACATATATTATCATGCCCAGTTATAGCCAAATTGGATTTGATACCATTAGTTATCAACATCTGCGATGGAATACTGGATTCTCTATTATAAAGAGAAATTTTAAGTCTACAAATATGATTTTTTTCAGAGAAGCTTCATCCTCAGTGTAAACTCAAGATTGAAGCGATATGAGAAAGGGAAGAGGAGTATATATTTATTATGTTATAAAATAATGTGAGAAATAACTTGTGACAGTTTTTCAATCTATCAAAATGTTGCTCTTCAGTGCTTTCTTCGATCAATATAATTTTATCACTTCTTATTTTGCATCACGCACGGGTTTTATGATGTGTTGGCTGACCTTAGGGCTCTCCTTTTCCCTAGTTTCGTTGCTGTTTTCACTTTCGCCACACTTAAGTATGTACCTGTCAGCAACAAAGAGATCCAATGGGACTTAGAACCATAGATGGAGAGTTAAGATTTTTTCTCAGGAAAAGTTAGAGAGGTCAGGGTAGCTCGCTCTTCTTTTTCCTCCATTTTTCTCCTCGTTTCCTCAAAATGTATTGCGAATTGTTTACAATGGTTTCCTTTTACGTCGTTTTCAGAGAATTTTTACATAAATTTAATATTGCTTTCATTTTTATAAAAATCTAAATCTATTCGTGTTGATTTGCGAGTTCAAGTTTGTTTTTTCTGCTTTGTTGTTAAACACTGAGTATATTCACCAAGGATTCAATCCAAATTTTGTTCTTAACTGTTTTCTGACCCTATTTGATATATATATATATATGAAAATATGTATATATATATATATATAAAAACACACAAACACAGAAACATAAAAGAAGAACACTTACAATAGATATTTACGTTTCGACGGCACGGCCTTCGTCATCAGAATATATATATATATATATATATATATATATATATATATATATATATATATATATATATATATATATATATATACACATATACATATACACGCACACCACATCTTAATTTTCATTCCAATCCATAAATTAGGACTTTTTTCCTCGCAATATATGAACTCAAGAATCGTTAAATCTGATGAAAAACATAATCTTTCTTTTGAAATTAGCTTATATAAATATATTAGCTTTGGTAAAGAAAAATTCAAGTTTACTTCAAGTAAATTTTCTCTTATTCCCTCACCCCTTAGGTGAAAACTGTCGGATTACTGTATCACTCGAAGGTTAAAATGTAACATTACCCATTTCTAATATTTTTTCTTCCCAGACGCGTCTTTCTTTTTTGCATTGTTTATTAGTCTATGAATAGCACCTATTCGTAGTTTTATTATCATACTCACTTTCAAGTCAATGGAGCCATGCCAGCAGAAATTTCCAAGAATGTTTTGCATTAGTGCAAACTTTTCCTTGACAGCGCATTTTTTTCTCGTAGAACTCCCAAGGGAAATTCTTTATATGGCTTCTTTTTCCCCTTTTAATTTTATGTGCTGCTCCCTCGTACCCATCGGCATTCTCTTGTATACCTCGGGTATCGTCAAACGGAGGTTGAATTTTTCTGCATTTGCGTCAGGTGTTGACGGGTTTCTATTTGAAAGGAACGAGGAGAGTTCACTTTTATGACTATTCTTCGTGTAAGATTTAGTATTTATTCTTTTCCTTTCATGGTTGTGACTAAGTCTAAAGCAGATACAACACTTGAAGTATTGACTTGAATTACGCTGCCTTATTAGTGATGGAGAAATCTATTTTCGTGTTTAATGACGTTAGCTAATATCATCCTAAATGATGCAGCTAAGGGACCGATAAGTTCGATACTGTCATCTCTTGTCGTCTGTATATTATTTCTAAATCATAAAATGCTATTTTTGAAAGCCAAATATGATAATTTAATTGACAATTGTCTGGAATTTATGTGCTTTCGAATAGTTTGATGGTTTCCCCTTGAAAGTCTTAAGGTTTTCAACTTGAATTGGAATCGCACGATTTACGCTATCAATACACCGTTATCTAATTGTATATTTGTCGTGTGCTTAGTAGTAAAAAATTAATTTATAATTTTCAATAATAGTCATAATCACATAATCTGAGATGGTCACTTTGAAATGAAATATGTTTTCACGCAACGGGTGCTAACTCATGGAAACTTAAATGTAGGGGATATTATCTATATTTAAGGTTCAAATAGTCCTTTTTAAAACGAATTTAAAAATGAAAGTATATGATCCTTGTTAGAAGGTGTTTGGAACGATTTAAGAACATTATGGATTTAAAAAATAATATGGGTACGAACTATTCTAAAGACTATTCCTAGCACTCAGTAATATCTTTTGGCGCACAAAACGACAACTCTTGCTGTGGGTAAATATTGATATTTTTTAAAGTTTCTCTTGAATTACGTCTATGGAAAGAATTCAAGACGATTTATGGTGTTTTAAAAATGTTTTCTGGTGTTTTCAAGGTTCGCTCGTGGTATCTTCTTTTTTCTTAACTCTTTTCATTAGCAGGCGTCTGAACGACTCACTTAATTCAAACTGTACGAATTTGCCGTAATAGACGGTAAAACAATTAACTAAAGCTGCTGAAAATTTTGAGTTAAGAATGAGGTAATAAGAACAATTCATCCTTTGATTTTTCACCATTTGGTCATATTGATAAATCACTTTAATTTATATAAATCGGGATTAATGTTTATTTGTTTATTTAGTGAAAGTAATGACTTACTACGTGATTTTAGGTCGGATTAGTTTTTTCAACTCACAATATAACATAAGTCCTGTGTTTTGACACTTTAAGCTCCCATATCCTAAAACAGAGTTCTTATAAGGATGAAGCAACTTTTGTGATAGTTTTATTTCAATGAACACGATTCACGGAAATGTGTTTTTTTCCTGGAATAATACCTCATGCTTTCTTCGAGTAAGTCTCTCAAATTATGTTGAATGATACGCCATATTCAATTACTTAAAATTTTAGTTATAGAAGGGAAATGAGGTGTTACTGTTCCTTAACTGTTTCAGCAAAATTAAGAATTTTATAGTTCTCCCAAGTGAATACTTTTTTTAGGTCACGGTATTTTCTGCTTATAGAATTCAGTGGAGTGTTTGCAGCATCAACGGTTTGTGGCCTTGCCGCCTTTTTACGTTTTTGAATGAATCATCGCTCTGTGATTCACAAAAGTGATGCTACGCATCCCCAGCTGGTATGGTATTATACGAATATTTTCTTAATGCTTGAAAACTGAAAAAATTACATTTATATCTAACTCCTTTAAACTGCTCTCTCTCTCTCTTCTCCCCCTTGCTCCTGAACACCCCGTTTCTTTTTTATGCTTTCGCTTGGCGTGGTCTGATTAAAAAAGTTTTTACCCGACGACGGATGATCCATGGCATCCCAGGGCGTCCCCTGCGGCCTAGAAGTTCGAATTCCCGGCGGTTGGCGGCGCTGCTAGATCGGCTCGGGGGGTTGGAAGGGGAAAAGCAGCCAGGGAACGGGAGGGTTTTCCCAGGGTTGAGGCAGCTTTCAGCACCCACTCCAATTTCATCTCCATCCCTCCGTTCTCAACCCCTTTCCCGTATCTCTTCTTCCGAGATTCGCTTTGTATGCCTTTCTCCTCATTGCTACTACGCATTCTTCGTAGTCAAATGAGGACAGGGAGTAGGCTGCGCTGGAAAATTATTTTTCCAAGTTCGAGGAGGTAGTAGAAAATAATCATAGTTACATGGCTTCTGCGCCTTAAAGCTTAGCCTTTATGCCAATTACAAGGCGTTGTTGAGTATTATTCCGCTGTATAAAGGTTAATGTGGACATTTTAATTGGCTACCGTGAAGTCAATCGGGAATTTTGATTTGCTATTGAGGAGAAATTGGGTGGTAGGGTGTTTTCAAGTTTCTTTTGTTCTGTTTGGAAGCCAGCATCTTTAAACTACGAAAACAATAATTTTTCAAAATTTACTTGTAAAGATAAATTTTCATTTGGAAAAAACAGTAATACTTGTAGTTGTCTATCCTTCTTAAACATTGATCATAAGTAATTTTATAAGGAAGAGATAAGAAGTAGACTTAATTTTCCATGAAATTTTATGCAAAATTTGCAAATATATTTTTCAAAATAATTTTGAAATCATAAATTTTTGCACAACTATGGCATCTTTTCCAGTAGTCGTCATTTTAATGCTGGTTCCAGTCAGCCATCCATGCTTCTCAAATCATCATAACTATTGATATCGCATGTTTTATTCTCTTGGAAATATGTTATTCCCTTAATATACAGACACATATTGGTTGGTGTTCGATTACCTTATGGTTTCATTTTATATATTATATTACATGACACGCCTGAAAGACGATTTGTGGAGCGCCCAATGTTTGCATTTTATAGTCTAAGAGCATAATATTTTTAATCATTTCAATGCAATTTATCAATGCGAAGTTTACGATTTTTTTTAATACTCACTGAGATAACCGTGACATCAATATATGCTTCTTTCACTGCGCAAATCTGAGTAATATTCCCGCTAACTGTTTAAGCCCGAGGCACATGCACGATAAAAAATACCTACGTATCCAATGCTCAAAATTCAAAGAGTCAATAGGTATTGTATTCCGTTTTTCTGAAAACAATTTTCTCCGAGAACCCTAGGTTTAGGAACTAGCCAGCTGTTTTATTTTTGGTATAATTTATAATACTAGTAATAGTATTCTTGCGTGTAAAATTTGAAATAACCATGCAAGTATAATATCAATTGGGTCTTTTTTTTCAATTTTACTTTTTCCGCTTATTCCTAAAAGGAAAACTTTATCTCCCATCGTTTCCAAATTTTACTTTGTGACTTTTTATTATTCTTTTCTTTCTCTGAACTAAGCTGTCGATATTTCCGTGAACATTTCTTTCATAATGGGAAAAAAGAATGGCCCTCATAGCATTGTCACCATTTTCGCCCGAACTTTCCCTCTGGGCATTGAATCATTTTCATTTTTTCACCGTCGTTGTCCCCCCTGTTGGTATTTGGTTTGCCCCGGTAGAAGGCCTTCGGCAGTCTGTCATGACGCCTTGTCACTCTGGGCGCTGTGACGCATATCCCGTAACCCTCATTTCCCGTTGCCCTCCATTCTCTCTACTCCTGTTACTTTCTTCCAACCATCCGATATCGCTTTTCCTTCTGATTTTGCCTAAAAAGAGTGACGAAGAAGTGATTTAGATTTTTTTAGAGTAGTAGCTGTGGTATCACAGGTAATAGTACATGCAAATCTTATTTTGTTCTTCTCAGTCGTCTGTATTTACCACAAATTTCATTCAGAAAACTACCTAGGATGCCGTTTGACATATCAATGACGATGTACTTAATCATCTTCGGTTAACACCAAAATATCAAGCACAAAGAATTTCGCATTGGCAAGATTTTATCGTGCAACGGCTGCATTTGAGCTCAATCATGTTTATGCATCGCACCCGAATGCTATGCGGTGTGAGCGCCGTGAAAGTGATTTTCCCGCAGAGTGTATGTGCACAAATGGTTGCGTGGCCCTTTAGGATTTTAGTGCGTGGCCTTTTAGTTCATTTTACCGTTGCTATTCTTGTGTCGGAGAAATTATATTAACATAATAGAAACAGAATAGGTCTTTAGATACGTCTATTTACATATGTTACAGACGCATATAATGAAGAAAACTTTTCCGTAAAAATAAGGAGTTTTGCGAACATAACCATATTCATTATAATCTCTTTGCTGTGCAAAAGATGAAATTGAAAAAGGGACTTTGGTCTGCGATCCGTAGCTTCATGCTCAAAAGGATTGAGTGGAAGCTTGCTGCCTAAACTGATTTCCCTTTGTTCTTTATTCATTACATTATTCTTTCAGTGTTTATCACCCTTTCATAGAGCTTCTATTATGAGACAAGGCAATTAAAAATGGACCTAATGAATATTTTGCTAAATGAACTGCAAGATAACGTTCAACTTTTAAACTTTTTCTTTGTAGAACAAATCTTTGTAGGCAAATTAATGGTTATTAAAACTATAAAACTAAGTAAGCAATACCTAATATTATTTAAATATGTCTTATTGGAGAGGAATTTTATCCTGTTTAGTTCAAGACCTAACAAAGCAGACGAGGAAGCTCTAGGCATGTTGGGCGAGGACAGAGGAGTGTTGGGAGCAATACAAAGAAGGCAGGAAAGATGGTTACAAACCACTTTGATTGGGAATGGGATGTTGAAGACTGTGATGGAGAGGAGAACAGGGCAGGTCAAGGATTAGGATTGGCACATTGGATGGAATGAAGGCCGGAATTGAAGAGGGGCTTATTGTATTGTCGCATAGGTGTTTTTTTTGTAAGGGGAGGCAAATAACCTGTATTGTTGTAAAATTGTATAGGCTGTCCATCTAAAATCTACTTTCACCGCTTGAATAACAAATGTAATAATAGTTTCATGGCAAAATTGCGCGACATATATACACGCGTCACAGGCATAAATTTGAGTAATGATTTGTCAGTGCATTTTCCTAATATTAGTGATTATAAATGCATGGTACATTTGAAACATACGCAATCCGTGTAAAGTTATTCTTGAATTTCGGCAAATGCTATTGTTCTAGATACTAACGTACTGATGTTTGGGGATTTTTTATAAGTATATTATATTAAACTAGGATATAGTAATATATAAATATATTATAATATGTTACATGTGTGTCATTAATCCGTTCAGTATTTTCATTTATTAAGCGGCAAACAGTTAATCTCATATTGTTGATACCTTTCAGCCTTCAATTCAAAATGAAGTATAATTCTTTGATACATTTTCATTCCCCTCATTTTTAAAAAGTTCTTCTCATGTTATTATATCTCAAAGAAAATATTCCTAATATGTCCGATGATTATATTTCATGTAATTATTTGGTTTAAATGTTGAAATTAACATTTTTTACATTTACTAGATAAATATCATAGCAGGTGAAATGTTTTGGGCTTGGTTATTGGAATCTTTGGAATGGAATAGAAAGAAAAACATTCAGAAAAACCGTGTAGCCTCTACTTTTTTTCAAAATAGGACGCCTCGAGCTTCGATATTTTATGCCGTTTTGTACATTTTATTATTCAAATCAACATTTTAGTCAGCGTATTGATGAAATATATGCTTATGGATCTCGAATTACACATTCATTATATTAATTGTTAATTAATAAATTTCTCGCTCCCAGGCACAATGTTTAAAAAAAATCATAAAGGAATACAGGATTTTGTAGAACAGCTAAATACTCTTATCTACAAGAGTGGTCTGAAAAAGTACCGACCTAACAAAGATAAAAGACATATCTTCTGAAATTTTCTGAGTCGGGAACTCTTCAGACCACCCACGTAATATTCAAATTCGTATTTTAGATCCACTTACACACTTGTGTAATGTCTCATAACATTTTACTTCATTTTTGTTTGCTGATTAACCTAAAATTCCCAAGTTTGTCTTCGCGAATCTTTTTTGTTTCTTATGTCTTTCAACTGATTCCAAGCTCTGGGATACATGTTTTTCATTGGGAACATTTATTTTCCTTAGCCAAGCCGTTTTAATACAATGGTTTTTGATCCGTTTCTCATTTATTTTTAAATTCATGAAACAGAAAGCAAATGGGGCTCGGCCGACTCGAGGGCTACTGCTGTGCATAGCTTCGTTTTGTGTTGCTTAGATAATAAAAGATTGGATGGCAATGAAACTTCGCTCCGCGTTTCATGAAAAGAACCGCCTCGTCTAGGTAAGGAGTGAGAAGTGTAATTTGTCTGGACTCTAGTTCTTACTCCGCTTTACCAAGTGGAAGCAGCACCTTCCCCTGTCGGCCTCTCCTGAGTAGGGCACTCCTGTTCCCGCCCATCGGAGCCACCCTATCGCTTTGCCTCCTTGCTTCCCCCCGCTAACTTAGATTTATGATTCCGTCCATCGCATCCATCTCTTTTAGAGCTCCCCCCTCCCACACTTCTGCTTTATTCCGTGTTTTTTTCTCCTTTTGCCCCGTGGTTGTGAGGGATAGAGAGATAGATCGTAGGTTTACGTATCAAAATCCCATTTCGGGGCTGGCACACACACCATTTTTCCATCAACGCCTGTTAAAAAAAGGGAGGTTTTAGGCAAGAGATTGGTGTTTCTCTGCGAGGAATGAACGTCTAGTCGGAAACTGCGACTCGCGAAGCATTTTTTTTAAGCCCTCCCATTCTCCGACCGTCCATTTCCCCATTTGCTATTTTTTTAAATCGCATTTATGAATACCTTTCTTTTCAATTTCCGATTATCAGGGGCGAACTCGTCCCGGTTATTCGCCAATATTTTGTTTGTCGAAATATCTCCTTGATGTCTTATTTCTAACCGCTAGATCACGTTCTAGTAAAATATTGACAGAACGGGTAGTTTTCAGCTTCTCAACTTAGGTTTTTCGTTCCATCCAAGTGTAAAATTTAAATGTTTTTTTTTGTAGGTACAACAATTGGCAAGACTATATTATAATTGTTTCCCAAAATGCATTGGGAATGATCAACTATTGCTATTTTTTTGCTCCATTCAAAGTATTCAGAGTTAAGATAGTGCATACTAGTTCTCGTGTTGTCATTTAAACCATTGAATACACACACACACACACATATATATATGTTGTATGTATGTATGTATGTGTATTTATGCATATATATATATATATATATATATATATATATATATATATATATATATACATACATGATATTATAAAAATGTTTACTGCGAATAATATGTTCCACCTGCACTTTATTGACGAATTTTTTGAATCTTTGAACACGATATAATTTTATCCAAGTAGTTTTCGTCTTTCTTCTTTAGTAATAATATGATTCAACTGGACAATGTTGCATTCGTTGTTCACAACTTGCTACCTAAATCCCATCTGTTTCTTACATGGCTATTTAATTTCCTACTACTGATTTGGTTTCTGCTGATAATAATTTTTTCAATTTTAATGACTACCAATATGCACATTCCATCAGAAAAAATAGCTATAAGATGCAAAAAAGTCCTAAAATTGTCTGTCATTTTATCATTCACCAGGGGTTTGCTCACTAGCTGACTTCAATTATCCACTCAGAAGTGCGACAAGCACCTCTCGAGAATTATGGCAAACGGGCTATCAGTGTAGGGAGAGAGGGCACTTCTTCCAGTCTCCGTTACCACTCGACTCACCCCCGGCGGCCAATGAGTGGATAACACTTGTAGGAGTCGTGAGGTCTCTTGTGTAGCAGGACAAGCTTTTCGGTGCCCCAGTTGAAATTATAAAAAGAAGCTCGGTCGACACCATCATCCGTCTACCATAAAGTTGTGCTTATTTCTTTCGGCGCAGCGCTTCTCCCCTCCACTTCTCCTGTTCCGTCCCATCGAACCCGCGTTAGGTTGCCAGCCGTCGACGGTAATGGATTCGAAATACACACGCTTTCCTGGAGGGAGCTGTGGGGCGGTGAGTAACCGAGCTGGGAGTATGTATGCCGGTGTCCCCCACCAAAGGCGGCTCGGGAAGACCGCAGGGTAGAAACCCAAGGGGAAGTGGTGCCGTCATGGGATTTGCATTGCGGGGTCGTCTCGACAACGCGCTCCCACTGAAATACTCCTCTCAATCAGCTTCACTGCCAGTCCGTATACTGCTTAAGTCGCTAGCGTCGCGGACACATTGTTGGCGAATGGATGCAAAGATCTTAGCCATACTCCGTTTCTTTTTTGATCTTTTCGTCTGATCTCTTTATTTTTTACCTCGGCCCCTTCTCCTTGATCTCCAGTGCTTTATTCTCTGGTCATGCCTCGTTTAACTGAAGGCTGGTGCTTTTCTTTCATGTTTCCGTGTGGTTCGATCAATATTAAAGTCGCAGAAAAATAGAATTATCCGTGCCAATTAATTTTACACTTGGTTTAAGTTAAATATTCGTGCAAATTTATATATTGGAGATGCTTAAGCACAAAACGGAATTCAGTGTGATTAATATTCAAAATGAATGCTCTATACTGGTTTATCTTAGGTTTTGGCAGGAAAAATTCATTAGGGGAATAATAAAATAATAAATTGAAATTTTATAATGCATAGTTCAATGATGTATTTCTGGGTTTCCCGTGTAATTTCTCATTTCGTGTGTGTAGTTCGTAATTTTTACATTTCTAATTGTTATTCCTATTATATTTTGGAATAATATTTTGTAATTAACATTTAATATGGTATTTAGGTTATTTTCGGTGGAATATTTTAGTCTCGTTCAAACTCTTTAAACTCTTTGAACTTCTTCACTTTTTGTTGATTCACTTTCTTACCTTTCCATGCTTTTCTCTTGCCTGGACGTATCCCCACCTCATCTTGAGAGACTTGGAATGTATAGCATGTATAAATAATATGTTTACTAGGCGTTGTAATTTATAGTGTTTTTCAAACTGGTTACATGCAGGGATTTCTTTGTACGGCTTTTATAAAGAACAATATATTGTAACAACATGAAAAATCTTGAAAAGCTTGGCCCTTTACACCTCTCTTCAGCATCGCGAATCTGTTACCCCATCATCTAATTTATGCAAATTTATTTTCAAATTGATTTACATAAAACCTTATTGCATTAAATCATCATTACATTAAATTGGTAATAAGTGAAATATTGAAATAAACATTTTACTCTTGCTTTAGGCCATCATATGTTTAAAAACTTTGTTTAACTCGTGAATGTTGCTATTTCTCTGTTATCATGTCCTTTTTAAAAAGTGCTCAAGTTATTTAACAGTAACCAATGGCACTAGAATCACATAATATAACTCTTGCTCTCAGGCGCAAATTTATTTCCAAGGAAAGAAGATATATTTTTATGAAGCCCCGTGGAACTTCAATAATTTTCATTGATCCTCCTATCCTTTGCACAGGTGAACGAAGTGGCGCTACTTAATAATCTTGGTGCTACGAAATAAATACATGCAACACAGTCTGCCAAGCAGGTGTCCGCGACGTCATGCTTGTTTGCTATTCCCTTTTGGAATCCAGGGTCTCTCGAGCATTACGCTCTTCCGGTCATGCATTAGTAACGTCTCATGCACACATTTCCACCTCCACTACTTATCTCTCCCTCTCTATGCCTCTGAGGGTCTGATGTTCTCAGCCGCGCCACTATAGGTGTCTAGTAAGGGTTGGACTAGATTAGTTCCGGTGTTTGGCTTCCTGATTTGTGTTCTGCGGCTTTGGAAATTGGTGGGTTAGATTAGGAGGGAGGTCTTGGCGCGTCTCTAGATGGATCGGTAGATGGACTGTAGGAGTTGGAGGTGGTCGTCTGCGGAGATGACGTGAGATAGTAGCCGCATTGTTTGACTCCCTAGCGTACCCACTATTAATAGGGCAGTGGAGTCCGGGATGGGGAGACCTAATTCCTTGTCCGGGTGGGACTACGTTGCGTGCTGCGCTCGAATGACCAATGCTTGACCGAAAGATGATCGTTTGAACTTGAATTATGGTTCCAGTCCCTCATTTGCAGAAAATGCAATGACGATAATTGTTCTATATTGATTCCTTAAAAATACTAATTCCTTCAGGTTAGTTTATCATGGCCATAGCTTGATACCTTACTGTATTATTACGCATTGAATAGCTTTTCAGGGAGATAACACAGTAAGATTATTAATATCTACTAATACTATTATATTTCATTTTGGTATTTTTAAGTCTCGTTTAATTATAGCTGAACAACTTTGGAGTGTCCCTGAATGGCAGGAAAATGATTTTTAAATAGCTGGAATTGAGTTGGTGTAACTGGAAATTATTATGTGGTCAAGATTTTCATGATGTAACAATTTTAAAAATCTCGTGTTTGATGATTGTAAGGCGAAAATGAACCTATTTTTAAATATATTCATTTTTACATGGGGTAATTTGTTCATGCAAAGCACCAAGATTCAAAAGATTGATTAATTTTGGTGAAAAAAGAGAATTTAATATTTTTCAATTTTTACATATTGCTACATTATTGGTCTGTTAAATTAAGTCCTATCCTATTACTGTGGTAGTCTTCAAGATGTAAGGCTTGACGATAACCTTTTAAGTATTAAATAATAAAAACATTGGTGAAATAAATGCCTGAGAGAATAAATTCTTGATTGCAGAGAGAGATTCGAAAGTCTTGATTGAAGTATATTTCGTTGCTACGGAGAAGTGGAAATACTAAGATGAATAAATTGGATTTCTTACATTCCGTGTCTGAACTTTTTGTGGCAACGACTTTTCTTAAACAGTTCAAATAAGTTTGAGTTTAATACGTATCAAGTCTCAGATCTTTTAAAATCAATAGTTTCAAAAGCCAGACCACGTTCGCGGGGAACACCAGAGGCAAAATTGAGTGAAATAGGTATTACATCACTTTTAATTTGCGGGAAATAAACAAAGCAGAAAATTCGAGTTGCTAATCTATGACGATCGATCAGTGGTCCCAAAAGTATAGGGTGCAGTTGAGGGGAAGGGTTGATCTCGACGGCAGGAAATAAATATGCGGAAATGGAAGATGCTAGGGCGTAGGATGCAACGGAGCGAGTCGGAGATATTAGTTGAGGCTGATGTCGGTAGAGGGGCGTGGACAATGAGTGTAAGTGGGGCGAGGGGGGGCGAGTGTTTCCTTTCCACAGGGCGGCGCCGGGTGTGCGCCCATTCGCGTGTAGGTACACGGCTGCTCATGCTCGCCGTTCGCTGCCGGAAGGAGCGACAGAAGAATGCAGGCCAAGAGAGCAGTAGCAGTAATTAAGGGTCTGATTCTTTCGTGCTAGACTGAAATCGGCCGTTCTCTCGCTTCCACGCTAGGATTTTTATCCACCCAAGACATTTTCTGCGTCCTACGTCCCAACTTTGTATTTGTTATTTTCTGGCAAAAGGTGCTCGTTGCCGCATAAGGTTCCTAGTTTGGGATAATGAGTTCTCGGTGAATTCTTTTGCGGAAATTAGTGTCATTTCATAATATGTGACGGTATATTTCAGTGACGTTAGTTATATTTAGAATATTTTTTTTTACTTTCTGTTATTATTATATAATACCTATTTTAGTATTTTAAAATAGTCAGTACGACATACATTTGATTTTTTGCAATATTCTTCATTAATTTTTTCATTTGTCAAATTTTTACCTTATGATTCCAGCTGAGTCCGTATTTATAATTATCATTTTTAATCAAGATTTTTTGTAAAAACTTCTTTCATGCCATATAAAAATAATAATAGTTTCAAGTAACCTAGGGTACGAATTCAAAGAACTGCCACCTTTATTTTTTTACGCAACTTTTATTTCAACTAATTTATGTGTAGTCTGATGTGCACCAGAATGTAATTATTTCGCAGTGCAAAAATCATTTACCTTCCGATCAAGGCAAGTTAATTTTACTCGATGAAACACTTGAACTTTGATGCCTATGGTACTCAGCATATGGCTATTACATGTACTCGTATATATTTTGATGTTGCCAACGTTAAATGATGAAAGTGTCACCATCACGTGTGCTTCTCAATAATGTGATATGCTTAAAATTATATTAAAAATTTTGGAAACTTGATATTAGGTGAATTTTTATAGAAACTTTCCATTTCCACTAGTCCATTATCATGTATTCCACTTCATATTAAGTATGTGAAACTTCTCTCTAGTTGGTAAACACAGGCCTTCATGTTTTTTCCACATGGATGAAAATGTATGAAATGCTGGTATTTCTTTAAAATATAAGTGCTGAGTAAGACGTTTTAACGGTAAAGAATCGCAACATTTTTCACGAGATTGCTATACTTGGCACCGGCAGAGTGTGTAAATATTTATTCCCTTGTTAACAGCTGAAGTCTAACCTTGTTGAAACCTCAAACTGCAATAACTTGAAGTAATTCAACTCCTCAATCCATGTAGTATGCTTGCATGCCCATGATCCTATTTCTATTTTATATATACTCCGTTAAAATTCTTACACATGTCCATCTCATTGGGCCATTGCAAAACATCTGTACAAGTCATTAATAACGAAGTTTTCCTGCTACGCATTGTTTATTCATTGTTAGCTTACAATTTTTCACTAGTTATTGGATGTGTAAATACTTTCTCGATAAGTAGCACTGCTCCCTGTCCACCCTTTCTTTAACTCTGTAAGTTCGAGTCAAACTAAAATGAATATCATTATTCTACTGTTGACTAAAATTCCTTACCCCCCTAGGTAACGTTAAATTTAAAATCCGTCTGAAGCGTTTGGCTTGTGTAATAGTTATTTAAGTTGCGATGATTGTTTATTTTCAATTTTCTCTTCCTCTTGAATATAAAATGAAGTTATAAAACTTGAATTATTATGCGTTAATTTGAGGGAAGTTCAGTTGTTTGTTTTTATGGTGAAATAGATGCATAATAATTTTTCGATTTGAAACTTGATCAAACGTCATAATAATTAAATATGCATGAGAAAATTTCCTAGGTTATCCTGAAAGGAAGTAGAGCCATTAACATAGTATTTACCTATCTAAGGCACGATTACTCAAGTTTCTGTATTTTATGTAAGGTTGAGCTATATAAAATAGAGCCACTTTTTACTTTTCAAATATTTATTTTTCTTTACAAAAATGTTTTGATAGGCGATGCAGCCAGAAGAATACATTGGCTTAGGCGCAAAAATAAAGTTTTCAAGGACTAGAAAAAGAAACCAAGGGTAATCCGGTTATCAAACCCGGACCGTATGAAAGGAAGAATTACCGGTGGAACACCGCAGTCTAACTTGGCGACTGAATCTTTCATAGAACTGAGATTGAGTTTCAGAGTTGCGGCGTTTAATATTAATACTTGAAGAGTAGCTGGCTTCCATCGCGCATCCCTGACTGCGCAACGTTGACTGGATTTCCTCCCTCCCGTATTTAAGCGGCCGTGTATTCTGACCAGCTCTTTTGGAAGGAAGTAGGCTCTTTCTTATTTCGTACACACCGGAAATTTGTATTATGTTAAAAAAAATACTTTAGGATGTTTAATGCACACAAAAGTCAAGATTGGCCGGATGATAAGAAGTCGGCTACATTTTATCTGAAGTACTAAATCAGCTTTTACTTCTGATGTTGGTTGAATGTATACTTTTTTATTTAAAGTGATCTACGCAAATTAAACTATGGATGAAAGGATGAAATATCGTAGCAAATGGAAAAGAGAGTTACTTTTTGGTTTCCTTTTAGAAAGTTCTATGTGTGCATGAATCCTACATTGTTAACCAATCGTGTAAGTATTTAAAGGTCTCTGAAGTAGGTACTTGCGTAAGGTAATATTATTACGTTTATCGGCCTTGGGCTATAAAAGGTACTTATTTTGGAATATTCAAAACAGTGATTTTAAAGTCTCTTTTTAATTGCTGATCATTATTAATAGCGTATGTTTTACCATGGATGAAGAAAATAACAGGGATGGTGATAACTTTCACTGGAAATAGTACCATTTCTTCTTCTGAAAGTAATATTGCTTCTTTTGTGAACGTGATTCTCAAAGTGTCATCTTAAGGAAAAAATCAGTTTATGTCTACCAGGCAACAAAGTGATATTCGTATTGTGATTCCATTTGACAAAGTTTTTGAATTTTAACTCGCTCTTATTTCGATAACAATGCCAAATTCCTAATATTAAAAATAAAATAATCATATACTTATTAAATATACATAAAAATATTTTTCGTGAAAAAGAATACTGCTTTTACAACTGAAATTATCTGCAAAAGACTGCAGTTTACTGTACTTTTTACAATTAAATACTTTGTATCCGAGTATAGAATATTTACAATTGTACAGAATGTCCTTAGCTGTCGACCCCATATAACTCTAACTCTACAATTATTTCATGTTATCCGGGCATGATGTTGCTTATCTGAAAAATGGGGTTTTTCTTGAGGAATTAGCTATCGCGGTTCTTCCACTATTTGTGAAGGATACTTTATATCTTTTTTACAAACCACAAATAAACGTGAGTTATTCCCAACGATTCAGCCCTAAATGACTCAAAACTAGTAACTTTCTCCCTTCCAGGGGCTTCTAGGTTTATTTTTTCCTGCAGATATTTCAATCCCTTAGTTCCAACCCTTCTGCGGAAATCCCGTGTCCTTCCTCCCTGTCAATACCTTGCCGTGATCCTCCCATGAACTTTTTCCCCTTAACTGCCACATCCCTCTCCGCTTTCTGCACCGTGCCCTCGTCTCCCTTGGCTAAGGGAATGTGTCTGGAGGTCGGAGAAAATCGGGGGCGGGGTGGGCTCTGCTGGTAGCTTCTCTATTAAATTCCTCGCAATTTCCTCGACCGCAGCCTTCGAAACCATTCTCCCCGCTTCCCCGCCACCTTTACCCTAAACCCCCACACCAACCCTCGATTCCCTTGGGAAGGATCTTCTTCCACGTCCAAAGCGCTCTCTGCCTTCCTTCTCAGCCTAGCAAGTCAACCTGCTTTCCGTTTCCTCCCAGTTTTACTCACCGCTTCACTTTTTTCTCCTCCCTCCTTCAATTCCTTATAATTTCCAATTTGTCTCTCTCCTCTTTTATATAGTGTTGGTTTAATTGTTTCTTTCATCCTCTACTCCTGGCCGAATTTTAGACCTTTACTTTCCAGTATTTTTCTCTATTTGATACCTTGGGTTTCCTTTTCTTCACTCTTCTTTTCCCCGTAGCAATCTCTTGGGGTAATTTGTTCCTGGTCTCCGCTCGAGTCCTTTTCCCCTTCCCTGAATATCTCCCTCTTCTGTCTGCGTCTTTTTTTCCTTCCCATATCGAGGATTTTCTCTACGTTCCACCGATATTTCTTTCTCACTTCCTCCAGTACTTCCTTCCTCTTTTGCGTTGTTTCTAATCGCAAACGTATTTCTCGCACCCTCCCATCTTTCCGCCCGTACCAAGCATTCCCACCCTCGGTGTCGGGAGGGAATCGCGGCCGTGAACCGGGGCAGAGGAGAGCCGGATGTTCAGCCGACCGAAGGCACCTCGGACCTTCAAGTTGATGGCTTCGGATTCCGACGGAGAGAGGAATTCATCCCAAAGCGCTCCTTCTTGAAAATGAGGCGTCGAGAGGAGGAAACAAGGATCGGAGCCTTGCATTTGGAATACCCTCCTGGACGCGGTCGCAGGAAGGTTGACGGGCAATATATAGGGCGCCGCACCTTTTTCTCAGTCTTTCTCTTTCCATAAATGCCTTAAACTAAAAAATATATCCTGACGACTGCGATCGAAGAAGCTTAACCAAGTCTGCGATATGGCACTGCAATCTCATTCGAGCAGAAGTTTTCCTTCCGGTCAAGTTACATAAAAGTCTCGCGGTTGGGACACTGTCCTTTCACGATTCATAGCGATTTTCGCGGAGATCGTTTGTGCGAATCTTGAGCCAGAAAAAAAATGGAAATAAAGCTATCGGACTTGAAGATGGCAGTTGCTAGATTAATGCATTCAGGACTAGATTGATATGATAACTTGGGATGGTTGCTGTAGTCCAAATCCTCGGATTGATGGCCCTGCGTTAAAGATAAAAACATTCTGTCATTTGGAGCTTGAACTAAGAGAGTAATGCGTTATTTACGTATCATAATTTAACATTTCTGTTATTTCCTATTTATCCTCCATATCGGAATTTCATTATTTCATTCTCGCTCTTCCTTCGTAGTTGTGTATTTATCTTGAAAGTCTACCATTGGGGAAATCAATCCTCTTCAGTTTCACTGTAACTGTAAGGGAATATACGAACTTCAGTAAATAAATATGAGCACTGAACAAAAATGACATGATCTTCTCAAATTATATTTAAATGTTATATTAGTGAAGTAAAAGGAATACTTTCCCTGATTTATAAAATTTTCAAATCACTCTCCTGCCTCTCAATTTCTGCTTGACGTAGAGGGAGTGAAAATTGACTTCCATCTCGCGTCCTAGAAAAGATTTAGATTAACTTGATGTGTTCAAGATTTTTATTCGCTCATTTTTAATCAAATTACTTACTTTTCCATCTCTTGTTATTCGTTCACTTTTTTCCTTATAAACCCTAGTTTAATGATTTCCTTTGTGTATATCTTTCCTATAAATATACGATTGAATCTGTTTTTCATCAAGTGTTCGGTTTCTCTCCCCCAAATTTCTTATACTTCATTCTCTATTCTCATACCTCTCTCTTAATGTCCATCTTCAAAAATCTTATTATTCAAATTCCTATCCTCTCATACATTCCGACCTTGGCTTCTTGCCTTCCTTCTGAGGGCATTTTTTCTTCATCCAGATGCCTCAAAGTCCATGTCCTCCTTCATCTTCGCGGTTTTTGCCTCTTATCTCTATCTCTCAATCGATCTCAACGCCGTCTTCTCTTCACTCCCATGTGGCGCTGGCGGGGAAGAAGATAGGAGGCCGTTTAGGATCTCGACGCCTCACCCGTGATTGATGACGTCTAATTGCTGCCGCGGAAAAATTCATTTCTGATCGTTCTTGGATATCTTATCTTCCTCTTAGTTATCTATCATAGTTCGCATAATGTATCCACGACTTTATCAGAGCTTTATGTGGCTCGTAGTATCGATATTAATATGTGAGTGTAAGAATAATATTTTGTTTTAGTTCACATCACTATCCGTTTGCTCTAGAATAGTATGTCACCTTCATAGATGTAAAACAAACGATATTGAAATGTATCAGATTAGGAAAACTTTTCTTCTTTTTCAAAAATTATGGATATCATAAACAATATGAATATTGTTTGCATTTGGAATACAGTTAATATGTTCTCTCTCGTTCAGTGATTTTTAAAAGGTACTCATAATTTCACTACTTCTCTAAAAGCGTTTTTCGGAGATAATGCATTTTATATTTGCATGAAAAATGCGTTATTTGTATGTCTCTATCATTATAGTTAAAAGCGTAAAAAGACTTTCAATATGGCATCATCGTCTCAGTCTCCCACGGATATCGATTGAGCAGTTTCATCGAATCACACGGAGGAGTGATTTTTTAAAAGGGTTTGATTGGAATTAGATTTCCTCAGCATTTCAACGGAGATTAAATGGCGAGGGAATCACAATCACTGGGTGTAAATTTAAAATTACCCCAGAAACTTTCTCTCCTAAATTTCAGCTGAAAACTTTTAACTTAAATTAATGATTGCTATACGCAATATATCTGCTTACATTTAACCCCAATGGCATTTGATCTCAATGCCGCGTTTCATCTTTCATTAAAAACATTCTCAAAATATCGGAAAAATAAGAGCGTATTTTACACGTTGTAAATAGGAGTTGACGGTGTCGACAAATACCAATCATGTTGACTGTAATATCGGATTCTCATTACTTTGGATTCAAAATGGAATTAAGTGTAGTGGGTGGAGGAATATAGTTATATTTTTAATTATTCAAGTAGGTATTTGAAATATGATGAGACACTTGATTCGTCATTAATTTAATGGCGAGACTCTTCCAAATTACTCTATGACTCACTTTATTATCGACTTTTTTTTATCAACACGGAAGAAATGCAATTTTATTACGCTCTACTTTCGTTAGATGCTCTAATTTGTCGTCAGGTTTATTTACTCCTGCGTAGAATCATTTTTAGGGAACAGTGTCACCACTTTTTATAAAACGCTGACGCATTGTAGCTGTGATGAGGCTTAACTCAGGGTGCTACACTATTATTTTATTTGTAGCCGCCCCTACCGATCACCAGGTTATTAGCGCCTGTCTCCGCTGCGTTGCTATTCATGTCACTCGATCTCCTTGTAAGCCACGACCGTCCATCTTCCTTACCGCGCATTTCACCTCAGTCACGTCCAAGGTTCGATCAGCCGGCCCCGCGTGTGTGCGTGAGTTGACTATGTGACCAAAAGGGTCGCAGGGCCGGTGACAAAAGGAACCTGAAATAGGATGCAATTAATTTTGTCCCATAGATGGGTGATTTATCTCTCTGTGAAGGCCAGTAGGCCATTGATGCTGGACATCTAATTAGGCTAATTCCAGGCATGGTGTTTGTCACTTTCCTTTATTATTCCCGGATATAAATCGACAAAACTGCCGTCATTATTTAGGTAGTAATTGCTCTTAATTACATAGTTAAAAATTAAATTCAGCATATTCAATGATATTATATCTTACTACCTTCAATTTTCCTGTACATATGTAACATAAACTGGGCCAAAGGTTTCCTTTCAATAATTTTTGTAGATTTTTATGCCGTTGGTCTTCATGTGAAAAATGATTTGACAGATCGATGGATCAGAGATTCTTTTTTGCAGCATATTTTGAGAGCAAGCAATTTTAAACATATATATATATATATATATATATATATATATATATATATATATATATATATATATATATATATATATATATATATATATATATATGTGTGTGTGTGTGTGTGTGTGTGTAATTATTTTAGATTTATTATATTTTAATGAATGTAAATCACTTAGGTACCGTGCTTGGACAAAATTTCACTTCCAAAAATTGTGACTCCTACGAGTTTCCTGTCTGCTCCACTTAATTGAATATGTTTTCTCGTCACGTACTTCGATACACCGGTGCAGAATGATAATTAGAGCTTCCACTCCGTATTTAGTACCCTATTTCTTGACCTTCGGCAAACTCTGAACAAAAAAGACAACGGATCCTGTCTCGTGGATCATGTATTCAAAGACTAGAGGGGAATTTGTTTCGCCTACTTATCGAAGCGAAGACACGGATTTGGCTCTCGAATTCTGTCAATGTGTACCTCTGTTTGTGAGGAAGTAAAAACGTTTCCAGTTTTTTCTGTCGTTTCCTTTTGTCATTAAATCCATTGTCTAATACCCACTGGGTACATGTGTCACTCTTACGGAACACTGTTATCCAAGCATTATTAACTTAGGGACACAGTTGACGTTATCTTGCACTGTAAGCGGCTTGTCAAAGGTATTTGTAGGATATTAGGTAGAGTATTTTACGGTTGTATATTTCTGAGAAAAATTGAAAAGAGATATTAGGTTACAATGAAAGGCATAAGCTTGTTTTGCGATGAAATTTCATAGCCGGATTCTGCATTTCAATTGTCCTATTATTTCTTATAATGTAGCAGTTCTCATGATTTCTCAAAAAAAGATTACAGAATAATTTATTGTACATGCATTTTTTTCTCTTTTATCTCCCACAGCCACAGCTAAGGAACATTTAAAAGTATTGGATGAGGTTTTTATAAGTAAACTCTCACAAGTTTATCTGGTGACGGAGTGTGAACTATAAAAAGTGAGCATGATGTCGTTCAATGTAGACAAAGACTAATGCGTATAAATTAAAGAATTTTCGTCAGATGTTGACTCCTTGCGATTTGCTAAGACCGCTTATAAAAATGGCCAAAGAAATTTATTTGGATTCTCCGTAAATATGTTTTGCTCTTACAAAATACTGCAGAGTTAACAGTTTCTGTTTTCCCGGAGGATATTATTAGTAAATATGAAGTGGGAAATATTTTTAAATCAAGCAATCACATATTAATTGATTGTAGGGCAAATTTTGGAAGAGAGAATCGATTAAATAATGTATGCTGCAAGGTATCAGTGGCTTAAAAAAATATTCAGCTGGCATCATTCAATATTTCACTCAAGAAGTGGGTCCCTCATACGTATTTAATTCTGTGTACAATAATTGGCAATTAAACTGCCAAGCTATAGTTTTTGTCAATTAAATGTCATCGTCTCGTTTGGTTTTCATCTCAAAATACCTGTGTCATTGGAGACAACATGAGCAAATAGAAACAGTATGAACTGAAAGAAACAGCGTTGAAGGAGGTCGACAGATGTAAGACCATCCCCGAGGAGCTTTTTCGAGTCCCTCGGGTTAGATCTTCACCTTTTACCCAGTTTGCTCGTGTTCCGAACTAGTCCAGTCCTTAAACCTCATCCGACCCTCGGAGCCATTACTCATCCGTTGGGAATCACATACGGTCTCATTTTGAAGCAGGACCATTTCCAAGCCATCGGGAAAAGCGGATGATTTAAGCGGCTTCCCAGTTCTTCCCTCTCTCTCTCTCACTTCTTCTGAGCGATAGTTCCCCTCGCCCTCTGCCTCCTCCACTGTCTTAAGCGGGTGAATTGGGCTGGGCCCCAAGTATGCCAGTGGTCTAGGAATATATATATATATATATATAGATATATATATATTTTTTAAATGATACCTTTAACTCCAGCGCTCGGCTTTAGCCTCAAGCGGAGGTGCGATAAAGGATGATTTGGTAAGCGAACGTGGTCCAAGTGAGAAGGCAGCTTGAATGACTATTGGTGGGTTTCGAATTTAATGCACTGGTGGAGATTTACGAGAGTGGAATGTTAGAGATGGAAAATAGTGGTGATGCGAATTCTTGTAGGAGCAGAAAGTAAGGAGAATGGTGGATATTTCGGACAAATGGGAAATGTACTCGAGGCAGAGCTGCGTGTAAAATGGCGAATAGCGTCATGACCATGAGGATAAAAATGCATACAATTGGGATGGTTGGTATTGGTTGATGGTTTATATACGTGTATATGGACTTCCTTGATTACTGTCCTGAAAATTGCTATTTCCTGTGTTAGAGCGTTATTTTTAGCTCTAGAATTATTTGTCAACAGTGTTTGGTCTGGTGTGAGTTTTATTTGGCATAAATATAAACTCTTGAAATTTGCCGTAAATTGTTGTATTCGGAAATTCACCCCATAACTACATTTGACGTGCAGAGAGTGAAATATATAAGTTAAACTCCACCGTGTCGTCTTAATGAAGGTAAAAATACAATGCGCTGGGATTATTCATTGTTAACGTCAAGACCGTTGCCGGTTAAAGTTTACAATGAAATTGTGTTTGTAAATCAAAATGTTTTCGAACGATAGCTTCCACTTTTTTCTGAAAAGTATGAAGGCGTAAATTTTCACCTACCCAGAAATAAAGTAGGTATTATGCAGGTAAAGCTTTATCGCACGGGGGTGTGGATATTATTTTGTGCGTAATGCGTTCAGGATTTATAAAAATCTATCACCCACCACACGAAATACATTATTACAAATACATTTTTACTCAAAATAATTAGAGAAATTTTATTTATCAATGGTAATGTATTTTCAAAAACATTAGTGTTGTTTGAGTCTGTGATACCCAAAAATGCCAATAATCTTTTAGTTTTCATACAAAGAAAATGTACTTCTGGGTCTCGGAAATCGAAGTTCTGAGAGCCTTACCAAGCAAATATTAGATGTAGAATCTGAAAAGCATTAACCGAATCAATTACCGTGCTTTTGATTTGGAAACTTCCAGTCCTGTATTTGAAAAAGGTCATTTTTCCTTGAAATTGAGACGTGGGTCTAGAGGGAAATTATTTCTGGTATATATTTTTCTTCGGTTTCCCGAAAGCTTTATTTTCACCGCAATCTTTTCTTTCTTGTCATAACCCAAAGAAGATTGACAACCTATCCATTGTTCAATGTTGTCTCTAGATAACGGATTCAATATCTATTTCCTTTCACTCTTGGAGCGCTCGATTTTACCATCACTCAGTTTACTCTTTTACCAGACATATTTGGCAAAGAGTTAATGGTTGTTTAAACATACCCATTTTATACTTTAGATCTAAATTTCAGTATATGCTACTGCTTACAGAGTTGTTGTAGTAGAGCTATTCCATAATAACTAGAAACGCTGTTTTTCTTTTAATAGTTTTTTCAGTTAAACTCATTTCAATGGTTCTCATCGTGTAAAATTTAATTTAACATTATCGAAAGTATTAAAAAACTCTAAACAATGAAGTGGGGAGAACTCCGTATTTTTATTGTCGTTATCTCGCTGACTGTTCGAATCATAATTACGTTTTCAATGTTATTTACAATGGCTATTTCGATTGTGTAGATATAATAATCACCAAAATATGATCAATTTAAGTTATGAAATCGAAGTGAAAATTCAGTAATGTCATTATTCTAATGTTCACTAAACACTACAAGAGCCCAATTGATTAATTTCAAGCACAGCATTTATTATTTTTTTTAGCATGTACTACCTAAAGCTTTCTAAGGTCCCCGGTTATGATTCTCATACTCATTCTTAAAGAGTATTTTTAGAAAATTATTTGGTTATATACCAAAAAGAAACTCATTTTGTATTTTTGGTGACTTCTAATGATCAAATTCTAATTGATTTCAAAAATGTTCTTACTTATGATACAGATACTGAATATACAATGAAACGAAACATTGGCAACTCACTGAAAATATTCTATTAACCATAACATTAGTTGAAGATATCCCTAACGGAATCAGTGAATTGGCATCTGTGAGTATCGACTTCATGGAGAATTTTTAGGCACATATTTCAGTACGTAAGTACAGTTTCATTTAAGTCATTGAAACGGGGTTGGCTTCATTTGAAGGAGAAAGTAGAAAATTTCCATCCAGCAAAGAATCAGAGAGCCTTCACCAGCCTGGTATGCTGCAGCCAAAAATAATTCCCCTGGATACGTAATGGGTACACGGACCCTTGACTTCGGTGAGCAAATTTGCGGTTTACCCACCCACTTCTCGGCTTGAGTGACGGCGTCGAAAGGACATGGGGAGTGGGGGACGTGGGGTGGGGAGCGCACGTGGCGTTCGAGGCCGGGAGAAAGTCGATCTCCGAAATAAAAGCCTCCCAATTCCGGTTCCCTCCCTCGCACTCAGCTCGGCCTCCTCGAAACGACCGTTGCCGTCGAGACTCGACAGGGAATCGAATGGGGCGCATGTTGAGACTTAGTTTCCTCCTTCCGGACGTGTGTAGGGTGGTGGAGGAGAATTTCGGGAGGGTGACGTGTGCGGTGCGGGTTTGTTCTGGGAGTGGATAGAACAAGGGGGCTAAGGGAACATTCGGGGGCATGGGTTCAGGTGGGGACGGGGACGTGAGCGTCGAAAGGGGTGGAGGAGGGTTTAATGTGTGTGAAAGACAAGGGCGCGAATTCCCTGCTGGGAAGCTAAGTAATCGAATAACTATCACTCAAGAGACGCATGCAGTCTTTAGGCACCACGCATGAGTTTATATCAGTGTGTGAGCGTGTGTGCTGGCTTTAAATCGGAAGGCATTTAAACCCCCGCCCGGAGTCATAACCCACCCATCCCATACTGCTTGCTTTTATAACAGTTTGCGACCGCTTTTAGGTTATCCAGTCGAGGTAAAGTTTTCGGCTCCGACGCACGTACGATGAACTTCTGATATCGCATCTTCCCTCAGCCCAAGGACGAAAAAATGTTCATGAATATTTTATCACTGCATAATTGAACAGGCGTTGGCACCTATCTGTGGAAGAGTTTTCTTTGCATTGTGTATTTAGAATATGCGTAAGTCATTTCCGCGGTGAAATGTATGTGAAGTTATTTAAGATACAAATACGATTGAAGTCAAGACTATTTGGTCGTAGAATTGAATTTACAAATACACGGTCTTTTACGAGCGCGGACATGTATTTTTTTGTATGATTTTCGTTCCCGTCAGACACGAGTAAAAGTTTGATCAGCTTGTTGGGAGCGGTTGCTGAATGATATGGCAGAAAGGGACGTTGGGGTTGATGACTTTTTAATTATAGATCTCATCTTTCAATATTTATATTTTTCGGGACGTGGATTGCTGTAATTGCCTTTCATTATTCTTTGGGTTTCCCTTCCCATTTCTCTGGAGGCTGTGCGGATTTGTTTCCCTAATGGGTTTTTGAAAACTCTCGACCCTACCCGCTCTGTTTTATTGATGTACCATAAATGGTAGATATTTTTCCTCAGAGAATAAGGGTGAGTGCGGCACTAATTATAATCCTTGTTTTCGGAAATGGCCAATTTTTTTATATTTGCCACGTTGGTTCGTTTTGTAATAATGCAATTCTCAGACCAATTATGAAGCAAATCTTGTAGAATCACAAATTGAAGAGAGATGATTGCAATGCATTTTTAAACCCATTAAACAAAAAATTAGTTTTCATTTTGTGTGATGAGGTGGAATGAATAGTGAGCCAAATTTGCTTTTAATAGTAATGTTTACAGCAATAATAATTTTACTTTAATTTGTAAAGAGTCAAAAACACCGATTGACATATTTCTCGAAGACATAGTTTCAAAGAGTCAGTTCATGATTCGAACTCAATTTAGGTACTATCAATGAAAATCTCAATTTCCTTTATCCGAAAAATTTTAATCTTGAATTTCTTATCTCTGGTCTTTACTTATATTTGCGAGGGGTTTGGGGTATGAAAACGGTTGTAAAATTACGATCAAACCCGAGCAATTTCGTAATCCCATGCGACCTTACCATCGTTCAATTTTGGTATCCTTTGCGTGCATTAATTATAAAAAGTATCTACCATAGGTATTTTATTGTATCCTTTGATTAACTGTTATAGACACGCTATAATTAATTTAAAATTATACTCGCCACTCTACATTCTTTAGCTCTCCTCATTTCTCCTAATACATGGATTGCGGTAAACGACAGGAGGAGGTTTTTCTCCTGTTTCTCGGGGAGCTGCGTGCGGGTGTCATCGCTGTCGGAACTGGTTCCGTTGTGAGGTAGACCCTCGCGAAAAACGACTGGATGAGGCAAGGCATGCTAGGGAAACGCATAATTTTGCCTCGATCTTCTTGTCGCTGGTAGAGGAGGCCCAATCAAGAGGTCTTTGTGCACTATCGGAGAATGAGCGGAAGGGTTGCCTCCGAGTCGGGATGCTCACTGCTCAAGACTATTCCTCCTTTTGTCGTCGTCGTGCGGGGGCATTCTTCCCCCTTTCCTTCCTTCTCTTTTGCGAGAATCTCACCCGTGCGAGTTGGCGGAAGAGGGGAGGAGGAAAACCGAATTTCGAGCGGGCTTGAAGGTAATCGAAAGCATCAGCAGGAGCATGGTCGATGGTGAAGCGGGTATTTTGGCGTATGCCATCGGCGACAACTTCTTAAACGGACGAGATGATATCCGTTGCTATTGGCCTGACGTGAGCACATTGCCACCAGTATATTGTTACTTTTTTTTTGAAAATAAGAGAGTGGGAGGAGAAATTTGGACCGTGTCATTTGTCGTAAAATAATATCTGTGCTGTTTATCTTAAATCCTACATCATTTGAAAGCGTCCTTCAATTTATAAGTTTCCTGATATTCACTCATTTTATCCGTGGTGCATATAGTACATTTTTCCATTTCCAGCTATTGACATTTTTGAAAGCTAATTAACTTTTCCTCACTACAAATATTTCAAACATATATCTTTCTATGTAGGTACTGCAAATGTCAATTTTTTGCTAGCAGAATGAAAGAAAATATTACTTTTTATGTCTTAATATAAAAGATGCAAGATTTGCTACTGCTTCTGGATAACTGCTTTAAAGTTTTTGATATCTTTGCGAATTTCTTTTGAGTAAATCGTGCAAAGTTGGCTTACTCAGAAACGTTTGGTCAAGTATGGTTTTCCCAGAATTTTTTTATCAATTAATTGATGGATTCACCTCCGTACTTTTTGTCCTTCCATCGGGTTTAGACCACAGCTCAGGGAACGTAAAAACTAGAGAAGGCAGAGGGTCGGGTGGGCCAGTTGCTTAGATGGGGGGATTGTGAGAAATCACATAGGGAGGCTTATAAAATTGGCACGAGTAGTGATGGGAATGTTGCGTTGAATGGTAAGGAGAGTTGAACAAAGGAATCGTTTAGTTCCCTCAGAGTCTGGAAAGGAAAATTGAATAGTTCGACTTCGAAAAGTGATAGCCCTTAATGGAACAATAATCCTATTCCTGGGATTATATTCAAATAAGCTTCGAAATTGGGTCTTTTTGGGAATGGTATACTTGCGGAAATTATTTATAACTTTTGCGAAAAACTAAGTACTTTGATGGATGGAAAATACTTATAATAGTTTGTGTTTCTTCAAATTGCATCGATCATTGTCATTGCTATGTGTGCGGTGAAATAGCTATTGATAAGATTTTCTGTTTTCTTTTTCCTGTAATATTTTAGGATGCTCATTTATACTGTATTTTTTATCAGTCAAATATAGTTTTATATTTTGTAATTGCATATTTAATTTTTGGTATTATGACTGCCTGCTCATTTAATAACTTATATTTTCAACACTGCCTGACATAAATACTTGAATTCATAATAATAACATGGAACTACTTTTAAAATGACAAATATTTTATGCAAGGGAAAGAGAAAACTTTATATTGAAAGTAATCAATACAACTTACTTTCTCATGTATACAATAGTTCACATTACGTAATTATGTGTGATATAAATTTCAGCAAGTATGCGTGCTATGTGTTAAGCCATGGGAAATACTTCATGAGTTTCCGATGTACGAATAATTGGTCCTGATAATGGTTTTTGAGCGTCAGTAAATTTTCATGAACGTTGCTGAGTGGTAAGTGTATGCTATGGGAAAAGGCAGGGATTCATTTACTCCAAAACTCTGTAGTATAAAAAACAGGTAATTAATTCACTGTAGAAAAAATTGTCGGTTCCTTCCAACCGAAATTTTCTGTTCGGTCTTCTCCGATGGTAAACTTTTATTTGACATGTTGAGATTTTATGTAATTTTAATTCAACCTTTGTCAAATTTTAGTATGTAAATGAAAATTGGGGAGAAAAAGAGTCATACGATAAGAAAGAGAAAGTCAAGTGCTGTCATTTTCCCCTCCGCCGAGTTTTCCTACCAATCGCATTTACTTTCAAATTAGTGTACACCTATAGTTCATAATTGTAGACTATAATTAGGGGAAGAAAACAGGTGGACTGGCAGAAAGGTCAGGTGAGAGTCGCTTGGGAAAATGCAAGAGCCAATCAACGGAAGGTCAATGGAAGTGGTGGAAGAGAAAAGCAAAGGAATGGGATTGAAACTTTATAAGGGGACCAAATGCTCCGCTGGGTCATTTTTGCCGGTTCGCTTTCCGCCCAATATATTGATTTCCCCCGCAATGTGATTGATTTGAAGTGATTAAAATTTATCGGACGTCGCAGAGATTTTTTTTAAATGGATGCAGGGCGAGAGTGCTTTTCATATTTTATGACGAAAATTATTTTTTGTTTGTTTTTATTTCACCTCCCTGGAGGACGAGGGGAATTTTAATGACAAAAGCCTCATTTCAAATGGAATTGACATTAATCTTAGCCGCCGTGATGGAGCCTTTTCCTTCGGCCTCTTTCAATCTGAAATGCGTCGTTTAAATCGCGCCCAGGTAATATCACGCTCACAGCGGTCGCGCAATACGTTACCCCGCATAGGGAGGCACTGACGTCTGTTGACGCGAGGTAGCCATGTTATCTATTTCCCTGTGAAGCTCCTTTTTTCTTCTTATACTAATATTGAAGTTAAAACTGGGTTATTTGAACGGACTAATGCTACTGTTATACGGAATTCAAACTTCCAAATTTATTGCAACAAAAAATAAGGATAATTTTATGGCTAGTTATATTGACCCAAGTGTCGAATGTCACAAAAATCTTTCGACATCTACCAGTATTTAGAATGTTAAAGAGGAGTTTAAAATGCATCAGTTAAATATCACCTTTCGCATAGATATTTTAGCTTTATAATATGGTCACGGTTATACTAAGATTCCTTAGAATTTTTTAGGTAATCGTCGATATTGGACCGCCTGTTGACTTCCTACACTTTAAACTTTTGTAGATGAAAGAAACATTTCACGGTAACCTTTGCTTAATTATGGTGAAAGTGTTTTGGTCTACACTAAGTTGTACTAACATTTTAATTCAATATATTTTCACACTTTAATTCATTAAATTATTTTTAATGAATAGGCCATGAACATTACTGCAAACATATGTTTTAAAACTATTAATAAAATGTCTGGTCTCAATAAATAGAGGTTAAAAATATAAAATATTAATTTGTGCCATAATTCCTTTAGCCAAATATCAGGGTTAAATTTCGTGCTAATTATCACAGCATGAAGTTATGTCAGTTATATCATACCGTCCTGCCGGAATTTTGCTTTTGATGCCGTACATTCAGTTTGTCAATGTTTATGCATGGACCTTTTAGAGTTCAAGTATTCTATGTGTGAACAGAGGTACCTCGGTACTCGTTAAAGGTCGGGTCATTTTTGTATTTTGCTTCCACCAATTGGTCATTATTTGCCGGGTCCTCTTATCACAATGCAATTCAGTCCAACGGCATCAAGGAAAGAGAGGCTCCCTTCAAGTTCCGGTGAGGTGGAATGAAAATTCCGGTGTAACTCGTTGGAAATAAATGCTTTTGATGTGTATGTTGATGCCTTTTGAAAGAGAATCGATCGAGAGTGAATTACTCGCCCTTGAGGATAGTGTACCCAAAGTTCTTCCTTTACCTACAGGAGGGATCGGAAAGTTTGGAAGAGGAATAATGTACACAAAAGACGGAAGTCAAATAAGCATAAAAATTGTGCAAGCGTAAATTTTTGGAGTTAAAACCAAATTAGTAGTGCCTTCTATTAGCATATTCATATTTTATTTCTTCATTTTAGATCTCAGGAGGATATGGTTAAGAAAAATTTCACGTTCATTCAAGAGACACTGGAGGAAAAAATGACTCTTTTCTTTTGTCCGCCTTGACAATTCGATTTTAATTAGTCGGGAATGGATGACAAATTATCTTGATATTCTGAAAAGGCTTTTTTTACCTTCTCTAAATTATGCTTTAAGCTCGAGAGTTCAAACGCTCGCAGTGTTAAGTCTTTAAATGTACAAATAGGTAATTTTACACTGTACACGTAGTTGGACTGATAGATACTAAATGTATATCATGTCTAGCATTAATAAATCAGTAATACTAATTTCTCCTTAAAAAACCGTTGATTAAATTTTAGAAGAATTAACTCGCTCATATGTGACAATTTAGAAATTAGTATGGTGTTTTTGGTGTTTAACGGAGAAATCATGGGCAGGAAGGAGGCAGGATAAATTGGATGAAAAGTATATTGATCAGCAGTGAGATGTTGAAGACTGCTATTTTGGGGAGAATATTAGGCAAACGAGGAAAGGGTAGGAATAGGAGAGGGATGTTGGACGAAATGAAGGGAGGAAGGAAGTAAACGTAGATGAAGAGGAGGTTGTCATAGAGTAGAACTTTGGGTTGTCTTTAATTAGGAGAAAAAAGTTATTTATAAGGTATGGTGTCTATCCAAAAAAATAACGAGTAGATTACCTAATAAAATGAAGTATTGTTTATTTTCATATAGTCTCTCCTTAAAATCCTTTACGCTTCACGTTTTCCAGAGGATACCATGTTTATGGTAAGCTTCAGTTTAGCCTCTTTGACCAATTTATCCACGGTTAATTCGCGTCAAAATTATGGAATAAATTACAGATATGTTTAAAATTTCGATATTGTGTCATGCGTGTTACGTAATTAATGGCCTCGCATAAGCCACTCGTTGTAGTACTTCGGTCGCTCAGCATAGATCTCATGTAATGAAATGAGCATAGATCTCATGTAATTTGTCACTTAGACTTCGTAACCTTCACCTGGCCGAGACTTAGACGCCTCCTTTAGCTTTTCCAGTGAAAGGGGAATCTTGTGCTAAGCCTTGTAAATCGAAATTTATATTAGCTATAGAACACGCCTCACCAAAATTAAGAGAATGTATTCCTTCGCGTCCCCTCTGACTAATTTCTCCAAGGCTCCATAAGTTAAATTCTTCCGGATGAGTCTCACTGCGTGTACACATTTCTTTCAATTCTCTCTCTGTTTAATAATGAAGACACATTCTCTACTTATCCCAAGTGGGTTCCCGAGTGGAACACCGCACAAGGTAAGGATGACGATGGAAGGCAAAGGGCCCCACCGAATCCCGCATTGTATTGACCTTTTTCAAGGTCTCATTTCCACTTCCACCATCCCTTCTTACTTTTCCCTTTGTATGTTCATCTCTTCGCTCCGGTTGTCCCCTCCCTGCGGTCCGTTAGCGGACCTTTAGACCGACAGTATTCAACTCTACGGCCCTCCCCGCCTCCCGTCCCGCCTCTCCCCACGCCTCCGAACCGCCTTTCCCCACGCCTCCGACCCGCCTTTCCCCACCCTTCCCGAGTCACCCCCTCACTCCATTGGCGCGGATGCGTAACCCAGTTCGAAATTTTCAGCGCATTGTTCGCGATTATTCCCGAGTTTCCCCGTTGGCATACGCAGACTCTCTCCACATTCTCACCTTACCAAACACGTATTTCGTCTCTTTCTCCTCTGAGCGCAGAACGCGCGAGATCTCGTAGTCGCGATGATTTTTTTATTCAGCTGTGCTCTCTCTTTCTTTCCCTCCACCTCTCTCCTCTCTTTTTCCCTCCCTCTCTAAGCCCTTTGTCTCCGAGTTCCTTTCTACCCCGTTTCCGTTCGGTGGCTGCAGACCCACTCTTTCTCTCGCTCCTCTTTTCCTCGCCCCAACTCACACTCATCCCCCTCCTATTCTCTAACGCGAGGGGCTCTCTTCTGTAAGCAGAGAGAATATTTAGCTGCGTTGACGGTTTCCAACTCTGCACCTTCTTTCATTCAGGGCAAATGATTGAATTGAGATGTAAATCAAATGGCAGTATTTTAAAAATATTTTTCATCGCTTAATTAGCCGCCGCGAAAGTTGTTCCGCATAAGGTAGGTGCTTACTGATAGAGCAAGAGTGCTTAAAGGTGAAAGCTTGGCCATTCTTCCATCCGATTTATTTCATATCAATATTATTCTCTTCGGGGAGTGTCCATTGATGACTTCTGAATTGGTACAGAAGAGGTTTGGTGGCAGTACCTAAGGAGACAGACAGATGAATTTAATAGTGTATACCTGACGAAGAGATGTGTGTACCATTTGTCTGAATATAGTATTTAATGAAAGTTAATAAAATTTGGACGAGGTATTTCAGTGAATAAAGCACTGGGATATTAATCCGTGGTATAGGTTCAATTCGGGTTATGCTCCTGAGCATATTTAGCTTCAACCAAGTTGCGCGATTTTTCGAGTACTGAATTTTTCTGGGAAACTACATGCGGCCTACCCCTATGTGTGCAATTCACACACAGTAGGCCTAAGTATTACGAATATGTAATATTTATCCTCATCTATATAACATATTTTGGGTTGAACTAGGCGGTTATATTGAAATGAGGTTTGCTGAACGGTGTCTAAAATTAATTTTACCCCCTGATTATTGGAAATTAATCTGTATTTGTTTGAGATTAGACCTACTCCAGTGATTTTTGGGGGAAAAAGTTTCTCCCTGATTAAAATGATGACATCATCTTGAAGTGATTACATACAGTGAATTGAAGTGATATTTCCCTTTCCACATGGCATCACGCCTAATTTGCATTTCGGGAGTCCTTAATGACGAACACCAGTGCTTAAACTCCTATCTCGAATCCATGAACCGCTAGTCTTTGGATGACTCGTAGTTTGGTGGAGGAGTCGGGTTAAATGGGCCGTCAGGAGGGAGTGACTACAGCAGTCGAGCATGGTATTGTTCTGCCGTACTCGCCCTATCTCTGAAATAGGCTTTAGAGGAAGAACGACTTCCATCTCTTGTCTTAATCAACTTTCGTATACCCCTTTTGTTATTCAGGAAAACAATTGCATTTAAAAAATTCACACTCCCTTTCGTTACTCCTTATAATTTTAGGTATTTATTTAAGCCGGAGAAATGTACAAACTTCTAAATTTTTTCCTGAAATTGAACTTGCTCATCATTAGCAGACTACTCGATCGGAGAACCAAAGTCTTGTTTCGTGGTCATATTTCGTTAAAGCTCACCACCCGCATGTAAAGCAAATACTCAATCAATGAATGTATTTTTAGTAACCAGGCTCTCGAAGATAGCTTCCGGACTTATTAATGTTTCATGTTAAATTTCATTATATTTTGATATCTCAAGTTTTTAGGTCTATTGTATTAGCGTTGTGGTCCCACTTTGCCCTCCCTTTTGCCTCTCACTTTCACTTCACACTTTCCGCCGCAATGTTCTCTGTCATTCTCATTCTTTTCACTCTACTCTTGTCAGTGGTCCACTTCCAGCTCGCCCTGCCCTCCTCCTCTTGTTCCACTTGTAACTTTGCTTTCCTTCCTACTTTTCATTTCCTTTTAGCTTATCCGTTTTTGTATCCCACTGTATTTCCTTTTCCTCATTCTCCTTGGCTCATACCCTTCAGGATAGTTTTATTCTCCGCAGTGGGCCTTTTAGGAGCACCGCCGACTTGCGGAAAAAAGGAATTCCACCCACGGTCTTTTCCACTCTCCCCTAAGCAAAGGACTTTTAGTGTGGATCTCATCGGTTTAGTGTCCCCCTCTCTCCTCCCCCCGCCACCCACCGCTCTCTCCAGTGCACCCATTCCCCATAGACCTAAAGAATCCTGCATCCCCATCCCTCCTGAGCTTACCTCACCACCCCGGATCCTTTCACCTACGCCCACATTGCTCCTCGCGACCAAATCGTGCGATTAAGGCACACCCATGGTTGCCCGCCCTCCTCCCACTCCTAACCCCTGCGGTGTCATGAGTACGTTTCTCGAATTCTTTGTCCCGGCGGCGGCAGCAGGAGTAGGATACCGACCATCTAATCGCCCAGTTTAGGCTGTTATTTCCTTGTGTGCGATATAACGCTTGAAGCATTCCTTTTGATGCCTTTCCCGGGCAAAAGTGTTTTCTTTAATGTTTTGCTTTGTTTCGCCCAGAAATGCTCGCTCTCATGACGAATTTTATTGTTGCCGCAGTACAACGTGTGACGGTCTACGAGGCCTGAATTCCTTAGCTGTGAAAAGCCGTAATGAAATACAGTTTTGGATTGGCTATATTCCTCGATCGGAAGTTTGAGGTGATTCCCATTTAATTTTATTGGTAACGCATGAATGCCAATATAATTTAATTGGTGATTTATTTTCCTAACGTTTGTTCGTTTTTGCTGTTTATTATATATTTCATCATGTAATGACAGCGTAGCCTAAAAAATAAGCCCAATTTATGAAATATTTGTTCGTCTCTTGTTTCAACTTGTTTCCATAGATTTGAGCCAATGGAAGATGAAATATTTCCAAACTGATTTATTCATATTTTCCCTCTTTTTGATTTTTTCTTTGTACGAAAAATTCAGCCTTCACTTACACTTTTTTCAGGTAAACCACTTATATTTTATTCCTTCATATTGTTTCAAAAAAATATCAACCTTCCACGAAATGTTCATGGGTAAATATTGGTTTGGAGCCAGTAATGATATTTACGTGAATATTTTCCGCTTCTCAATCGACAATCCTATCTTGTATTTGCCGATATCTTCGATTTTTGGACTCTCAGGCTTCGTTTTAGTTGTTCCTCTCCCCGTGCAAATACAGGGTACAGAGAGCTCATCGTTTTTCCCTCCATTCTTTTCTCCTCTGGTTACTCGAGGTTGTCGCTTTTTCATGCCCCGAATTTTCTCTTCGCTCGCTGATTCCATCAGAGAACCCATATTGTCCTGGCTTCCTTCTACCATGCGTCCGTTGTTTATCTTGCCGCAAACTTCTATTTTATCCGAAATATAGTTTTGAAACTCCTTTATTTTAGTAATTTTTGGAATACTTTGTCACGTCTACCATTTTATCAACATATTTTCTTTCCCGTTGCCATGGATTATCTTCTTATACGTGTCTTTGGTCTCTTTCTTCTGCTCATATAAATTGCTTGTATTACAGCTCCATTTCCTTGTAATCTGCAGCTTTGTTATCCCTTGGGTAGTATTCTCCCTTACCCTCTCTTTTCTCAATTTTCCGATTCCTGCTCTATTACGCGAGTCACGTCAGCCACGTCCGTCTGTTATCTTGTAATTACATCTGTACGATTCCCTCCAGACAAATGCGATCATTACGTTGTAGTGAATGGACGTACGAGCCGTAATAAAGCCATGCGGAAAAAAACGAAGTGTGTAGTGGAGAGAAGATTAATCAAGCATATCCGAGTATCATTCCTGCAATTTGTCCTTAAACTCCATTTATCAATGTTATGAGCAAGTGTCAGTACGGATTTCCGAGAGAAATGTCATTTATTCTCTCTTACACATCTCTATCACGTTTTTACAATGATTCAAATACTTCTTCATATACTCACCTCTTATTTTTTAATGTGATTTTCGACTGTTATGTTCTTTTTAGAAGAACTCCTGTCTCTTGATTTTCAGATTCTCATTTCATGTTAGATTTTTGCAGAACAGCTGTATTCATGGATATGTGCATTTGGGTGAAATGGAATATCTTATATTAATTGATTATTTAATATCATATGCTAAGATGGAAATCAGCCCTAATGTTGGTTTTGATAAACGTGTTTAGAGCTCAAAAAAGGTAAAAGAGGTGTTAGAAGATCAGCAACATTTTTAATACCACCTGAACCATCTGATGTGGTAAATGGAAAGTCATATTTTTTGAATCTTAGTTTGTGTTTTCCAGAGGTTGTAGAAGTGATGGAATCTGTGACTCAACAAACTAACGCTCTATCCTAACGCAACGCCGTTATTATTTAGAAACATTCCATTTTAATTTATTTTCAACCTGATTGAAATGTCAAGGGGTAAGCACGCATTTTTAAGTACAATATATCTGAACCATACCTCCATAAAGCAGCCGTCAATTTGTTTTCATTCTGTTGATAATGTGAAGCGTGGCCTATTGATAAAGTTTATTTTAACATTCTTCCTTTGTGCGGATCGTAATTTCTTGCGGCAAGGTGTTCAGTTTGAATGCTCCCCGATGAGCCGTATAGCAGCGCCAATTCCTCCTCCTCTCTCCTGCTCCATACTCACATCCTCCATTAATGCGATTTTATGGCATGGGGGATTTCACTCACATGAAGATGAATAGTGTTTGCAGTAAATCTATACCCCTGGTTTCTCAATCCCGCTGGCAACGGGTACCCGGCTCCTTCTCCCGCCCCCCCCCCCCTCCAGATGTATGGAAAGGGAGCTCTATATTTATCTCCCATCCCACACTCATCTCACGTCACTCTCACGCAATCCACATTTGCACTACCCCTTCTTAAGCCTTTCCCTCCCACCCACGGTGCCTGTCGCATTTCCATCGACTGGTGCTACTGTTTGTTTCTCCGAGGAGAGTAACTTGGTGGGAAACATCTTCCAAGTCTCTAACCGAACACTTCTCCATGGCGTCCTATCAGGAAGATTGCTATTCCACTTCGTCTCCCTCTCCACTCTATCCCCTCCGTCTGACTGTCCCCGTCTTGAAGCCGACCTCACATTTTATGGCAGCTGTATTCTGCTCCACCCCCCCCCACCCCACTCGCCTTCTCTCGGTTTCCTGCCTACTTCCGCTCCCCCAGGAAGTGTTTATTTGGTGGGTGCAGTCAGATTCTTTCAAAAATATCCCATACGACTTGTATTTCCTCCGTCTTATTTTCCCCTGTCAGTTATAAAGTTTCCCCTCCTCTTATTCCCCACATTTTCCTCTATTTCTTGCATCTTATGCCAAAATAGGTGGACGAAGAGTGGTTTGTATTTCATTCTGTCAGAAAATCGCTTTCCTCGTCATGTATTTCCCATCGTTCCTTCCCGCAAAGTATCATTTACTCGTCCAACCTTTTCCTTCGCCCTTATCTCACGTTCTCACTTAACCTACTCCACTGTTTTCATACCCTCTCAGTCTTCCCCCATCCCGCGTGCTCTCATGTTCTCCTTTACCTTTCAGTCTAATATTTGATGTCTCTCCCTTTACTCCTCCCGGCCTCCTATCCAATTTGTGCGTTTTTCTAATTAACTTCTCCCTTCGAGATGACGCAACTTACCGTTTCTCCCTGGGAAACCTCCTCTACCCTCTATCTCCTCTTTACTCGCCCCCTCTTTATCAACATCTCTAGATAGGCCGAAGGACCCAGAGCAAATCGACGCCATTTCTCATTTTCCGTTTAACTCCCGTCGCGAGACTATGATTCGTCAACGTAGATGAATGAGTGGTTGGAGTGTATCCTGCAGTATTAAGCGTGGCCTGGAGAATTACGGAGGGTGGCATATATATGGGTGTTCTGGCTTTTGCTTTTATGAGCTTGTTTATGCATGAACCTATTTAGATTGCTAAATTCTGACAAACGAAGATAAATGACAGGTGAAGTATAGAAATGGATTTACCTTAATTTTTACCAGGTTCTTAACATCAGTGGTCAAATAAAAATGTTCTCTATTTCTTTAGCAGTAACGCATGTATTATGTGAAAAATAAATTTTTTTTATTGTTGTCAATATATGCGTAATATTTTATGAAAATGTATTATGTTATTTGTTAGGTAGTTATCGTAAATTAATTGTTTTGATTCAGATTTTTATTTATTTATTTTTTATTCAGATAAATGAGTAATCATTCGTTTTGCTATAACGTTAAAGTGGGACATCCTTGATCATTCATAGATTACTATGTTGTGTTAAATCCCATTGGATCGATCAATCTGAGCTCAAAACATGGTGTTATTATCTCTTTCAGTTTAATCCCGGGGAATTTGCTAAAGCCATATTTGTGGTGTTGCTATGGTGATTCTGTTTAAAGTATCGTTTAAGGGCAATACGTTTTTTTACAAATCACATTGATTGCTCAAGGAACTGCTCGCGGAATTTTTTTTCCCTTTTCATTTTTCATAATCTGCCAGCATCCAAAATACTCTCTCGGAGCCATGCATTATTTATTTTCCAGTTTTATTTCTCTGCTCTCTACCTTCGCCAGCCAATCTCATTCGCTCTCTAACCTTTTTTTCTTCCCTCTTACCTTTTCTTACTCCCATCTCCACCATTTTCTGACGAGGCTCTTTCTCTCCCCAAACTCTCGTTTGTCACCGTGTTTATTTGAAACCATCACTCAACTCCATCCACTTATTTTGGAATTGTTTGATGTGCGCTTCCTCAGGAACATTTTCATCTTTGCAATGAATGCCATTCCTTTTTTTAGATCTCTCCTTTTGTTCCTACATTATTTTTTTCTCACCTCCCCGATCCGATTGCTGTTATTGTTTCCATGACCAATTCTGGTTAATATAGTTAAACGTGGTTATTAAGGTTCTCTTTGTTTTTCTAGATATATTCAATCGCACTATTTCTTATGTGTGCATTATTTTCCTTGGAATCGTCCTGGTAGATATATTATAAAAATTTTGCGTACAATATCTCATAATTTACCAATCAAGGCCTCTTTTTTTCTAGCTGAATAATGCATTATCCTATTTGCAAAAAGTACGAGGAAAACACAAAAATTCTGGAAAAAATGTATTTTTAAGGTAATATCCTTTCAGCTCTGTACACTTTTCCCAGCGATGTTCAATAAGTTCGATACCTTTATTATAATAAGAATACGATGGCTCCTCAAAATAGCCATTAACTGAGGACATATCACTTCTTCACAGTTGAAAAATCTTTTACCACTGAGTCATTTTTTCAAGTTTGCGAACAGAAAATAATCCGAGGGGGCTAAATCTGGCGAATAGGGTGCATGAGATAGCAATTCAAACTTTAATTCATGAATGTTAGTCGTTGCAATAACGGATTCGTGACCTAGTGTATTGCCTTGATGAAACACTTTCTTCTTGGCCAAAGGCGGCCGCTTTTGCTTGATTTCTTCACTCAAACGTTGCAATAAGTACATATAATATTCGCCGTTTATAGTTTTTCCTTTTTATAGATACTAAATGAAAATTACCTCAAGAGCATCCCATAAAAACGAAGCCATGACCTTGCCTGCAGATGGAATGGTCTTCGCCTTCTTGGGAGCCGGTTCTCTCTTTTGAATCCATTGTTTTGATTGTTTGTTTTGTCTCGGGTGTTAAGTAATGGATCCATGTTTCATCCTTGGTTATGAAACGGCGCAAAAAGTCAGCTATTTTGCTGTGAAATTTTGCTAAACACTCAACTGAAACATCTTAACGACACTGGTTTGACTGGAGTGTGAGCAAACGCGGCACTCATCTTGCACACATCTTTCTCATGTCCAAATTTTCAGTTAATATGCAATATACCGCACTTTTTGAACTGCTTACTATGTCTGCCATCTCGCGCACTTTTAGTCGACGATCATCCGGTATCACTGTGTGGATTTTCTTCACCATTTCTGGAATCGTCACCTCATTTGATCGATCAATGCGATTCTCGTCTTGGCAACTCGTAGAGCCTCGTTTAAACTTTGCTATTAATATTTTGCAGCTGTAAATGAAGAAAAATACTCACCCAGAGTGGAATTCAGTCCAGCTTTTATATTGGTTGGGCTGAGGCCTTTCAAATTAAATGTATTTTATCACATAAAGATGACCAATTTTCTACATTTTTTCAAATTAACTGTAAACATTCACAATGATGGCTGCCAAACAAATACTAAGCAACGTAGTGTCTTCAAACTATAGACATATGGTTTAAAGATTGCATAATTTATAATACAGTGATATTTTTCGTATTACTACCGCCATCTCTAGGCCATGCCGGGTACTTCTGGGATCACCCTCGTAGCTATTGGAATGTAATATAGCTGATTGATGTGTTCTATTCCCTGAATTGGCCAAAAATCTATTTTTTTTTGTTTTTTAAGACACCACCAATTAAAATACCTTTCCTGAAACAGACCATCTTGTTTTTCTGGTGTACCCTGACGGCTCCAACGGTTGCCATTACTCTCATGGATGCAACGGGGAGAACTATAGCCATGAAAATACGCTTTCTTGTTTCTCTTGTTTATTTAATTAAATTCTATGCTTTCTTGCAATATTTCTATGGTTTATATGTGACATAGCTTGCTTAAACATAAATAGAGAAATTTCTGAAGGAAGTAGCAACTGCCAGAGGAAGTCAACAAAAATTTAGCCACAAAATGTTACCATTTGTCTCATCTGTAATATATTTTGATATTCGTGTCCTGTATGGAATGAAATAGAACTCTTGTATGTAATGCCTGGGATTTCCACTTCATTCATTCGATGAAATTAGAGCAATAGCCACTGCTAGAGAGACCTATTCAACATTTTGCTGTGCTCTATATATAGAAACGCGAAATGGTGTTGAGGAGTGTAAATTTTGTGGAGTTTCCAGTCGAATTTCATCGAAAATTACTTCTTAAAAAGTCCACGACGAAAGTATTCCGAGAATTTTAACAGCCGCGCATTATGTCCTCAGAATCTTCCAAAAGTTCTTTTTACCTCGCGCCATTCATTCAGTCTCTCCGATTCATTAAATGACGACTCAGTCTGGTGAGATGTGGAGTAAAGAAAAGTTTTCGCTGGAAGTTTTGAGAATACAGTTTCGAGGAATCGCGTGGAAAACCCTCGATTTTGGATGCCCTCCCGAAAGGCCCTAGGCGTCGCTTTATAACGGAAGATTCGCATTACTTACAAGATCCCGAGCAATGGGCGCCAGCCAGAACTGCGTATACCCACTCCCTGGTCCGTCTTCACAAATCCCTGCTTTCGGCCACCCCGAAACTCCACAGATTTATGCACTTATCTGTTTCCAATGATTAATCCGGCAAAACTATAACACTCCGCTCACCACAACCACGGGCCCATGAAGCAACTTATCGTTAGTTTTGCCGGAACTTCGCCCCCCGATACCTGAGCAGTGAGTGGCTCAGCGGCCCTTTTGTCCCAGTCCGAATGGAACCGCAATTCTGGGTCTCAGTATCCTTCCCATCCCACTGTCTCCACCAATCTTCGTTCCGCCTTAGTTTAATTAATCAAAGCTGACTCCGGATACAAGATGCTAGTCCCTTCCTCCATCCATTTCTGCCCGAGTTGCCTCGTGTATGAGCCCAGTGTATTTTTTATACTGTCTCCTTTCGTTTGCCGTAAGGAAACCTTCATTGTTTTCGTCGAGACAGTTGTACTCCATGGGATTTCCAGTTTACTCATTCCATTTCTTTTAAGCCATTAGCCTAGGATAATGTCGAAGCTCATGTACCGTTATTGCCTTTCCGTACCCATGAAAGGGTATGGACATCAATTCTAATTGGAAGTTAAACTCTAATGAATGATTTTGCTTATCCGCCATTAGTTCATTAATACCTTCAGACACTTGGTCTCTTTAATATTTTTTGCATGACTGCGTAGGTATTCTAGTGACTAATGAAACTTATTAAAAAAATTTGAGCTCAAAATTAATTAAATTCCTTTAAAAGGGCCGTCGGTGGCAGCAATTTACTCGAGTAAAAAAGTCTCTTGTTGTAATAAATATATTTATTTTTTGATATTCGTGCCGAGCATCCTATTTTTCCCGATTTTGCATGAATATTTGTTTAGATGGTGTATCTGAGGGAATAAAAAAATTGAAGTTTTAGCTGATCACTGCAATATATAATTTTTAAATTTTCTCTCACTTTTCGTGGATTATTGTCAGTTTTTTTGAATTCGAAATTAATTTATAATATGTTTTTAAAAATCATTGAAAGTGAATCATTTTGGACTTTGTTGTTGCCGATTCATTTTCCTTGACCCGTTTCAGTAATATCATTGAACTTTTTCTATTTGACCTTGCTTAAGCGAAACGAACTCAATCTATGTTTTTTCTTAGTTTTCTGCGAATAATTAAAACAAAATAGGCCATTTTGGCGGGTAATGGAATAGGTTGGCCGATTAGGAGTACTTCTGAGCAAGCAATCAACTTCGCGGGGATTGTACGTCGGAATCAAGCAGGAATATTGGTTCCCACAAAATCCACACCATTCCCAAACTTCTCATTTTTCGTTCCACAAATTCACATAAGTATATAGACGTACATATGTAGTAACGTGCCTTCTATCCTCCTTTCCTCACGTCTTTATCCAGACCTTATACTCGATTGTCGAAAAAAATTGGAAATAATTTCCACCAATCCCCTCCCATCAAAGGTCTCTTGCTGAGAGTCTTCCATCTGGTGCCCTCGAGCCCCCTCCCATTCCGATCCACTCCTATCCTTTCCCCTTCTTTGCGTTCACCCCCTCCCTTCCACAGGCAATCAAATAACCCTGGCGGAACATTTAATTTACCTTCTGCCCTATGAAGTCTTCATAGTAGTCTCCCATCTTGAACTCCCTCCCCTCCCATCAGCATCTTTCCTCTTTCTATTCTCATATTCTTTGGATCCTCTTCATATTATGGTCTCGCGCCCGCGCTTTCATCTTCATGGCATTCGCTCTCACGCTCTCAGTCTTCCCCACTTACGTTGTCTTCCATCTCCCTCCCAAGTGTCCTTCCCGCTCTCTCCAACCCTCTCAGCTTAATCTCACACAGGCTCTGTCTATCAGCACGATAGTTTCATTCTTTTTTTCTTCCTCTCTCATTTCTCTCTCCTTCCCTTGTAATCGCCTCGGTTTTCCGTTTTATGCACTTTATGTCACATAGCAGCCTTCTCTTTCAAATTTGGCCCCGCTATTCAGCGATTTGCTCCTCTTATTCGCAGCATGCGCCTGTCTCTCCTCGAGTGGATGTTTGTTTTTCAGTTTGTTAAAATAGTCAACGGCCGGGTGGAGTGAGTACCACAACAGATCATTCACGCACTTCATATGATTTACTTCTTATAAACCGTGCATGATTGCAACGTGCTACTTCTTCATCCATGAAATACAATTAAAGTCTCACTGCACGGGAAATACTATATTCGACTTACTCTGAAATATATATCGTATACTCGATTTCCTTCATGAACTTCTTTTTTTCTGGAAAATCTAAATAGCAAATCTAATTGGGCATGACATTTCCTTCTTCTCTTCTAAGTCTGCGAGGCGTAAATAATGTATCACCATTCTATAATGCTTTTCCCCCATTTGATCGATTGCTGTAGGTCATATGGTTTTAATATATTTTTATCCTTCAAACACTCTTCTTAGTACGTACCTAGAATGTTACGCGAGGCCACTAAATTCATATTATGACAACACCAAGTACTTTAATGTGATAGATGGCAACTTAACTTTTAGTTTTATTACAACAATGTTGCATGTTATTCATGAAGAGAATACTGAGCGTATTACAGAGAAATATTATTTTCCAGTTGATTCTGCCTTCCATCTTGCTCAGCATCGCTTTGAAATATATCTCTATCTCTCCCTTCCAGCCCAAGCGAAGTTCCACTAGCCGATACCATCTGCGACCCAATAACATTTTTCACCGCTTTCACCCCCAAATCTCTCCCGCCACTTCTCCCCTTCTCTTGTATTTATTTCTTCTTCTTTTACTTGCCTCCATTAGAGCTTGCCAGTGTAAACCTAACCAATGTACTAATTTCAGACTCAATGGGAAAGATGAAGCCCAATTTTTGGGGTAGTAGTTGGGTCATTACCCTTAATAGCCCCATTACTTCTTTTCTCCCAGTTCTTATGTCATATTTTTTCTTCGAGGTTCATTTTTATATATCGCCACGGGACCGTTGCCTGCCCTACCTCATCGCCTTATCCTCCACACCTTTCTGTAGCACGTTTTTCTCAGACGCTCCTGGTCGAGAATTTTATTCTCGTGGATTTCGTGTTTCCAGAATTACGGTTTTCAGTTGTGTGTGTTTCAAATATTAATTGAATTATTCAACTTGACGAGGAAAACCTCGACCACGTTTTCTTCAAAGCGGTGTTCGTACTCTACCATAGCATTATTCGACCTATCTGCACTTAAGAATCGAATCCAAGGATGCTGAAGGTCACGTAACAATTGATTGTGTGGATTCCTTCCGTTAAGTTACCGGCATGCGTGTTTTTTTCTCTTTTTCCTTGGGAGCAAAACAGAAAGGGGTCAATGTCTCCCCTTATCCACTCAGTGGTCTTATTAAGATAAATGAGGGATAAGAAGCAAGTTGAGAGGAGGTGAGGGCCTATGGATAGGGAGAAGGGGTTAGGAGCTGGAAAGGTTCCCTCACTCCCTCGAGACTTAAGAAGAGTAATTTATAAGGATTTTCTCACAGTGGCCGGGAGATTAAAAATCCTGTTTTTTTTAAACTATTTCTAGTTTTCACTCGTGTTTACTTTTTTCAGTAGTATACTATAATATTTTTTGATAATACTCGTATATTACACTTCTCTTGTTATTACTCCAAAAGATAATTGATCGAAAATGGATAGTATATATTGTTTTAAACAGTAAGATAATTTGAACATTGATTCATTCGTTTACTTTTTGGCATATCTGATCACTGTTGAATGATTATTGACAGTTACTTTATCCAGTTACGAAAATGCTTGTTAGTTAAAGAGCAGGAGAGCAAAATTTGTGACCTAATTGCATTATATTTATGTATTTTGCCGAATAGCGCGTCAAAAATTCATTAAGAAATTCATTTTTATATCGTTTGCCTCTTGTACAGCTACTGAAAATTTTAAAATAACCGACTCATTATTTTATCAATGACTTATCACCAAAAGAGACCGTTTTATCGATTTTTTATTAATAATTTACTTTTAATGACTCTATTTCAGTTATAAAGTTTTGTGTTTTAGTTATGAAGACATTCTAGTTATTTTTCAGTAATAATTTCAGTTATAAAGACAATATTTTTTGTAAATTTTTTCTAAAAGTTGAAAATATTACTGATATTTACATATTTTAGTTTACTTTTGAAAATATTAATGTCGCAGTTATTAATCATAGAAGGGTTGTTAAAGAGCTCTCATATTCATATCTTCCTCCTTTATTAATAATTAAAATATCATTTGCAAATTCTGCAACATTTTCTTTCGCTGGTAATCCCAATAGCTCAATTTCATTTTAAGAAGAAACATTTTGGACGAGAAACGACGAATCCGAGAGGTGGTTTCCCTGCCACAATTTTTCTTACTGGCAATAAGTTTGGGCAGAGTTTTTAAATTACTTCCCTGGAACTCATTTTATGACATTCAAGTGTTAATAGTATTTTTTAAATTTGCTGTTTATATTTTGGGCAAGTGAGTTTTGACGGACATTTCCTCCACTTCGTCCACACCTGAGTTCATTTCGTTTCCATGACTTTGGCTTAATTTTCACGCTGCAGAACTTGGGAGTAGAAACACGGGTTTGTTTTTCTGCGAGAAAAGGAAAACTTAAGTTTAATGGTATTTCTCTTCGCATAAGTTGATGCCTGCCGCACTAGGAAAAACACCGTTGAAGCTTTTATGATATAGCGGTTGGTCTTGAATGAACTGCGGAGTGAATACGTTAGGCTAATTGCGTTTGATCATTCCGCAGAGGGATAGTATGGAACCCATTAATTACATTAGAGAGCATTGACGTGTAATTTTCCGTTGTATTCCACAGGTGAAGTTCATAAGCAGGTAACATGATGATTTTGAAGAAAGAAAAATATAATTTATTTCAAACTTCGCGCATTATAAAGTTCTCTCGCAAGTCTCACCTGCATCAAGCTTGAAAAATAGTATTTTTCTTCGGAAAATAAATGTGGAAAGTTTATGGTAGCATCTCATAATGAAAATAAAACGTCTCCAGCCTTGATTAATCGGAGTCATCCTTGACATTGCTATTCCTTTTTAGCTCCTATCCCCATCCGCTGAGGATAAGAATTATAGCTATACATTGCAAAAGAGGCTTAAATTACTCTGCTTTGAATTATTGTGTGTATAACGGTTAAATACAAAGTACCTGTTTCAAATTTTCATTTATTCGTAAGGACGAAGGTTCTTATTTTCATTCCGTTACATTAAGGTCTTATCATAGTCGTTCTTAAATTTTATCACACTACCCCTGCAGACTTAAGAGTTAGGGAACGAGCCTGCAGTATATAAATGTTACGGTGTTTATCTCTGTGAGATGGCTTTCGCCAATCCCAATGGAACGGGGTCACGGATTTGGCTGGCTTATTTTGTTAAGAAACTCGCTTCCTGGAGCTTTCGGCTCCTTTTGTTTCCTCTCATGGTATACACAAATCCGTTCATTTCTCGGAGTTTAAATGTCACCATACGTTCCACTCTTCAGTGACTCGCATTATCGTTTGTTAGTACTGGGATTTGTTGAAGTGTGGTATCTACGTTTTGTGTTTGTGAGAAATGCGGGTTGAATGCTACTCGATAAGGGTCTAAGGAAAGGCCTTATTCTGTCTCCTACTCTTGTATTTCTCCAATACGGATTAAATTGAGAGCGGGTAAGACCCGGACTTAGCTCCGAAAAGATTTTATAACTGATATCCGCGATCCCATGGCCGCCGAACTCGCTTCATAATGGGTATGTGTGCTTTCAAAAATCTGCATCTGCACATTTATAAATACTTGTGAATTATTTTGTTCAAAAATATATAAAATACACAATGATAATTTGAATTTTTGTGAGTAAAAAATCCGCAATTTTGATGAATTCTCATATTAGCTCTTTACTTCCATGCATTCTTCCTTACAGTCGGTTTAGGGACTAAAATTGGGTTATTTGTGTGGTAAATGCCGAGATTGTTTTGATGGATGTTCTTCTTTGTTATCTTGCTTGAATTTTTTCCAAATTAGGTCTAAATGATATAATTAATGAAATGATTTCATTCCAACAAACATACAACATGTTAATTGCATTGACTATGTTAATTGAATGTTGAACTTTTCTGGATCACTGATGAATTTTTTCATAATTTTGTATCGGATACCCTTAGAATTCGCTGAAAGAAGTGTAACTGATTTTTTTTTCAAATTATTTGTCATTCCACAAAGAAGGGAGACTAAAATTTCCTCATGCTTTCGATAAAACTGTGTCCCATGCCTTAAGGAAATGCCAAATGATGGAGAGAGTGGCAAGGTGCCCGTATCGATCACTATGTTTAAGAACGGTGGGGCAATTCACGGTGACGAACATGGGAAACACGCGTTCATCTGTATTACCTCTAGAGTATGTAATTTACTCTCAAATGCCGTCGTAATGCTTGGTGATATTGCGTAGAAATAGACTTTAATTGCTTGGTATTTTGTTCTCTCTCCTTCCCTCAATCGCGGTTTATGTCGCGAACCATTTCACGTCCTTCCTCCGCAGTATATCTCGTTGAAATCATTCGCTCCAGACGTCTTCCTCTCGCGCAATTGCATAATGCTGTGATCTACGGCCCAATTTAATGGTTGCTCCGTTCTCTCGGGCTCAGTAGGTGGGAGAGGGGGCGCCGGTAAGTCTACCCCGAAAATATGCACAGGAGGCAATCCGTTTGAATTGATATCCAGCCGTCCCACCGTATATATATGTACGCACATCTCTCGGAGCGTAATTTCCCCCCGAGAGTTGGTGTGCCATGGAAGGGAATTTGCTGGGTGAGGGAAAGAGGGGGAGGGGGGACAGGGTTTGGCAGGAAGAGTTTTCACGCAAGGGACCACCGGCAGGAAACTAGGAATTCCCACGTGAATCTCACGGGAAGTTGGGGGTGAGGGAAGGGATAGGAGCTGGAGAATCCTCACGTTTATGACCTAATTATTGCCTGGCCCTATATCTAACGCCCAGCACACGTTACCACACCGCTTCTTTTCCACCTAGTTTCCATCTCCAACCCCACCTCGCCTCCGAATTTCTCGAAATTATGTGAGCACGAGGGCACACGGAATAGAATACGTTGCCCGGACCCCATAGATATGCCATCCTATTTTTCGGTTGAAGCCTTCCTAACTCATACCCCAATCTCCTGACTGTCCATGCTGGTTTTATCTCTCCCTTCCCAATTAGATTCGCAAAGTCTTCCTCTTTGTTTATTACAGAGTTAAAATCTTTCCATTTCCCGAAAAATTTATGTGACCGGGCGACTGTTACTTTATGGCACCAATTGAAATAGAAACTTAAGTTTTGATGCTAATTTATTCCGTTTGGTATGCCATGAACCGTAGTTTGGCAATTGGCTTTATTTTAACTCTGGCGTTTATATTTCCTTTGCGAATACTGTTTTAGGCATAATACGTCAATAAATATATCCGTGTATAGAAATATTAGCATGGGACTTCAATATTTTTACACATTCATTCCGCTGCCTTTACATTTATTAACCAACACCAATTAAATCTTGTTCATGTATCAGTATTTCTCTCATTTACTTAATTTACATTTTTCCATTATTTTTAAATTTTTTTTCAGAATTTACTCCATTTAATCCTACCTCCAAGTTATTTTTTTCGGATTGTACTAAGAAATTAGGTTCAAATGTCTGCTGTAGCTTCTTTCCCATTTAACATCTCATAGCGTACCTTTGTACTTTGCGTATATGGAAGCGCTGTTGTTTAAAAAGAAATTTCATTAATTTCATGAGAATTGAATTTTGATTACTCCCGGAATAAATGTAAACTTAGTGAAGTTTCAAGGATAAAGTTTCATAAACACTTTCTCAAAATTTCAAAACTGCCTTCTAGCAATCTTTACTTTAAAACCACTAATAGTCACGAATGCAATGCATTCAGAAAGTTAGGCTCCAACTGATATTCTATTATTCTTGCTAATTTCTATTAGTTCCAATGAATATCTTGTTCGCGGTAATAACACCCTTACCGATAAACCTCATTGTGTTGTCTCCGGACCGCTGGGCTCTAAACTCAAATAGGTTACCCCATCCCTCTGTGCCTAGAACTTACGGAGACCTGTCTCGATTCGGGTGGCAGGAGTCTTTGCAGCCACGGCCAAGGATGGGGAATAAGGGACGGAGGGTTGGGGTAGAGAGTTGTCAGAACAGTTTCATTGCTGAAAAGTTTTCTCGGTGAGTGGAAGAAGAGGGAGCGACGTGCTGGCTTGTTCTGGTTGCTGGGTGCGGCGGCATGGTAGGGAGTAGCAGCGAAGGGCGTTCGCTACTTTGGGGAATTCCTTAGTTGTGGTGCTGTGAATAGAAAGTACGAATCGTCGGGGATGCTGTCAAGACGTGCTTTGTATAGACTTATGTACATTTTCACCTTGAACAGTTGAAAATATTTTATTTTGAGGACCGAAATCTTAATAGAGAAAAGAGAGATCCACATGTTTTATTCCAGAAATTTTGCAAATGTAACGTAAATGTGACAATGAAAAATCAGATTGTATTTTAATTCGTATAACTGGAATAAAGAATTTGCACTGGTAAAATTATTGTCGCTTTTAAAACTGAAATGAACCCGACCGAGAGTCATATCAAGCGCATGAAAGTTGAATTACACAAACAATTAAGAAGTATTAAGACCAAAGGTTATTTAAATGCAAATGTGCATAATTTTGTTATAGAATGAATGATTATGGAAAAATTAAAACAATATGAATAAAAAAATTATTAAAAAATTAACTTAGTTACTGCATTAGATGGATTCTTACTATTTGGTAAAAGTGAAAATAGAAAAAAAGATGGATAAGGTCCACCGACAATTCTTTATCAATCTTTTCATCCACTGAATAATTTTTCGCAAGAATAAAGCGAGAAATAAATGAGTGTCAAGAGAAATCTTTACGCATTGATGAGAGATTGGAGTTTCACGTATGGAGACAATGTTCTAAAAGAGTATGATGGAACGGGAGAGGGTATGAAAGATGGTAAATGAAGCAGGACAGGACACGACAGAAAGAGAGGGAACAAGAAAGAGAAAGTTTGGGTCGAGAGGCGACGGAAGGAAGGGTGACCCATATGCAAATAAGGGTCGGGAAGGCAAGTAAAGAGGAATTCATGGAGACCTTTGGTGTGAGATAAGTTTAAGTTGGGTTATAGGACGGAATAAGTCGTAGTCGTGGTCCGGGATGCATTTGACTGGAGGAGGTTGAGGGGAGACGGGTCTGCTAGCTGTCCGATCTGCGTCGGTTTCTCCTTGGGTTTAGGGCATGAGGAGTGTTTTTTAATCCTGACTGTAGTCCTGAAGGGTTAGGGGTTTGGCTGACTGGTTTGTTGGAGAGCCCGGAAATAATAATGTGGGGGGAGTAATTAAGAACACAGTGCTCTTGAGATTTGACTCTCAGGATTATAAAAGGGGCGGATTTGGGTAGGGATTTGCCAGCAGCTTGAGAGCAGAACCAAAAGGAAAGTCCTTGCGGTGATTGAGTCATTCCGAATTGCGATTCCCTTGGGTTATGGAATATGTAAAAGTCTGGATAAATTACCGTATTCTCGGCGGGGGAGAAATTTGAGCATGAATCCACTCGCTGTTGGGACCGTAATGAAAGCGATTGATTAATTATTTACTCTTCAGAAATTATTCGTTCATTAATGGAGTCGAGCATGTAAACCCTTTTATCTTTCAATAGCATATGTTGCTCTTAAATTTATAAGAAACTATTTCTGATAGGAACTGCAATTGCTGCATGATCATAGCTCCATGTTCCTTCTTCAAATCTGTTCTTGATGATTTGTGAATACCTGCTTCTGGAAGTATCTTTCTGATTGTTTGCGCCTCAGTGATCCTTCTGTCACTTGCATTTATACATTCCCCAAAGTATTTTGTAAATTTACCATGAATTTCCGTCATGTCACCCATGTCTCGTAATTCATTTCGCGTCATAAATTTTCGTCTATAAAAATATTTTAAGTGATAAATCACGATAAATCATTCCTATATGCAAATTAATCAAATTTCCCTTGAACAATGGCTAGTGACGTCCTACTTGCATAAATATCTCCCTCATTAAAATGTTTACACTCCTTTTTTTCTTAATGAGCAGGGAAATTCGGCACTACATTTATGTTTTTTTCGACCTACATGACTACTATTCTTTTAGCTTAGTTCATTTCAGTACCATCACCAGGTTTATCCAGCTATTATTCCGGAACTTAACAACCTTCAAGTGGGAAAGTCAGTGCGACGGTGGAATGGTAGGGGAGGTGGGAGACGAGGGAGCGTATCACAGGGGAGGGGGTGGCGACACACAGGAGATGGTGTAAGGAGAAGAGAAAGGGACGGAGCGGGATGTCGAAAGAATGGAGTGGCTCTCCTCTATAGAAGGTCCAAGTAGGGCGACATCCGGAAAGGAGACCCCCCAGAAGCGGCAGATGTTTGTACATGGGAAGGAGACAATGGGGTGGGGGAAAGAAATAACATTCGGTCAGGGGTGATTATAAGGGTAGGCGGAGGAAAGGGTAGGGAATTGCCATCCATCACAGGTGGAAGGGATGTGCAACTATCTTGGGGAATCGGAAAGAGGGAGGAGAGAGAGGTTGAGGGCTCCCTACCTTTGAGTTCTCAGACCCTTTCCGTTTCCCTCAATCTTTCAACCCCTCCGCTAACCCTTTGGTTTCGTACAATTGCACGAGAAGGGCCGCTTTTTGGCACTCCATTTCTATTTCTCCCGGCATTTCTTTTATAGTCACTTCTCGTTACACTCAGAACTTATTTCCAGCAACCTCATCCTATTTAGAACAGTGCATAGGATCCTTAGCTTCTCCTTTTGCTCTCAAGTAAAGTCAAGTCTTGTAGCTTTCCTCTTAAACTCTGGTTTAAGAGTCGATGGCCTTAAACCCTTTGGGTTCCCAGCAGGCACCCTTAAGGTGGAAGTTTTGTAAACGTAGCAGGTAGGTGATTTTTTCATCTAACCATACCCTTTGGAGGATAAGGCAGAACTCTTTATCAAGCTCATCGGATTAGCAAAGGTCCAAAGGCATTCATAAATTTTGCCAGTTATCGAGTTTACCTACTTACTCCTCTGGAAGTTTGTTGTTATCGAAGAAAATGAGAATGAAACATCTGGAGGTTTTTGATGGGGTCGTGTGGGTTATGCGTTGCGAGTATGCTGCTCATAATCTGCCTGGATAAAATACGAACGTAAGAATTTAATTAATTTTGGTCCAAGAGTAGAAGTATTCCAGTTTTTCACCTTTGCTATGCTAATTAACGTAGTCTTTTAAATTATGGCGCCGGATATCTCAAGGAAGTCTGTGTCTCAGGGATTTATAGATTAACAGAATGCCGAAAAATTTACATTATTTTCCTCCTTTGTTAAGACCTTAATGTCGTTCTTCTGCAAAAATGTTCGGTGTCAATATAACATGATGCTATATTTTACGATTAATTTTCGTATTTTTCTTTCATTTTATCTGCTGTATTTGCCAATTTTAGACAACATTCATGCTCCCTTCCATCCTCATATTTGATTTTTCCCGTCACGCGTTAATTGAATTATTTTAACGTCCCTTTCTTAATTTAGAATTTTTTTCTCCATCTTAACCTTATCATGTAGCATTTCGTGTATTTCATATTCAAGGTCACATTTCAATTTTCGTTTTAAAGACATAATTAGGAGTCATTCACTTGCGTAATGCTGCTAGCATCAACAAATGTAATCGGAAAATCTACCCTTGGGTGTGTAGATTAGGTGCAGTGCATATTTTTGCATTATTTGGTCATACCAAAGATGACGTGTTAATAATCCTTTCTGCAAAATATATTGTTTTTCAGATTCAGGGCTATTTGTACAAACGAAGGTATGAATAAATCCCAGTTTACATATTTTTTGTTTCGTTTGAAGTGTATCGACTTGATTATCATTATCACCGGACTGTTTATTTTGAGAACTTTAATAAAGCCCTATGCTCTCGTAATTGCATGCGTCAGGTGGGAATTTTAAACCTCGATGAGAGGAAATGGACTCTGAAAATATGATTTTTGCCTCAGTACGATGCACTAAGTGTGTGCAGCTTTGCTAAGAGAAAATGGCAGTAGTCGCTGAAGTGGGACTAATATTGTGTAACATCAAGAGGTGCGATTTGATAATTGTTGCAAGAACAGATTGAAGATTCAAAAGCTTAATGCTCATGGTTATGTATGAATGAGTTCTATAATTTTCAATTAATATTAATGTTCTTGAATCTTTTCAATCCTCCTATGATCAAGTTTCCCTAAAATAAAGCACATATTTATCAAAACTCTAACCAGTATTTTGGAAAATCATCCTTATTTACTTCAGTGCTCGACTTTTTTTCTCCCATTTTTTTTGAGCTTTCACGTTTATATTTCAATTTCGACATCTGAATACATAATATTTCAGTATTTCTGTCCCGTTATTTCATTTTGTCTATTTTGTAAAATTTTCCTGCATCTCTCCTTTATAAAGGAATCCTTTCTGTTTTTCGACCCTACTACATATTCCTTCATTTTCTTCTCTAATTTCCTCCCTAGCTCTCATCTTCTAACCTCTCTCGTCGATTGTCTCTTTTCTTGTATCTGCATTATAGCATACATATCTCAGGATTCTCGTAAGCCTGTCATCTCCATCTATTTGTGATCGTGTTGTATCAATCACATCGTCCCTCTGCGTGGCAAGACGTGTTGCTTAGGCAAGTCTTTTAAATGGTTGACATTTAAACGAGGGGAGCAGAGTTACACATCCGCCCCCTTGATACGCATCTCATCAAAGGATAAACGTCGTAACTTTTCCATCTCAAATCGACCTTCCAGGGGATTGGATCCCTGTCGTAGGTGATATTTGTAAACAGGGAATTTTAAAACTGTTTTCTATAAGATGATTTACTTGTATCTATGAATAATTTTTATCACTTTAAACCCTATGAATTAAATGGTGGGGATCTTCGGTTGGTCCAATGTAGATTGAAACGTTTAGGGCGTATCTGGTATGAAGTTTCTCTTGCTATCCTACGGGATATAGAGAATTATATTTCTTTTTTAAGAAATTTGGGGAGGCTTGATGATGAAGAGGTGAAAATATAAAGAAAACCGTTGATACGAAAGTAATCCCTTTTGTCTTCGTTCCCTTCATCGCCCACCCCATGTTTCTCCGCCTCATCTCTCTCTTGGCTCCTCCCGCATCTCCTTCCCTAACTTATCCAACCCCTTGTTTCTTGAGAGCGGACTTTGAAGTTTGGTGACTCAATTAAAGTGGTGGGTTGGGGGAGGTTAAATATCCCGGATGAAGCAAGGAAGGCGGTGTGAGAAGAGGTGGGAAGGCATGCGAAGAGAAAGGAGGCAGTGTAGACTGAAGATGAATTCAGATTAAAGTAAGATAAAAAAATTGTGGGATGGAAAAGGGCGAGGTTGTAGATCAAACTCGTTTGATATTTTTACGGCTAAGGAAGCAGCAAAAAGCGATGACATGGTGGATGAAACTCCAAAGAAAGAAAGTGAAACGGAGATACAGAGGGTTGCAGGAAAGAGAGGGCGAAGTTAGAGCTAGCTTACCAGAGGGAATGAAAGAGAGTAGGAAGAAAGGGAGTGAGTTAATTTACTAGGAATACGAAAAAGTAGAACAGAAAACTGTTAGTAATAAAGGAAATAGTAAGGGTCGATTCCACTCGGAATTTCTCTACTATAGAATAAATAATAATGAAGGGGTAAACTCAACTGCACAAAAGTTTTTGTGCCCATGAGTTCAGTACTTGCCTAGTTATACAATCAATTCTACTAGCAGTACTATATATTAAATATAGTTTTTCTTTATAAAAACATAATTGTATTATTTTATTATTTTTATTTTTTTAATAAAATAATAATAAAAATAATTTTTCATTGCAAAAGTTATTTTCCCTTCGTTCTCTCTTGATATTAATTCTTTTCATCAACTGCACACTTTTATTTTGGACCTTCAGGGGAGCGTTTTAAAATTATTCTTGCGGAACGAGCAATTATTTTTTTTAGGTATATTTTTTAGATATTTTTATTATATGTACTGGTCCGTTAATTAACATCTGTATTAATACTTTTATCCATAGTGTCCATCATTACATTCTTGGGAATGATAATTGAGGTGGTTTCCCGTTGCCTTCCTCAATAATGTTTTTAACGTGACACCATCACTTAATGGCCGCCCCACTGGGGTCAGACGCCTTTGCAGCCGCTTCACTGAGGAACAGACGCTGCGTGGACTACCTTTCGTCTGGCTCCTAACCTTCGACCTATCTGGCATGGGTGACCCTGCCAGGAGCAATTATATTTACTCCCGCCAGCACAGCTCTAGGGGTCATCGGAACACACAAGCCCTTCCACCACGACAAAGTTGTAGTCCATGGGAGGGTAACCCTTAACCGGTAGATTACATAATAATAATTAATAATTTTGAGTTTCTTTACGTTTCAAATTCACTAAGTTTATGATTTCTCATTTTTTTATATTTATATTTTCGTCGACGTTTACCCTATCATTTAAACTTATAAATCCTAAACGAATATATTTTCGTTTAGCAATCAAAAACCGTGTGTCGTAGAATCGATGGAACAAGAGAAAGGACAACCTGACAGGTCCTTCGCGGTAATAAATTCGCATCAGAAAAAACTCGAGCGTAATGCCGAAAAGAAATTCCAAGAAACAGTCGGATTAAGATGAGGCGTGGATGTAATGGGATTGGTACCTCAGACACAGCATGGAAGTCCGGAAGCTTAAGGAAGATCTGGGGGGGGGTGAACGAAAGGAGTAGGGGGGGACGCAGGGTGTTTGGCGGTCCTCGCAGGCTGTTGGACTGAGGGCGGAGTCTTTTGAGGTGATGCGAAACATTTCCTCGGGGCGTTCTCTCGGACGAGATGGGTGGAAAAGGGCCGAGCGGAGGGATCTAAGGGTGGAAGACCGCCTGGAAACTGGGCGGCGACTGGGAACGTCGCGACAGAGAGAGAACTCGAGAGAAGGAGGACCGCCTTTGAATAGAGGGAGCGGAGGTAGAGGCAGGGGTATGGAAAAGGAGAGAGAGAGAGAGAAGGAGATAGGAAATTCCGTGTGCCATGGATCCGTCTCCGGGAGTGAGTTAACTTGAGAGCATCAGGGGAATGGGTGGGGTGGGAGAAAAATGGTATAGTCAGTTTGCCGTTGGGAGAGGTTGGAAGGAGGAGTGAGAAGAGTTCGGTGGTCGTGTGGGGGGGAGATTTGAATATTTTTTCGAGAGGTCGGGACAGGGGGACTCTCAGGGGGCTGACGTGGATTAACATCTCCCTCACCCACTGCCCCCCTTCAACTATCCACATCAGCCTCAGCCTGTGACCCCGCCCACATGTTTGTGACGATCGTCGGGGCCTCGGGCGGTTCATGGTTTCGGATTTTGTGTGCAGGATGAGGGAATGCCTCGTTCCTCCGCTGTCGACGAGGCCTTCCCTCCACCTCTTCCTCTCTCCCTCCCCCTGGCTCTCTCGCGTACAAACCGGCACTTCTCCTCCCACCCCTCACCAAGCCCGTATATGCACGACCTTTACTGTTCCCCTTCGCCTTAATTCTTCCCCCGCAGGCCACACACCCCCCCATCCCCTCCATGCCTCCCCCTTTGCTCGTGAAAAACACGGATTTAAATTTTTTTTCATCCGCCTCACTTCCTTCCGCGTCTTACTTGCTGGGGATCATTAGTTTTCTCGCGTCCCCATCAATGTGGAATGAAGTTTACTGCAGCAAGGAAAAAATTCTTTGCCCGTGCATTCTTTCCCTCTGAAGCACCATCGCGGAAACTTCTTCGACTCGTATTTAGGGTGAAAAACGTTATTTTTAAAACTTTTCCTCCCCGCCTATTCATTTTAAGCCGTGTTTTGAACGGAATACGGTAACCCTCTCATACCTTCCTTGAAATTTGTTATCGGATCGCATATTGTCTCTCTTTTGTGTGGTTTTACATCCCAAGTTTCACCATGAAACTTTTTACGTGCACGATAGATTAAGTGAGCAGTTATATATTTATACAAAATGCTAGCCTTTAGATTGCATTCCCTAATTTACATGATGTGAAGTGGGATATCAACCATCGAAAAAGAGTATCATGCTGAATAACAAACAAATTCATTGGTGTTTTCTCTTTCAACCACCAGAATGTAAATATTTCATTTGTATTTCATGGAAGGATGCCATTTGTATTCATCAAATAGACTGAAATTTTGCAAGAGATGAGGGAAATTGTAACATGATGTTCCTGCTTTATTTATCATTTTATAAATGTTGATTTTCGAACATATGTAATCGAAACCTACGCATTCTCACCTCAGCCGTAGACATTCATTCCCCCTTCCATATCGCATGGAACCATTCGCCAGTGAATAGATTAGAGTTTTATATCTGTAATTTGTTCCCAGTAGTATCCCAGGGTGATCTTAAGTGATGGCGTAGTCTGATTGCAGCAACCGTATTAAACTAACTGCTGCACGAAGAGCTCTCCAACTTCCTTGCAATTAATCTCCGTCCGAACGTGAAATTCGGCAAGAGACGGGAAAGTGGGATCCACCCCGATCGGCTGATACCTCCATCCCCTTAGCGACCATCAAAGCTCCTTGCGTATTCCTATGAAACCCGAACTCGTCATTTGAATAATTCAAACCCCACTTGTTACATCCAACTTTGGGTGGATTCAAACACCCGATAGGGAGTAAAGGAAGGAGAAAAGAGATAAACCTCCTACGTGGGAGCGTATCTACCTCTTCCTCCCGCAACTAGATGGGCACAGAAAAGAGCAGAAATCGAGGTTCCTCCGCACAAGAAAATAGAAACCAAACTCTCTCCAGCCAAGAGAAATCTGAAGCGAAGCGTCTTCGATAGGACGTCTTGAGGAAATCTCCTGGCCTTTGTGCAAGAAGGGAGTAGATGTCGTCTGTGATGAATGAGAGTCAGCGGATGTTGGGGAAATTGGATGCAGGAGATTATATATCAGGATGCCGTAGAGGGAAATTCTGGAGGAATGGCTGGAAAAAAATAAATTGGGTAGATAAGATGATAAGGTCAGCTGCGAGGAAACTTCGGGACGAGAATACTTGGCATCGATTCCATGTGATATGATGAGTTTGGGTACTTGGAAAGATTGGAGAACGATGCGTACAATATTCGAATGAGTTTAAATGAAGCCTTATGCGGAAATAGTATTTGTTGTAGGAAGTAAGAGATGGAATAATTGTAAAATTATACGATGTTCCCAAGAGCAAAGTAGGAAGGAGCAAGGGTTTTGAGTGCAGCGAGGTCGAGGGAAGGAATTAATGATAGGGCGAGGCGAAGTGCTTAAAACTGAGACAGGCTGATAGCCGATAGCCACAAGTTTTGAGGAGTTAAGACGCCTAAAAGTAGTAAAAAAAGGTCGTGGCTGAGGAGTGGCAGGGAGTAGGACGTTTAGTGAGAGAGATTGAGGAAATTTTGAACCGTTGGAATCCGGGTAGGTTGAATAGAATGGTTTTTGGGGAGAGTGGCGGAAAGGAACGTGGGAGTTCATTCGGAGTGGAAGGTTTACAAGGAGAGTCTGTCTTGAGAGAAGGTCTAGCAGAGACGATTATAGGAGAGGATCGGATGGAAAGGGGTGGGGGAATTAAAGAAGTTTAGAATGAGAGATTGGGAGGAGATAAGGGGTGGCGAAATGAAGGGGTAATTTCGTTTGTGGGTTTCAAGAGCGTCGTAAAATAGCTAAAAGATTAGGAAATGGAGATGAGTGGAGTCCGAGGAGAAATGAGATCCTCTTTGTGAGAGCGTACCAGAATCTAAAAAAAAAGACTCGCAAAGACTTACGACAGTGCTAAGGGAGAGTCTGTGGTAGGAACGTCGAGGCGTGCCTCCTCCGCGGAATTGCGTGCAGTGGAGCCTTCATCAGTCTCTCCCTTTCACCTCCATTTGCATCCCTTACAGTTTCCTGGTGATGCGAATTATATGTAAAAGTTGTTTAATATCATCATCTCTTCCATCTTGGGAAGAGCATCAGAGCTTGCGTCTTTGGCTTCTCCACCTGTGGCTAGTTTAGTGTAAGTTCATTCGAGTGATGCAAAACATATGGAGATTAATACAGGCAGCGTGGGACTTTCGCTCTTTTTAATCTCAAAATATTATTTGTAACTATTTCCCAATTCGAATTTTAGTTCAAACTTCGTAGAAAGTTATGCATATCATCTGGATTGAATTTTTATGTCGGCCTCGATGTTGGTAGGTAATCGTCATTACCTGTATATCCAAATTCTAGTGTTCGAGTGTGACATAGGTTTACTCCACATGGGCCTTGACTGTTTTCGGAAATATTCTCGGTAATATAGTGGAAATTATTGTAATTTGGGCTGGAAACAAAAGAAAAGGATGTAGCTATTATAATGTCATCTTGGACTCCCCTATCCTCCGTTCAGGTGGTCTTATTCATGCATTCATTCATGATGGCAATTTTGCAGAGGGGGATTATTATTATAAAGTGCTCCTGTTGGCATGGAAATTTTGGAGTGATGACTACATTTATCATGCATTAACGCTATCGCTATTAATCTGCTTCGTAGTTGCTCTCTTTAAATTATCTCCCCCCTTTTGTTTCGTTATTCTCTCCAGTTCTCTAAGAACTTAGCCATTTCCTCTTTCATCCTCCATCCTATTCATCTTTGAAAGCTTGTTTTTGTAATGTATTAAGATTTTGGAATGCTTTGGTAAGCGGTGAACTTTGGCTAAAAAGGTTTAAGGTAAGACTATTTTATGGAGGAGAATGTGGCGTCTTGGTGTTTAACGGCTTTGATCATGAATGGAAGGGCTCTCATTTTATCCCTAAGTTCCCTTCTGTAGACCGTTTTCCGTTCATCTCTCATCTGGCTGTACTGATAAATACTCTTGGTTCTTGTTTTCCTTGAAGCTTGAATTTCGATGTGCTTTTCTTTAGCCAACTCTGTTGAGGCATCGTCCATATGCGCCGACGTACGTGTATATGGGTGGGGGATGGATTTAAACTATTGAAACTGAGATTTTCAAAAACCTTCTCGGTGATCAAAAGATATTTCTATCAATGGCCCTAAAGGAATTTTAGCTGATTTGTTGCTCTTTAATCATAATTTCACTTTCTACATTTTGAAAGTTAATCGTTACATATAATAAGAGCTTTCAGCATAGTATCATAAAGTTACTTAAAGCTAATAACTCGGGAGAAATATTGGGTAAAATTGTTTCCGGTAGATTCAAATGCATCAAGATGTATTATGATAAGCATCCTGGGCATACTATAGTCCTGAGACAGAACGAAGTTTCCGTAGATAACTAATATGTGGGCGGAGAAGAATTATCAAACTGACGTCGTTGCCTAGAAATATGTTTTTACTGTGCGGTGACTGATAAATTTTCATTGATAAATTTTCCAATAAAATTTGTAATATTTTTAACTAAAAGAATGCGAAGAAATTATGGACCCATACCAGCTTAATAAAAGTCAGTTTTACAAGTTAATCGAGCTACAACGTTTCGTTTCGTAATTTCGTTTTGGTAGGTACTCTATAAATAAATTGTTTTACCTTAGCCTTTATGAAACTGAATTCACCTCTTTACATTTCTCCCTTTATGTCATTTTTAGAATTACGTACGTCTGGCCAGAAAAGAATTATTTTTTTATTATATCCTCCGGATTTGCGTTCATTTTGAATCGTTCTCATAGTTTGATAAATGTCTCAACAAAATATGTGCCCTGCATGCCTTCTTGCCTCAGGAAGCGGGATCTTTAGTGTATTTTCCAATACTTGTGGTGTTAATGGTCTTTCTGTCAGAGAATTAAAGAGGATTCCGGCGCTGGCGAAAAGTAATTGAGACGTACTCCTACACGCTCCTTCTCTGACGTATATACGGCAAGCAGTAGTGGAAACGCAATAGGTTTTCCCTGGGCCCTCGAGCGCTTTCAGCGTCCATCGTTCTTTTTTTTTATTCCAACACACTTTTCCGGGAGGCCACATAATGTACGGAACGCCCCTCGAGAATTTCAACAACCCAGCTGCAGGCTCGGAGTGAGCGCCATCCACGCCTCACGCTCGCCTACGCCCCCCCGTCCCTCCGTTCTTCTCCCGAACGCCAAACATCTCTCACGACTGCACTCCTCCCCCGCCCTCTCCACCCCCACGAAAAATGTTAGCTTTTAGTGCAAACTTCATGCAGTTTTATGACCCTCATGCTAACGCAGTCTTCTTCCCCCCCTGCCCTCCCTTTACTCTTCCCCTGCTGTCTTTCTCCCTTTTTCATAACCCTCTCTCCATTCACTACCCACCCTTTCTTACCCATTCGTCTCTGACACAACCAACGATGGTCATATATTTTGTGCATGCTCCCCTCTGGGATATTTCATTTATTTTTAGTGGGTCACGGCTAAAACGTTTTCGATGCCCTGTAACTTACGATGCTTCTCTACCTCCCTCTCTTCCCTTCCTCCTCCTTTATCTCCCAACCTCGACGCAATCTTCCTTTTCCCTCCGGACCCTCTACAGCTTCACGCAGCGCTACACTTATTGACTCCTTCCGTCTCTCGACTTTCTATTTCTTTCCTCTATTTCCACTTACGCCATTTGTTTGCCTATGTTTTCATTTAAAAATATGCCAGTGTTTGATGCAAGACGTTGCGGTACTTCATCCAACCGTCCCGCCCGACATACTCAACACATTAGTTGAGAGAATAATGTATTTCCAAAATTTTAAATTATGCTTTACTTTTGGCCAAATGTATTTTTAGAATGGACAATTTACATTTCATTCCATGGCAGTTTTCCTTGAACTCGATTTAAATTCATGACTTACACGGTTATTTCTGATCGCATGTATTTCTGAAGTTGGAAAGACTTGTGATGATCATATTATCCGTCACTCATAGTAAAACCCCGGGTAAAGACGGACACTCGGAACGTCTACGCCAGACGCCGAAACGGACTGTTTCAGCCGGGCGGACATTACGCAGAGAGATCACTATTTTCCATTTCAGCCATTCTTTTTATATCTATTATTCTCATACTTATTTCCGCCCCATTTCATTTCCTTCGTGCTTTCTTTTCCGTCTTACTTGGCACTAGCGTCATTTTTAACTTGTATATAAGTATATATATATATTTCGTTTCAATGGGCGGTGTGTCATTTCAGAACGGCGCGCACTGGGCAACTCTCTGAGAGTGACACCGCCCTCTCCTATTTTTACTGCCCCTCACCCGTTGCCCCTCTCTCTCTTTTCCCACCACCCATTCTCGCTCATCCACACTCATTCTCGTTGGTGTCGTAACTAGCGAGATGAGGAGCCATGTGCTGCTGTGGCTGCTTCCAGAAATGACCACTGTGTTTACTTTCGGGGTGGGGAAAAGGACGAGGCATCTCATATTATAAAAATATAAAATTTTTATATATTTTTTGGTGGTTTATGAAAGTTTATACGAAAAAACCATAAAATACGACGTGTATTGTGATTTCAAAAATTCAGAGAGCTGTAAAATAATCGAAAAGGTAATAAAGTTCATCATTTTTGTAGGCCAAAATGTTTTTCAAATTTCGAGTTTTTCATGTGCTGCAGGGCTTCTGGGAACATATTTAGGAGAAGCTATTCTCGAATTGTTTATGAGAGAATTTATGTAGAAGTGTTTCCATAATTTGTGTGCCGGCTAATTTCATACACAATGGTTCATTTGGTCAAAAACATTAGTGTGGTTAGTTCAATTGTTAATGTCAGTCTAGTATAAATTATTAATATTCCACCTTAAAATTACTTGCGCCGTAATTTTTGTCGTTTCACGTAATCTTCCGTCTCGCCCCGGCTAAATTTAACACGCTTAAGGGAATTTTGATTAAAGAGGTCGGTGCGGGAATTTTATTCCCCTCATACATTTATGCACAGAGAAATGATTTACAAATTGCCAGAGACTTCCGTCCCGTAAACCTGGGCAGTTTCATTCCATATCGCTATGATGCGGGTGGTCATGAGGCCAGATCGTTTTCCGTTCGGAATTAGAGTGGCCGGATCCCCCACAACCGTCGCACACTCGCGCAAATATGCGATCGGATATTTGGGTCGCCCCAACCTACTATCTTTTGCATCCAACCCGCCTCGCAAAGGCCTCGCCGTGTCGCCCTTTTGACGTCACTCGGGGGGCTGGCAGGGAGGATTAGAGATTGAGGTGGTGGGGTGGGAGGAGTCGAACGGAGGGTGCAACTTCAATGCAGGAAGACTTGAGATTTTTTCCTCATTTTTTTCACCCCTCCAAAAAGGTTCTGATTTCGCGCTCCTGATAAGGGCTCCCACGTGGAGGCTTTTTCAAAAGTATTTTATTTCCTCCCCTTACACTCCCCCTCACTCTCACCCTTTTGACTACCCTTTCCCCATACGTTCGCTATATATATTTTATCTCTTTCCCCACGTCGCTGCAGGCTATTAATCATTTTTCCTATTCTCATAGAATCTTCAGTTATTTTTTTCCCGAAGCAATGGAGGAGAGATGGTATTCCTTTCGTTTTATTTGTCCGCACTGCGTTCAATTCATTGGGTCCACGTAGTTTCAGTGTTTATGCTGTTTCTCCGTCCTGAGCAGCAATCTTTGATTGATTCCTCGTCAGTGTGTGATTGTCATGTGTTGATTGAAATAAATGATAAGTTCTCTTTTCCTGCGATATTTTGCTTCCATCACGATAGGAATCCATCCTATCTCCCATAGAACAGAAATGAATGTTTTCCGGGTAATTGCTTTCCCTTGGTTTCAGTTTTGCTTATTTCTTTTTCGGTAGATTGTGTTATTAAATGCCTATACCTATTTTGTATCTATTCGTAGGAATATCTTTTTGATCAGGTTTTGGCGTTTTTTCAGGCTAATTAATATATTGCCCTCATAAAACTTATTCTCTAAAAAAACTTTTAAAATAGAAAGCTATTTTAAAATGTAATCATGCCACATTTGTCAGAATTTCTCATCTATTCTTTTCTCATTAGACTTTTTTCATCTACCCTGGTACTGCTGAAATTCCCTTGTGTGCACTGCACTTTTGTGTGTCACTAGGCCGCTGAATTAGTATTCGTAAGCAATACTCTTCCGCATCGTTGGTGTCTGAAGGTGAACATTCTGCTCTCTGCTATTGCCTAAATTTTGAACACCAATAGGTAAATGATTTGAGAGTGAAATATCCCTATAATGACGAATTGGAGATTCTATAAATGGTCATTTTATCGGCGGGGCATATCAAAAGGGATTTGGTAGGTCCGTAATTCGGCATCGATTAGGGACCTCTCTGTAATGAACATTCAAGCATAGGGCAACCGACCTTCTGGGTTTTTGATCCAAATTTGAGGGCGTTGGCGAATGATGTGATAGGGTGCACGTGAGGAAGAGCCCCTCCCTCCCGTGGGTGCTGAAGGAATGAGTGAAGCACTACTTAATTTCAGAGGGCTCGTAATGCTGATGGCAGCTATGCGTGAAATGAAAGACTATGCTTCATATTTCACTGAAGATTTTGGGGACTAAAATAAGCGATCTAAATGACGCCGTACTTTATCGGTGAATGCAGGTCAGAATCGCATATTTTCTTAAATCATATTCTGCAAATTAATCATGGGTGTGTGTTCATTAGGTCTAATTGCTCCATGATGGCATGAAGTAGAAGTAAATGAAAAAATATTGCCGAGTAGAATTTGTTCCAATTATTCATCAAGTTCCAATAGTTTTATCCGGCTTTCTACCGTAATGGCCATTTTTTAATTAGGTTACTTAGAACATTTTGGAAACTACATTTGCCCCTTATACACGTAACAGAAGTGTATTCTCCGTGAGGCAACAAAACGGAAAGGGTAAGAAACTTACCGTTAGAAAATATCTACATTGATAAACTCGTCCATTTTCTCAAAATCTGGTAAATAGTGACATTATAATTAAATAAAATCTTACCAATTAGTGTGCACACATGAGTATTTTAAAATAAAGTAAAAGTAATCCTTTTATATTCGCTGTCCATAATGGCTGAAGTTTCAGGTCTAAAATTGCATACATTTTGGTTTTTCTCTTCCTCTCGTTCCCTCTTTTGTGTATCTACCATATAAGTATAACCCATTTTTCACGTTTCTGTGTTTCAATTTTCAACCAGTTCTATTGCACGCTCAGTAAAAGAGTAAATCTTATCAATTAGGGTTTTAAAAAAGCGTGGTCGGATTAGATGTTCAAGTACGCAGGTAATCTTTTATAAGGCCAGCTTTTCTCGTTCTCATTTTGGATAACTTAAGTACCTTTATTTCTAGTCCACGAAAATAATTATTTTACTCGTTGAGGCTTTGAGTTTAATATTCCTTTAATAACATAATACGATGTAATTGCATTATCTCTTACAAAAATTTGACAATATAGTTATGATTAACTTTTTATGATTTTACTACTCTGGCAGATCCTACCTATAACATTATTTTGTTGAATAATTGTCCACAGTAAAAATGTGTTGTGCCACACGTATTGGTAGCAAATGTTCCATAAATTCATAAGAAGATTCCCTGAGTAGTATTTTCAATAAATTATCATATTCTTTTCCGTTTTTCCATTGATCTACGATTATAATTGGTTTTCTTAAATCGTGAGGTAATTTATTTTATGATGCGTGGCGCGATGACACGATTCTCTGTGAAAAAAAGGCAAACATAATTTGTTTCTTTCACTCCATTGTGGTAATGGGCTTGCATTGCCTCTTTGTTAAATTTATCAATTAGTACATCGTCCAGTGCCATGATTTATCCGCATGCTTAAACTATGAGATTGGCTTTCACCCCTAAGTAAATTTTATGGATATTTCTTTAAATATTTGGTTCATGACCTTGAATTTAATCAGCCTAAATACTATATGTATAATTCCTATATGAGTACTTCAGACTAAAATATTTTTTATTTCCTTTAAAAGAGTTATTTATGCACCGTCACGATATTACGAATTCAACTGTTGACTGTGAAAAATCGATTCTCCGGGACCGATTAAAAAAATATGACTTTTGAAATTCTGTTCCTTTGTCGACGAGGTTTTGTGGTGGTGGTAAGGCTCTTGCCATTTGCCTTTGGGTGCATGTAGAGAATATGGCTTCCTTCACGTCCCCTTAGCCCACCGCTCGATAAATCAGAGGGAAACCCTTTTGCCTTTCAATTTTATATTCTCTTGGCGTGGCCGAATCGAACACTTTCCGCTACGCCTTTTTGTGAGCTTTATCGAAAGAGCATTCCTCAGCATCCTGATTCTCCTTTTACCCATGCTCGTGGAGATCAAAGCTTTTCCAACTTTAGGGGTTATAAACCGTTGGATATTTAAAATCCATACATGTTATGAGGTTATTCAAGTGAAATTCCGGTCAGTATATTTCATAATGAAACATTCAAGTTTAACGGTTTGCACTAAGTGTTGAAGTAAATATGTAATCTCTCGTGATGGAGCGATGGAGATTTGAAATATTTGGTGGCCTACATATATGTTCTCGAGAAACAGAGTTAAGTGGAAAAGTCACAGCGCATGAAGCATTGTTTTTTTTCGGTACTTCATGGAGCGAGAATTAATTGTTTTCTAATTTAGGGATGATGTTCGTGAATGTGAATTAAATTTGAAATTGGGGAATTGCAGTGAGAAGTAAATCTCAAAAATATATCTAAAGAGTCTAAGAAGTACATTAGTATCGTTTTTGCTTTGCGACCATGTACAAATAACACGAGAAAAATGTAACTACGTATTAATATTTTTCCTTTCATAATAATTGAGCCAGTAGTAGCAAATTATTTCATGTGGATAGTAATTGCCTTTCGAATCGTAACTAAGCTCAATCATAAAACGTCGAAGGATTGCACAGCATCTACATCATAGATGGAATTCCAATATGCAAACTGTAAGTTTGGTCTTTGGTCTTGATTTCTTGAAAATTAGCAATCATCGAGACCTGATTATTTTTCATTCATATTGTATGGGAATATTATCTGTTTAGCTTGACACAATTGATCTGGCGAAAACTTGGAACACATTTAGTGGAAGTTAATTAGTGAATTAGGTTTTACGATGATCTGTGAAATTAATTCATGAATTGGGATCGAGCTCGGCCGACGGAGCAACTAAAACGCAATATTGCTAATTTGCTTCTGGATGTTATTTGGTTTTATTTGAGTTATGGTATTCTATGACATTTATTTCCTAAATCTTCAGGAATAAGCGTTATTTTACGTTAATAGATGAAAAAGAAAAAAAATCAGATGAAATTCAATTGTTTTCATGTGATTTGCAATTTTTTGAGTGGTATTTAAAAACGTAATACCCGAGACCGTAAATTTGAATGGCCTAAGGTATGTGAACGGGGGAGGTAAAATCAAATTTACAAGTAAGGGGAAAGATAGGGAACACACCCTAGGTCACTTGGGTGTGTTTGGGAAACAGTGACCCATGTATACCTCAATCACACGCAAAAAAGAAAAATTAATAAATAATAGAGCAAAATTACAACCACTCGATCACTAGGGTGTGTTAAGTAATAACATTCACTCTCGTGAATCGCATTCACACACACACTCAGGGTTTGCAGGGACATCTCCTATGCCGGAGAACCGTTGTGCTCACACAGGAATGAAAAACAATTGAAATCAAAGTAAACATTAAAAAGAATCTAAAAGGGCCTAAGTTCCCCTTCACAATCACTCGGGTGTGTTAGACCTTTGTGAATCGCACTAACTCACTCGCTTAGGCTTTGCAAGGATTCCTCCTATGTCAGTGACCCGTCAACCACACAGATGAATACAAAATGTTAAAACGGATGTACGCACGCTCTCGCTCATTTACTAAATCACTCGGTTGTGTTCGGAAACAGGGACCCTTGCGAATCATAAGTTCTCACCCTTACGGAAATGCCATTGACCCACCAACCACACAGAAATAACAAAACGAAACAGAAAGGACTTTGGTAAACGCGTAATCACTCGGGTGCATTAGACCTTTGTGAATCGTACTCGCTCACTATTTCAGGGTATGCCTGGGACCCGTCAATAGCAAAAATACAAGAAAACAAGGAAAAAATTAGCGGGGGTAGGTAAGTGCGTAGAGAAAACCTGACACCAGGTGTCTCGCTTACCAAGCAGGCCTCTTCAGAGAAGAATGGAATATTCGTTCGGGAGATTTGAAAGAATGGGTCGGTGAAAGGGGAAGGGGGAGAAAAGAGGGGAGTCTCGTGGTTGGACAACAGAAGAAGGGTGGGGAGAAGAGACGATCCAATTGAAGTATTGGAGGTTCAGTGGGAGTGGGGGAGGAAAAGTACAGCTGAGTATAACGGTAGCTAAGGAAGGGGGGATAGCGGTTGGTTCACTGTTTGGAGGGAGGAAAACGGATTGGGAGCTAATGGGAAGGTGGTGCCTCTCCATTTCGAAAGGCAATTGGAAGGGTTCCAAGGTTTAGGGGGGCAAGGTATGGTTAATGAATTTGGGGGGGGTTAGGGAGGTTGGAGGAGGTGGAAAAAGAAAATGGTGTGAGTCAACTGCCTTAGCAAAGAGAAAATAGGCAAGATGTGATGGGTCCTTGGCCGCTGTTTATGATATTTGTACTGCTATTTTTAAGGTTGATGCATTAATAATAGTCTAGTATGTTCTCTGGGGCATGTTTTATGAGTTTAATGTTGTCAACCGTGTTCTTATTTCCTTCAGAGATCATTTGTTGGGTAACGGAGGATTTATGAAAGTTGCCTAGTGTGAAACAAGCGGCATGTTCTTCAAAACGGGTGACGAGGTTTTTCTGCTCTGTCCATTGTATGAAGAATTGCATTGTAGACATAAAATTTAGTATATGCCAGATTTAAGAAGGGGTTCTATGGGATCTTTATGGTTTCCAAGTAAATGTATGAGTTTGTTTTTTGATGAGAAAGAGGGTTTGTAGTGATGTTTCTTGAAAATAGTTTCTAACCCGCTGGTGGATTGTGGGTGGAATGGAAGTTTTACATATATTTTTTCATTGAGGTGGGATGGCGTGGTGATTGTTCTCATTAGTCTCTTTTGTATATGTTTATTGAGTATTTGGTCAATAAGTTGTTCGGTGTAGCCGTTAGATATGGCGGTCTGTTTTATGAAGTCAATTTCCTTTTGAAAATCTGCTTTGCTCAAGGGTACATTTATATAACAGTGTGTAAGAGACTGGAGGGTGGCGTGTATGTGGAAGCCGTGATCTAAGGAAAACTAATGAATTTAGTTATTAGTGTGGGTTGGTTTCCGGCTAATATTGAATGAAAGCTAATTAGTGTTTCTAGTAACAAGAAGGTCCAAAAAGGGGAGTGACTTGTCATTGTCAACTTCGCATATGAATTTATTTGATGGGTATTGGTTATTAAGGTCCTTGAGGAAATTGTCATCGGAGCAGGTATTTGAGTCAAAAATTGCGAAAATATCGTCGACGTACCTGTAACAGATAATGGGAAAATATTTAAATTTGCTTCGGCAAGGTTACTCAAAATTAGACCTAAATAAATTGGCTAGGAAGGGTGAGAGAGAGTTTCCCATGGCAGTGCCAAAACTTTGTTTGTTTAAATAGTTGTTGAAGGTAAAGGAATTTTAATCCATAATTAGGTTCGTTAAAAGATGGTATTCATTGAGGTTTTCATTCGAGATTGGTTTAGATGAAAGTCACTCATCAAGGAACTTTAATGTTTTGGGGATTGGGGCACTAGGAAAGCGACTTCACGTCGAGGGAAAACGGAATTTCAGTGTCTTTCATAGTGATGTATTGAATTTTATTGATGAAGTCCGTAGCGTTTCTGATGCTGAAGTCATTTTGGAAACAGAGGTTTGAAAACTCTTGCGTTAACCATTTTGATAAATGATTGGTAGGGGAGTTTACAGCTGAGACTATGGGACGCAGCTATTTTTTAAGGCCATACAGTCTGGGAAGAGTGTGGTGGGAAACGTGGAGTTTAAATCGAAGAGATTTGTCGGTTAAATGTGAGCAACCAGCTTTTGTATCCTGAATCAGGCGGTTTAGTCGCCTTTTTGAAACTTTAGTGTAAGAGCCATTTTCAATTAGTTGGGTCATTTTCTGATAGCAGGCGTCCTTGTCCAAAATTACTCAGCAGTTGCCCTTGTCTAATTTTAGGAAAAACCATTTTTAAATTTGAGAGATATGATTATGGGGAAAATTTGGTCGTGACCACTCAGATGATATTGAGGATGGGAAATATTTTTCTTAAGCTTGATTCGCAACATTTGCGAATGTGATTCTCCGTTTCAGTATTAAGGGACTTAATAGAGGATTCGATGGAGGCAATCAATTCGTGAAGGGAGGGTTCCTTGGGAGCGACATTAAAATTGAATCCACGATTGAAAGGGGAAATTCTTCGGGTGAGATATGTATGTCGGAGAGGTTTTTAAGAAAGGATAGGCATTAACTAGGATCGGAGGGGGGGTTGGAGATTTACCAGAAATCAATGACTTCAATTTTTTGAAGAGGGAAAAATTTTCATGTGTTGTTTGTGCTGCCTGATTAATTGGAATTTTCTGTCAAATTTCATCTTAAGTTAAAATCAATTTTAACCGAGGCATTTTGTCAATTTCATGTGTAGGTGGTGCATTTGTAATTCAAGTTTCGCTCTCTTAGAGAAGAGATAATGATTTTCGGAATTAAAAATGGTCATTTTTATTTCGGATGAGAAAATTTTCTTTTCTCTTTCTGCAACATCATTCACAACAACTGTCTTCTCCAGTTTTTTAACTGCAATTTTAGCCAGCATCATTCTTCCATATTGAAGGGTCTTTGTCGAGGAAATCGGTGATAGAGAATCTCGTAAAAGAAAGTTTTTGTCACGAGGGTTGTAAAATACGAAAACTCGTTGTTTTTAAAGGAAGAAAAATCATTTTGGTGCACAATGTGCCTCTTTGGCTGATTTTTTTCTTCCTCTTCTTCACCTTTATCTGCTTCTAGCATAACTTGGGTCATATTTTTTAAAATCGTTATTGGAGCATTGTCATAAAATAAGGATAAAGCGACAGTTTCGGGAGCCAAGTACCAGAGATTGTTTGGAAATGTTTTAACAGTGGCCTTACTGATTTCTGAATCAATACCCTGATGATTTAACAATTGACGCATGATTTAGGAATCGTGTGAGAATTTACTATTTGTTTCAATTACTTTTGATGATAGAAACCAGGCTCGAACGTAAACTCGAGAAAGAAAAATACATAACCTTTTTAAAGATTTGTTCTCCTCATCAAATAACTGACATTGAACTTAAAATAGGTAAATCTTGAGTAATTAAATTGCTCCCGCTATCCAACTAGCATGACTCACAGCTCCTGGTTTACGAAAAGATATCCCGCTCTTCGAAACACCGCCAAGATAGATTGTAGTTGACTCCAACAATTCTAGGTAATCATCTCGCTATTGTTTCTGCTCAATAAGACGGTTTTTAAGAATGGTAGAGCGAACATTATCAAGCACTTCATTGCTCCCGTATCTGTAAATCTTCTGGTCAAGTTTTTTCCAGGATTCCCTAAATCTTTTGAAAAGCGCCATATCTGGGCCAGAAGTTGCACCGATCACTGAGTTGATACAACTCCCCAAAACTAACTAAAAATGTGATGATGGCAAGTAAGGTACAACAGAATGCGATTGAAAAATTTTTCTAGATTTGTGCCGGCATCATTTATTCTACCTTTGTTGTTTGAAGTGATATCACAGCAAAGTGCCTGAATTTTATCGATTATACCCCACTTCTCCACTGCTTGGTAAAAAGCCATGACTTGCTCTTCTCCAGAAGATTTTGGGATTTCAGGGACTCCCAACACTTGCTCCTTGCCTTCAAAGATTACTATTATTGCCAGTCTATCAATATTTTCAACACTTGCGTGTGCTGGAAGCAACTCTCCATCCCAGTGCAACACTAATTATTGCACTCGTTTAGTTTGAATTTGTGTTGAATTTCTGTGTTTCTCACTTCTCGATATTTTGTTCGAAGGCATCGAAATGAAGTTTAATTTATTACATGGTTTTTAGTATCGCGCCCAAAAGATTCTGCAGCAGTCATCAATATGTAAACCCCTAAAAGCAAATATTTTTCAACTTTTAGAATGTTGAACAATACGGACCAACATAACATATATATATTTTTATTTTATATTATATATATAATATATATTAAATATAAAAATATAATATATTATATACATAATATATAAATAATATATATATATATATATAATTATATGTATATTTTAAAAAATATATCTTATAAATGTATATATTAGATATATGATTCTGATGACGACGGCCGTGAGTGAATAAATCGTATTTCTTACTCGTTTATGTTTTAGCGTGTGCCCTCTTGTTAATGAGATTTTGTATAAAAACCATCGTCGAAATTAGTAGACATCATAGGCGACCTTACCGTAAATTGTCGCGTCACATCTTTGTTTTCCATGGTGGTCTTTCATGCCGTTATGCCTGGTGCTCTGCAGTTCCTCTGTCCTCCACTCCTCAATCACTTCAACATTCTCTCTCTTCGTGTTCCATTTAGAGAAAAAGACTGCGAACTGCAAAGCTAGACTCAAGGCTCTCCTTTTTGGAATAGCTCCTCTCCCGCTCCCCTCACAGGTCTCTCTCATTCACTCCCGTAGATCTCGGGTAGCCTTTATGGTCCGGTCTCTGGAATTGAATCCGTGGAAATCACATGAATGAGTCAATGGAATTTGTCTCCCGGCGTAATAGATTATGGGTGCCGTCCAAGACTAGTAGTACTAGTGTATTGCAGATTTTCCCCAGAGCCGGCGTGTGGAACGTGTGGTAATTTTATTTTTCGCCAGAGCGAGGAATTATCGCCAAATAAATCTTGTCTCTCGGAGACCCATTCTCCGGGAGGAAAAATAAAAGAGTTCAAAAAATGTTCAAGATTTTATATTTTTAGAGTCGGATTTAATTTGATGACCATTTATTACCAGATTTCTCTACCATTTTGACAAACCAGAACCTGTTGAGGTATGAATCAATAAAATTGGTTACGTAGGCCATCCAATTTCCAGGGCTGCCACCATTGTGCATATTTTACAGAACTCCATATAATACTTCGGCGTTAAAAGGCATTTTATCGAGGCTTTATAAGGCAATAAGATTTTTAAACAACATTGGTAGCTATCTGTAAAGCACCATTTCATATATTAATTAGAAAATTGAATGAGTTAAGTTGGTCTCGTGTATATGTGATTGAAATGGCAAATATGCGTATTTAATAATTATGTATACCCTACGTTGGCGTGAAAAGGACAAATAGACGATACGAATTTATTAATCAATATATTAGCCGATTGACGACATTGCTCTTGGGCTTCCTGTCCGCCCTGCGAATTAAAAATCGTTTATCCCACCCACGCAGGGGGACATTTAACTAATAGCTGGACTCTGGTAGCCTTGCCCGATGGGACTTCCCCCACTCATCCGTTTCCAAGCTCAAAAAATCACTCGTCCGCCCGATTCGTTTCAAAGGGAAATCACAAATGGACCATAACAACGTCGTCCTTCTCCGTCCTCCTCGGTCTGTTATTGATGAAAAGCGATCCGTTGAGTGGATTTCTCCGCCCCGCCGGACTTCCGACTCCTGGTCACCGCGCGGAACTCAATCTGTCTGTCCGGAATCCTAGGGGGGATTCCGGTGAAGTGAGGGACACAAAGAGATAGAGGAAGCGAGTGAGAGAGTGTGAGAGAGAATGCGGGGAATAGTGAGAGGGAAAGAGAGAATGGGAGGGAGGGAGTGGGTGGAGGGGGGCGTGTCAGTGGAATGATAAAAGCAGAGGACGAATGCTGGGAGAAGCTTAAGAAACGATGTATTGCTAATGTCAGGCTAGTTGATGAAATGGAAAGCGTTTACAACGTGTAGAGCTGGAGTGAAAAATGGTGTGAAAATTGATTTCCTTTCATTGAATTATTTCCTTACATTTGACGCACTGATTAAATTTTGTACTTGACAACTCTTTCAGTTTTTAATATCAGTTATCAATGATTTTCACTCTTGGATTTGAAACCGTATCCCAGACTCATGGCAAAAGAATCTGTTATTTTTTTCTCATTAACTGTTAACATATATAAAATGCTAATATAATATGCTCAACCTACTTATGTTTTGACCCTTATGCTATTAGATGGAGTTTATTTAAATGAGTTTCTCCTCGTTGTATGCCACGATGTCCCACGGTCATTTATAGTAAGTCCTGCCAATACTAATCGCCATTAATTGAAAACAATTTTTGCCACAGAAATATAATAAAAATAGAAGGAAAAGTCTGTCCAAACAAATTCTATTCATGCAATTCACTGCAATGGTTAAATTTCGATTCACCTGCCATTCACAGTAGTAAAACAGAAGGTTGGATTTTAGTAGGTAAGGCTAGAGTTTACCCTGAACGAAGTATTTCGGCGTGTAAATCTAATACATTCAGGATGGGTCCTTCTAAATTTCCTTCTGTCACCGCTAGGTTTATCGCGATGATATAATGGAAAAATAATCTTACAGCTTTGATTTTTAGATGGATTGTTTAGAGACTTCATTGGAACTTGAACCCGGCACCCTAAGTCCATTAACCAAACGCTATGTCCACTAGGCTACCAAACCTAACCTGTAAGGAATAGAAAGGGGTTGAAAAATGCTAAAATATGAAATTATAATTTAGCTGTATCGTTCGTTGTATTGTACGTAGACAGACTCAGGAATGGTAGAAATACACGTTGCGCTGAGGGGATATCCTATGCTTTCTCAGTATTTTTAAATGAAATTGAGGCAGTGAAACGATTATCCTTGTATTTATTCACTCTAGTCATTCTCATTATTTTTCTGCTTTTCCCTAGTGTAGGCATGAATGTCATAAACTACTTCCTTTGATATGTTTTCCGGGGTGATGATAATGTAGAGTTACGTCAACCGTGTGCCAATCGTATTCTTTCCAGCATGAAAGCAACGTGGAATAGAGTAGGGGAGGAGCTTTGATGAATACTGTACCATTTCTCTACCGATTTATTATTCTACGGAGGGAGCGCATTACCACCAAGGAACCATTTCATTGGGTTCAGAGGACTTAAAGCACTATTTTTTGAAGCCAAACCCTTGTGAAACGCTCTATGTACCCAAATAAGTGAATTAGAATTTCAAATTAGTTTTCAATGAATTTATCTTTACCTTGAATGAGCCTTTTAAAAGGATGGCACGGACTTAAAATTCATGAAATACGGAGAGTCATCGTTGATTTCTTTTTGAATTACATCATCACCATTCTTTGTCATTATCACTAGTTACGGGAATGGCGTTCCTATTCGTAGAATTAATACAAATGAAACTACTTCCGTTTTACTTAAATCTATACTTAAAAAAATTAGAATAAACAAATATAGGGTAAGCGTGAACGTATTCCCCAATTCAATATATATGTCTTTCTGAAAAAGTTGTGGATAAAGCGTGGATGTTGTCACCCATTGAAAATTACAATCTGGAAGTTACCTATTCTGAAACCTAAACGTTCATTTATATTGCTCCACAGTAAAATTTATTTGGGGAAAAACGGTGGATTATAATCAAGAAGAAAAGTATGGAATACTTTTCTTCTTAATACCCACTATATGGTAGGCACTTAAGTATAACAAAATTGCATAAAGTTTAAAATGTGAATTGTTTTGATAGGGCTTGCCTTGTTGGTAGTGCAGTCGACTGCATAAGTTAATAGGTACACTTCGTTCTTATGCATGTATGCATTCTGTTATTGTGTTGGATTTAAAATGCTCCCGGAGAAAACACAGACCAATTATGCATATTGATAGTGAATCACTTTCATTAATTTTTCGTCGTTTATTCAATGACGTTTACGGTAATTCGGATAATGTTTTATGGGACACGGTCACGATTTTTTGTCACTGAACGCGAACATAAATTCATCCGCCCTTACTGAAGTTGGTAGAGTGAAAACATATTTCAAAATGTTACTTTTGAATTGTATGTTAAAATGAAATGCATCATCACTATTATGTGAATCTGTTTTCAATGCTAACGGTGATTTCAAAATCCCTTTAGATTTAGACGAATAACTTCGCCAACATGCATTTATATTAGATTCCATTTATTTAGAGAGTTCGTTTCTGCACGAGCATACTCTCATAAGTTTCACCTTCTTAGAATCCCTGAAAAAGTTCTAGCAAGTATAAAAAGAATAAAATTCCAGCTGAAGGAAATGCTTCCATTTCCGTAATTAATCTGTGAAGCTTGAATTGAATTTAGCAGTCTGCCATGCCATTCTTTTGGGACTATTGCCGCTTTACTGTGGCGTGAAAAAGCGTTCACTATGTGTTCAGGCGCCTTCCGTTGGTGTGAGTTCGTGTTTAAAGGATCGATTCGTCAAACGAAACGTAGCAAAGGATTTTTGGTAGGGGAATGGGAGGCTTGGAGCGGAGGTTGCTGCGCAATGCCGTGTTTGCTTAGGATATCTCACCCCACGCGCGCGCTCTGCTCCTCCATTCCGTTCGCGTAAATCCACAGTGGCAGGAGGAACGACGCGCGGACATGGAAAGTTGTGATGGCGATATTGTTGCAGTGACAACCACTGGCACTGTGCGGAAGTATTTCTGCGTCCGAACAAAGTATGCATTTTTTTAAGAAGCAAAACCGTAAAAAAAGTGTTTCCAAAGCTGAAATGTGACCTAGAAAATATTTGACGTATTTTTGATGGAAAAAAGCAAATGTTTTATTACTCTTACTGGTATGTTTGCAGTTTTCATGAATCATGTGCACAAAAGTTACTTTTAAAAATTAAAATACTTTGGTCATGCTTCACACCATTTCCAATTTCACGGCGGGTGTATGATTCGCGTTTTCAAACTCGATTTGAATATTTTTTTTAAATATTACCCGGGATCCATAAAGGTAGTAATTACGTACTAGTGATAAAAAAAATTCAAAAGTTTTCCTTCGTCATTTATTGACAAGTCGAGGTCAGACCTATATATATATATATATATATATATATATATATATATATATATATATATATATATATATATATATATATATATATATATATATATATATATATATATAAGTCTGGCATATTTACACATTCAAACACGAAACCCTGCCATATGACGAACAAAAATTCATTCATATGGAATGAGATATAAGGAAAAGGGATAAAAACTCATATAAAGGACGAACACAGGAGAAGTGGGTAAAGAGGAATCAAGCAGATCACTAGCGCGAAAATATTTCCTTGACCGGTACTTGAATACCGGATCTTTCCACTTGCCGGACGGATGCTCTTGAGCACTTGAGCTATCGAGGAAACGAAATGACTTGAAATTCGCCTCTGCCCATTTCGACATGCTGTCGTTGAATATCATTGTCGTCATTATTTATCACATTCTTAGAACTAGGTAAAGTATTGTTCTCATGGAAAACAATGCCAGAAAATTTAGCGGGATTTCACTTTCCGTGGTCTGTTGGACATATTTTGTCCCTTCTCATATTTCGTATTCATACTAATTGTGGTTGTCCAGAACTGTCAGAATGCTAGAAAGAGACAAGACAAAGTATCACTTTAATCTAGCATAACAAGACTTAATCACATTTAAATCCATTTTTATTTTGAAGTTTGAGTCTATAACTACCACTGGGGAAGAATTTTCTCGTTATAAATTATTACGTATTGCTTTTTGCTTAATTAAAATTAAAGGGAAAATAAATAATGAGTGTAAAAATATTTATCTGCAAATGAAAGCCTGTATCAAAAAATTGACTTTTTTTTTAAATCACACCGTTTTAGTTGTATTCCATTCTGTCTGAGAAGCGTGTTCTTCATTACAGGAGGAAGGCATGAATTACATTTTTCGTCGGTTTATTTTTGTGAAGATAATGACAGGGATGTTCTTTAGTCATTTCCGTAGAAACCCTGTTGGGCGGATCAACATTTAACAATAAATGCCCCTTTTTGATAATTAATTTTACGGGATTTGCAAAAGAACTGGCTGTCCACATGGCCTTTTACGTTTTAGTCCTTTAAATTAAATACGAGATTCATCAGTTGGGTGAAGTAAGGTTACACCCTTTCGGTGGTAAAGTCAACGAGCGATTCGCTTTTGTCTCTTTTGTTTCCGTTATGCCCCTCATATCCGCTCTTCGTCTCTTCTCTCCGTTTCTCACCTTCCAACTCCACCTACTCCTTTCTCTGCATCTCGGTCCATCAGTGTGTTTGAATCGCTTTTAACGGGTGGCGCACTGTCCTTCACGTTGCCGTAACCTGTGTCGGTGTGGGGTAGGAAATCACGTCACATACTGCCCGGCCTCCATCTATCTCAAGCGGAATCATTGATTTATTTTTGCTATCTTGATTTCCGTCCGACAAAAAAAGAACAAGAATGGAGAGTCCAACTTTTCCCTTTTCCACTGTGGTGGCTACATCCTTCCGCCTTTTTTCTCCCTCCAGCCTTTTATTTCTATTTGCATTTTTCTCAAATAGTCAAAAAATAATGCGCTCTCTCTCTTTTCTTATTCTTTTTTTTTCTACCCTTCTATTGCCGCACGCATCAACTCTTTTCATCCCTTTGCCTCGAGTAATAATGGAATTTCACCCTCTCCGGACCTTCCACTTGGCTTTTTTTTCTTTGGTGTACCTCCTTTCCCTAACGACACTTCTCCTCTCTAACTTTTTCTATTCCATCATGTTACACTCTTTTATTTTTTGTGATATTCATTCGGGCATGTATGGTGTCCTCTCACGTTCGCGTTACTTTTTCGGGTTCATCTTCTCACACGAGTTTTCGACCATGAATGTTCCCTCTTTCAGCAAAAATATTTTTTAACTCACGACATAAGATATTATTTTGCTCCTAGTTGCCAACGATTCGCTTGAATTAATATTGTTTAAGCCTTACACGAGGTGTATCATTCATAATATTAAGCAGACTAGAAATGAGTAATTTATTACCATAGGTTCATTTTCACTATGACGCATTTTAGTCGACCTTGCCCAGAGAATATTTTAATTTGAACATTTGATTTATCAGTTTTACGTACTTTATTGAGTTTTCAATTTAATTATTGATCCTTTAGTGCAACCAGTGTATACTTCACTTTATACATTTTTTTTGTATGGCACAGTCACTTTTGATAATTGTTTCACTACCTTCTCATAACCAAAACTTATCAACCTTATTAAAGGGATGTGTTTCATGTGCTATTGCATGCTATTTCCACCGTATATCTGTATGATAAGAGAACTTTGCTTATAAAGGTGATGTTTGAGAGTAACACTTGGAATTGGAAACACGTTGAGTAATATTTACTTAGCAGTGTAATATGACGTTGGAGAATGGAGTAAGAGATTAGAATATTATTTTGGACTTCAAAGTAGATATTTCAATCATTTTGTTCGATGTTTCTGGAACAATCGAAATTCTATCGATGAGGGTAAATTTAATGTGCAAAAACTGCGCACTTAGCAGACATTGAATAGAAATATTGACGCGTTCGACTAGAGTAAATACTATCTCCATTAGGAAAATTTGAATATATTGCACGTACCTTGTGGAAAAAAAATTATTGCCAAAGCAATCTATTTTGAAATATTAAGTAGTCTAACTTCATAACAAAATCATATTATCGTAGTCGTATGATATTTATAAAATTTTTCAGTGATTCCCTTGATGAAACATCAACATTCCATTCACAAATTTATTCCAGCAATTCATTTTTTTAACCTATAAAGCAGCGTATTTAATTTTAAGGGATAACAATTCTGATATTTGTGTTTTATCTGTGTGCATCCCGTTCTGGGTATCATTGATATTTTAACCTTTTAGAGAACGTATCCGAAGGTTGCATTGACGAGCTCTCAAGTCTAAATAATTTCGTCATTACTCGAGTGTTTTCTTTTTACATTTATTCTCCAGAATAATAAACAAAAAATGAGTCGTCCACTATCCTAACTATTTTCGAGTAATACACTTAAATTAACTATAAATGACTGTTATTGTCTATCTTGGAGAGGTATTTTCACTTCTATATAAATTAAGTGATACATTTCTTTCTTAAAATGAATGATTAATATATAATATGAAAAAATCCTTACCTTGATTGAAGAAACATACCTCGTTGTATCTGAAAACTTAGATTGCGCAGTATCTTTCATGTCACGAAACGGGCTTGTAACTTCATCAATGGCTCCATCAATACTTTCAACGTTACTTTAATTACATGAGCGACAAGTTCTTCCTTAATTTGAAGTCAGCAAACCTTAAAGTTTGTACCAGAAATCTTAGCATATGGGATTCAAACTGGTTTGCCGTACACGCAATTATTATCTAAGCGAGATTTGTTTTATGGATGGAAGTTGAAAGCATGAAACTTTTTTTACCGCTAGGAAAAAGTTTTTTCTTCCCTGATTTCACAAATAACTCCTCGAGTTCACTTCTGCTACCGGTTTAGCCTTCTTGCTTAACTTATTCCAAACTTCGACTCTCAAGTCCATAAAAACTAACCTTTCCTAGGGCATTAAGTGCCGTCACCACTACTGCTTTATCCGCGCTTCTCTTTTCATAGCTAAGGCGCGATCTCCTGCCTCCCCCTCCCTTTAACCCTCCAGTCATCCTGAGACGGCACCCTCTTCACTATTCTGCGCCTCTGACTCTCAAGGCGTTCCCAATACTTCCTCTTACTTGCTTCCCTTAAATTACATCGACATTTTTGCTTCCTTCTCCCATGGTTTTCTAATCTTCCATCTGGAAGTGTTTTCTTCTGACGGAATTTCTACTGTTTAAGCTAATTCTTCATCCAATTTGCCCCGCGCGCTGTTGCTGCGAATTTAAAGTCTTAACTGCTTAAATTCCAAAGGAAATGTTTTATCGTGGCTGAAGTATCACATTGTTCATGGCTCCCAAGAGTAATTACCGTTCATCATAAGTTGGATAAAAAATAATTAGTTTTTTAATCAAGTTTGAACTCAAATTACTTTTAAAAATATAGCATTATTTTTTTATAAAACTCGGATTTCCATTATTTTAAAATGGTGTTTTTTTTCTGGCAGTAAAATTCTAAATATTTTACGAACTTATCTTACCACTGTTTAGGTCGCTTTTTTCATCATGCAGAGTTTTAGTCCACAATTGGCCTGCACTTGTTTACTTCTGAGTCATATCATTTTCAGATGTAATTAGAATTATCTCAATCAAATCATTGGTCTTGGTGGTTGATTCCATAAGAAAAATACACTAATTGGTCAGCATTCTACGGGAAGAAGTGCATCGTAAAATGCAGAATTGCAATGCGGGGGAGGTGAAAGAGTTAACACAAAATGCGATCCCTTATACATTCGGGTCTACTCTCTGCGGTCACTTTATATCCTTTTCTCCCATGACCCCATTGCTTCCCTCAGTATTTCAGAATAAGTCATTATCGACTTGAGATCTGAAATGGATTTTCCTCTTCCCCCATTCTATTCACCTATTATCTCTCCAGGCCCATTCTCCTGTGGAGCGCCGGTGAACTCAGATCTCCTCTTCCTTACTTGCTTTGGCACTTACCTATCTATACTATAGGATGGAGGCGCCTCAGCTCTCAAGGCCCATGCCAATCGTCCAATGCTTTTCCTTTCTCGTGTAGTCCCTTTCTCTCTCCCCCCTTTCCTCTGCTTGCAATCGTTGCTACTTCCAAGCAAACCCTTCTATTCCTTCCTCCTCCCCGATTCTAGGCCATTTACCTCCTCGGGTCCTCTATTGTCCGAAGATCGCTTCCTTCCATTGCCTGTGCGGCTCTTTATCTCCCCTGAGTCCTTTTCCTTCTCCCGCCGTCCCCGCGTGCCGTGTCCTCCTCAGCTTTTCCTTCCTTCCGCGGGAATCCTAGAGAAACTTCTCCCGCTGCGGCTAACGACGCCGAGTGTTTATATTTTTTGGCCCCTTTCTCAACTCCGTCTCCATTTTGGATATGACTTACGAGGATTTTACTTGCTTCTGATGCTCGTAAAAACCGATTTCGACCTCTTAGCGGATGCTCAAGGTTAGAACGAGTGACGATTCCCTTCAACCCCAGTGCGTGAATTCACGAGGAAATGGTAGGAAAGAAATTTTTGTTAGGCTTTCGCGGGAGCTTAAAATTCTATCTAAGGGGATAAAAAATTTAGGCGCGCCCCGTAAAGCAAAGCTGAAAGGAAAGGTTGAGATATACCTTCCATTCCTTAGCTGATTACGTATGAACCTTCCGCTAATGGCTATCGACCTCCGACATGTTCGGAAATGATAAATAGCCAAGTATTCTCCTTTCCTTAGCTCCCCTTCGTAATATTCTAATTTATGCCTTTGTGCCTCCCTCTTTCATCTCTGGTTACCCCACTCTTGGCTTCCATTCTGCCGATCTCTTATTCATTCCTATCGCTTCCCTGTCCCTTCTCACGCTCACCCTCTGCACGTCTCTTCCCGTTCCCTTCATCACCCGACCCACTTTAAATGTCTTTCCCGCTCTCATCCGCCCTCACCACTTCTCTCGACCCCTATATACTTTCTCCCTCCGTCTTTCCCTCTCCTTTCTTCTCTCGTGGATCACATTGCTCCGAAAAAAGGAAGAACAGCGACGAGCGACAACCCTTTCACTTCCCACCCATTCCCCGCCTACCCCTACGGCCCACTTTAGTCCCCCAAAAGCCTCCTCTGCCCACTTCCCTTCCCATACCCCATGCAAATTTCGTTTCCCTCTGGTTCGCTCCGATGCGACCGGTGAAGAGGCCCACCTTCCGCCCTCTTGCATCATCCCCTAGTGTCTCCTCCCACCCCAGATCGGCCCTCCTCCCGCACGTCCTCTCTCTTTCCCTCTCGTGCCCGTATCACATTCAGGTTCTCCATCCTTTCTCTCCCTCCTCCGATGCGCTCTTGTCTCTCGCCCCACTCCACACACACCCACTTCACTCCTCTTCTGGACAAGATATATATCTATATACATTCCTATTTCAGCCACTCCATTTCCTCACCACGCTCCTTGTGTAGTCCTCGCCCTCGTTTCCCGCTTCGTCTCTCTCACTACTCTTCCTTCGACTTTTCCGTTTGTATGTTCTTCCAGTCGTCCCATGTTTTATCCTTTACCTGACTCATTTTTTTTCCGATTTTTAGACATTTGTTTCCATGTTTTCCACTGACTTGAATCCAATTTAGTTAAGTCTCCTTCCATTCTGCGCTGAGAGGAGTGAGATCCCCAGGCGATTTCCTCATGAAATTGCCTCGGATAAACATTTAGAAGTGGGATATTATTTTATAATTGTGGAGACCTCAAACCAACATAGAGCTTTCAGGATAATGTAGGCGATACCTGGGAACTGGTTTCCGTTTTCGTGCATCACTTTCTTGTGTCTGATTCCATTTCTCAGTCACAAATATATCTTGTTAAAGTCTTAACGACCGCTTGAGATGTATGTCGAGTTCTGAGCCTCTCATTTTGCCGGAATAATATTATTTTCTTCTCTTCCTTTACGTCCCTTCTCCGCATTATCCAAATTTTCCTTCAATTATCAACGATCCTGATTTTATTTCTCTCAACTAATGAGCGTTCAAAATGCATGTTTTCTTGCAAATTAATTTCTACTTGTGTAGCGTAGATCTAATCTCTCTCCTTTCGCAATTCCCATAGTCCTTTTAATTTCGCTGTAAATGCTCTTAAGTTCTCTATTTTTTTACGATCTTACTTATCGCCGTGATTAAGTTTCAATTTTCTCTTGATCCGATATGGTAACTCTTTTTCCACTCGTACAGTTCAAATTATCTCGTCATATTGACTCTTTTAAGTAAATAAATCATCTTAATGATTCTCATTTACGATTTGTAATTACATTTTCGGATTCCAACTTTCCTTGGTGTCTTGTTTTTCATGAATGTAAGAGGGGAAGTCATTGAAATTAAAAGAACGCGACATTTAAACTCGATGGTAAAGTATATGTATCGTATCCAAAATCTGCGAACTTATTAATTCCACTTTTACGTTGCTCATGAGAACATTCTGTGAAGCTTTGTGATATGACATCTTCTCAGAATCAGTAACTTGTAGGCTCGGTTTTCTCATGCATTTCTGAAAGCAGAAATTTGAATTCATTGGTGCTGGTATTACTTAGGCATTTCCCTAAATGTATAGGGCCCCTCCCAACCATGGCGGATTAAACTCTGCCCTAACTACTAATTTACATTTCTTTATCCTCATAACCTTAATATTCTGCTTCTCTGCCCCTTTCAGTTGTACCACTGATCTTTATCTTTCTCCGTCGAAACCTTCAACTCTATTATTCATATCAGTCACATTGGTTTTTCGGCCGAATTTATTAAAGATGTTTCACTTGGGCGTGCGTGCTGAAATTTTCTTCTTAAAATGTACCGATGAATTATTTTTGTTGATGTTTAATAAATAATTGGTAGCTATTGACTCTAAAAGTCTTGAATTTCATTTTTATTCAATTTATTTCCTTTTTTCAGCGTGATCTATGCGTAATACAAAGTTGTGGTCTCTTTTCCATCGTGGCGCAGGATTATTAAAATTGTGGCTCAGTTGCGCTTGTTTAATTGCACCGTGTTAGTTATTATGTAGAACCGATGTCCTCTCATTATATCTTTTCTAATTAATAGCTTTGGGGGCAGTGCTTGCGAAATTGTTAAATATCTGATTCTATTACTTTTTGTTGTCTGGAAAATTGGATCACGCTCTGTGTTTGAACAAGTAATAAGCCATCAACAAAATGTTTTCGCCATTTATTCGTGGAAAACTCTTTTACGTATTGTAGAATGAATAAAGCTAAATATTTCATTTTGTAAATATTGAATTTGTGTATCTTACACTGAAATTAATTACCTATTACTAATGTCGGCCTCATTTGAATTTCCTCAAAGAAAATATAATTTTGCCCTCATTTAATTTTATGTTCAAATGCATTATAGTGTAGACAATATGAATAATCTTTTGAAACTCAGTCATATTTAATGATTGTTTCAACGAAATTATTACGAAATTGAAACTAAATGCAATTTATTCTCTTACGATCAAACATTTGCAATATTAAATGTGTGCAATGGCATGAACATCATCATTTTTCAATGATAGATTTGTATATCAAACAAATGAAACAAGTATAAATCTGCAATTTTAAAGTTTCTTGTTTCATATGAAATAGCTAAAGGGTAATATACTACGTTCATTTAAATTGAAATGACTACGAATTTCTCCGAATAACTAGGCTCGTGTTTGTCAATTTTTTTCTACGATCTTCCTTCCATTGTTTTGATTTGTAAGTTTGCCTGCATTCCTTGAGGCGTGTGCTTTCCCCTAACTTTATCTTTCGCTGTAGAGTAGCTCATGAGTTGTCATACTGATTAACGTATGTCACGTATATGCGTCACTGATGCAAACAATGACGTATTTACAGCTATTAATAAATGTATAGCAAAACCGTCAACCGTCTACTTAAAAGTCATTGTTATGTTGGCATGTATTCTCGCTTTTTCCCTGTTAGTATTTTAGGTAAAATGGTCATTTTCTCTTTAAAGATTCATAAATGTCATACCGAACATGATTTTTATATTTTCTGATTTCATATCTCTTCCTTCTGGAGCAAAATATAAGTTTCTTATATTAAAATGAGTTAGCTTTCAAAACTTTTTTAAAGCTTTTCTTGTGCTATTTGAAGCTCCTTTTTCGCTTATATTTTATTAATTCTTTCATTTCATCATGAATTCGTATGGTTTTAAAGGGAAATCCTTTATTTTAATTTTGCAACCAAGGTAATCAAACGTAATGCCGGAGGGCCAGAACATCTGCTTTTTTTAAAATCAGACCGTGATATAAGGAGGTAAAATATAAATCAGTTTGGAACTGCTCTTCAAGGTCAATACCAAGAATTGGTGGATGCTATATATTTTGAGGGCCAATTGAACAAATAGCAAAGCTTTGTGGTGTCTGGCGTCTCAGTCTTGCCTCCTGCTAACCTCGGCTTCCATCTTCAGTGTGGATTCTTCCGCTGCGTCCATTTATTGCTCTACGTTAGCCCGTCTTGTCGCCCATCACTCTCCCACTTCAGCTTTGCTTCCTTTCTTTATGAAAGCATCGCGTTACACTCTTAGGTCATCTGTCAGGATTATCATTTCGTTCTTCGCACGGGCCCTTACTCTTCATTTGTCGAGTTACGTCGAGCAAGGAGCACTGACGCCTTTCCGCTTAAAATATTGAGGGAGGAGCCTTATCCTCTGAGGGGAAGTTTTGCCTCCGTGGAAAGTAAAACTGTATCGGGAAACGTGACGAGAAAAAGTTTTGCTATATTTACTTAGTCTTTGATGCGTATAAGGAAAATGAATTAATGTTTCAATGCAAGGATGACATAAATTAGTATATATAAAGCATATAAATAAACTATACATTTTATGAATAGTAAAATTATGTGTGAGAAGATGAATTTGTGGCACTTACTTTATTTTCGAGATTCACATGCACCTGATATAGTTACTCGTGCAAAAAGAATTGATTTATCTTCCGATCGTTTCCAGGTTTTTAATTCCAGATTACGGAATGTTTACCTATTTCCTTCCGTAGCGATCTTGAAACTCGGAAGTAGCGGCAATAAAGGCTGGTAAATTTCAATTCAGGGCCTTGGAGAAGATTTTGCCGCGGCCATGAGCTTAAGAAGGTGGGCGGGGTGGGAAAATGTTCGGAAAGTTCGATCGAAGGGGTGGAAGCGAAGTGAAAGGAGGAATGAACGGGTAAAGGATGAAGGGGACAGAGCGATCTTATCCTTCGTCGCTTCACTAGAGCGGCAGAAACCAAGTTTGCCTGAAATTTCTAGGAAAGTCCGACATTCGAAACTCTCCCCGGGAGAAGGGCGAGAGAGAGGTGGGTGGCTGGGGAGATTATTTGATCTCTGCAGTCTGGCTTGAGTAGTCGATGGGGATAAGTGCCAAGTAGGAGAGAAGGCGGTGGAGTTAGTTGTTGGTCTGGAGGAACGGGAAAACTAAATTGGAGTTGCTCATCGCCTTATGTTACTTATTGCGCTTATCAAGGTCGTAAATATGTCTCACGGATGGGAATTTGGGATATAATCATATTATCAATTTATGTTTCCTACGTGTGGTGGCAGCTAGTTTCATTGTTGTAATCATAGGAGTATTCTAATAATTCTACGATCGTTATTGAAACTTAATGCATAATACTTTTTTGATTCGATAATAGCAACAAGAAATTCAGGTAATTTTATCTCCCAATCAGTTAAATGCGATATTTTTACCTGTTATTCCTTGAATGAAATTATAATATGTCACACTGCCTATTGCTTGTGATTAATGAATATACGGAGGGCAAATAAGATCTTAGGTTTTTTAAAAATATGTTTTTAAAGTTTTTAAAACC